>JALGPY010000002.1:188309356-188626856 GCA_023055425.1 Linanthus parryae | reverse complement strand
GTTGGGAGGAGCTACTTCATCAAAGGGAGTCGATGAGCATCTCAAGTTGCAGTGGTGTTTTAGCAAATGATAATCTCTCTTTCCATTCTCCAAACAAATCCAGATACTCCACAAATGCTTGATACATGGAGATCTACAATGCAATTGTAAAAAAATTGGAGATGCGTAAACAAGTACTGAGATAGGTTTACGAAGATACATTGTTTGTTTATGGGACAAACAGGGCTCGACTTTTGTCGGACAATGAGTTGAGTTGATTACAACCACAATGTCAAGGTAGCAAAATCTGGTCTGGCTCCTACTAAATCCGTCTTTCTTTACGGACTGAGTCATTAACCAAGTTCATTAACTAGTTCGAGTATGTTTCCACCACCATTCTGCTATGATATATGCCAAAGTTTCATGACTGAAGCAATTGAAAAAACTCAATTGAAAACAAAGGTTATGCAGAAGTTTCATCTAAACGAACGATACACATATTTAAGACTCAAACGGGTCACCAAAACTACCACCGAAAATACACAGAGTACTCAGAACAAGGCTTAAAGACAAACAGTTACAAAAAAATAGCCAACAAGGGAAGTCCAAAAACAAATTGCACGTGACCACCAGAAAACACACCAAGCTATGGAATCAGCATCTGAAGCCTCCCCTGCTACACAGCATTGCCGCCATGTGATTTATCTTGAAAAGTGTGGGAGCAGTGGTTAGAACATCAATATGACAGAGCCCATAGGTCTAGCCATAACTAGACAAGATTAAAAGTTGTTTAGATTAACTTGTAAAGAGGGAATTTCGTGCACAATTCGAACCCAGCTTCTCTCACTCAACTTTGCATCCTCATCTCCCCTAACCAAACAAGGCCTTACGGCGTACAATGAACGAACATCTGTAAAAGGATTTCCGCAAACTCCTCAAGTAGATTATGTGATAACTTAGTACTCATATGATACCACAACAGGCATGGACGAGCAACAATAGTATCCTAACTGCTCTAAGAAGATGCTTGAAAGGTCAAAAATAGAGAATAACTTACTCATTCTTTCTTCGTATCCATTTCCTTTTCGATCTGCAGGTAGTCACTTTTGTGGGTGCTGTAGTGTTTAGTGTGCGTTCCCAAGAGAGATCTGAAATGTTCATAAAACATGAAAGGGTAAACCAATATTCTTCAAAATAAAAAAAGGAGAAACTATGAAGTAAATTGAGAAGATGAACTAGGAGTTATATATCTGACATAGTATGTAATCTCTCACCATCTCTCCGTCACCGTGATGTTTGGGATGTGAGAAATTTTGTGCCAATCCTCTCCTGTTTCCTTCTTGAATCTCCCAGTTAATTTGGGACAGCCAACTACAACCATTTGCTTCAATGAGGTGAGACGTTGCATGCAGTCCGGAATTGTAGCTAATGAAGTGCAATATTGTATGAAAATATTCCGTAGTGATGTGAGGTTTCCGGTCCATTCGGGCAGAGTCTCTATTTCGTTGCAGGAACGTAGATACAGGGTTCGCAAATGGGGAATAAACTGAAGCCACGCTGGAAGTGTCTCTGTCCCTTCTAGTGACAATATCTCTACGTCGCAGAGCCTGGGAAGGTTTTGAAACTGCTTCGCATCCTCATCGCTCCCGTCGGCAACGAACAAAGGGCATCTAAAAATATGTAATCTCTCAAGCACAGGGAAGTTTCGGTTGTTGCTATTGTTGAGGCGGGATGTTGCCGTGGGTCCCACAAACCTTCTCAAGTTCGACATGTCCCAGAGGAAGAGCATTTTCATGGATGGAAAGAGTACTGTATCAGTTAATTTTGGAGTACTGGAACTGTCAAAGAAGTATTCTATAGCATCCATGTTTGAAAGAATAAGATGTTGAAGAGAAGGGAGTAACCCAAGCGGTGGAATATGTCCCCAACTCTTACAATCCTCTAATGTAATCTTAACTATGTTAGGAAGTGAAACCCCAATAGCTCTGTCCATCCAACTTGGAAACGTCTGACCTTCATAACCCACAATAGTTAGGCTCTCCAAATCAGGGTGAGGCCTGAGACTTTCCAACATTAACAACTGTCCCTCTTCCTCTATGACTGAGTCATCCTCATCGCTCCAGTCTAGCTCCAACAACCGCAACGATTTATGTTGGCTTAAGAGTTCAGGGTAGCAGCCTTCCGGACCTTTGAATTTTATAAGTTTGGACCTTCGTAATCCTTTTATTGCTAATCTCCCCTTCAAATTGACTAGGCTTTTGAGCACACCAAGCTCACTACAGGTGATTCCTTCTGCTCCTATAACAAAAGCAGTTAATGTCTGTAAACAAGTCAGTTCATCAAGTCCACATGGCATATGGCTCAACTTGTTACAACAAGTGATATCAAGGTGCCTTAGACACACTAAATTCCTTGTTCCTGTGGGCAATTCCTCCAGATTGATACAAAAACAGAGTATCAACGTCTGTAGATTGTACAAACGGCATATAGATTCTGGGAGTCTATCAAAACTGCTTTTAACCAGGTTAAGGTAACTCAAGTATCTCAAGCCATCAACAAAAGGCGGCACCCTTGTTATGTTCATGTGTGCCAAGTCTAAATGGCGTATTTTCTTAGAAACACTCATGATTTCCTTCACCTTATGACCGCCCATGACAAGTTCAGCATCTCTTACAACAAGTGTACGTAACTGCTTTGCATGAAATAAGTTAGTAGTTACATATAGAGGAACCCATGCATGACGGGTTTGTTTGGTAATACAATTGAAATCGGAGCCATGGTTGTAGTACTCATTTCCCCCTACTGACATTGCTAGATCATGAATCAAGTCGTGCATTTTGTAATCGTCCCTTGAACCATCAAACAATGACCTATTCAATAAATCCATAAAGTATTGCTCTCCAACCTCTTCTAAGGAACGTGTAGTGCCATCCGATTGAATGATTCCTTGAGCTATCCACATCCTCACCAATTCTTCTTCCACAATTCTGTGATCTTTAGGGAAAACCGCGCAGTGCGCAAAGCATCTTTTCAGAGATGCCGATAACTTGTCGTAGCTCACTTTCAAAATTGGTACAACCGTACCTTCACTATCCCGTGTTACCATCGGTAGATCATTTCTTTTCAAATCCAACCAATCAGCTTCCTCCTCTTTCAGACCCAACAAGCTTCCAATTGTCTTTATAGCCAAAGGAACTCCACCACATCTTTCTACCACTTCCATTCCTATCCCTACAATTTTTGAACTCTCTGGCTCCACCCCTTGTTTAAAAGCCACTTGCTTAAACAAATCCCATGACTCCTCGTGAGACAGTCCTTTCAACACGTGGAGTGCTGTTGACTTTGCAGCTCGTGCAACTAATTCAGCTCGAGCAGTAATATGAATTTTACTCCCTTTTGCCGCACCTGCTAACAAGACTTCCAATTTCATCCATTCCGTGGGATCCTCGTTCCATACATCATCCAGAACAAGGAGATATTTTTTTCCATCAATGGAACTTTTAACTTTGTCTTTCATTAGGTCCATTTGAAGCCTCTCACATTTACTCCCCATTGCAGATTCTATGATGTTCTCACAAATGAGTTTTACATCAAATACATCCGAAACACAAACCCACATTTTAAGCTCGAAGTTGTCTTTAACTTCATCCAAATTATAAATTGATTGGGCAAGAGTTGTCTTTCCCAATCCCCCAAATCCAATTATTGAAATGACAGACACATTATCAACACAATCAGATTTAAGGAAAAGGCTTGTGACATCTCTTTTGTCTTTGTCTCTGCCAATAAATTTGTCTGTTGGCACAAAGGAATGAGTCTCATCCCTTTTCTTAAATCCGGTACTCATTACATGCATCTTTTCATGCCTTTCAGCCAAGTTGAAGTTATTGCGATTAGATGCAATAGCATCCAAAGTGTCCCTAATCAACTTAACTTTTCTACCCATATTGAAACGGTATATAAGTTGATTTGAGCTGGAGAAGAAAATGCGTACCTCTTTTGCCTTCTTATTCTTAGTCATTACTTTCCGCTTCAAAGCTTCAGTGGCGACTTCCAGCAACAAGTCTTCGACATCATAAAAGACAAGTTTGATATTCGTGAGCCAATCTCGGATCTGGTGATTGGTTTCCTGCCTATCCTCGGCGTCGAGAAGTACTGCTTTGAGGGTAGACAGAGTTTTCTCGAGTTTATCAAACTCCTTCTTTTTCCCCAAACCCCAGGGCTTTCCAACATAATCTTTAAAAAGAGGAGAGCACAACTCTCCCACCAGTTTTCCAGCAAGACTATAGAGCCCTGATGCCATTGCAAGGTAAGAAGAAATGAAGTGTTGGCAAGATTAAAAGTTTGTTCTCTGTGATGGAATTCAAGAGAAAGAGTGGTGTCTGGGAAAGAGTTGGGTACTACTTAATTACTGTTCTTCATGATGAGGAGGAAAGACTGAATTGCTCCTAGTTGGAACAATTTAATATTGATTGTTAAATTTACTAATTAAACAATGAACTGGAATTGTGATGTATTCAAACTAATAATTTCCTGGCAATGTATCGTAATCTGGTTTAATCAACCCTTTTGTTTGAATATCAAGTTTTGCATGGTTTGTGACAATGTCAAATGATCTGAGTGATTGTATTTAGTTAACAAACTAAACTTACTTTTCAACAGACTAGTAATTATCTACTTACAGATTCCTATCTTTAAATTTTATTGTCATTACTAATGTAGCAAGTTAATTTCGTTATTATCTTCTTACCGGTCTCTCTTTTCAAAAGGGTAGAAGTCCAAATAAGAGATACGACTCCAGTCGGTATTCAGTTTTTCAAAAATAAGATTACAAAAATCCAAGAAACCAACTCTACAGGCATGGACCATATACCTACCATACTTTTCTAACTAAGGGTACCCACCAATCAAATAATTACAGACTAATAACATAATCTAATTCTCAGGAAAATCGATTATATATATTCATTACTAAATTAGCACTTGGTGAGGAGAGCAAAAATGGACCATATACCTACCTAACTTGGCTCTGCGAGTCTTCAGATGGCACCAAATTATACGTGTCATTGCTTTTATATATCATTCCTAACTTCGAGTTGAAGCAGCTGGAATAATTCAGCAGAGATAAGTCACCTCCCAAGGATGGGAATATTCTAATCAATGAATGATTCATAAGAAGAATTTGATAATCCAACATGATCTTTCATTACGTTTGACCTATAATTACAAAGTAGTAGCCAGATCAGGCCTTGGTTTGATTGAGAAAAGTAGCTAGATTGATCTATAATTACATAGAAGTAAATACTGCTAGTCACAACATAGTAGTTTACAGTTCAACTGCTTTGGTTTTAGAGTAAGGACATTATCTTTCTTACTTTCGAGTTGGTTCCTCATTCGATGTCATACCATGGAGTACTGGAGAATATCTATAATTACACTAGCAAAGATAATTATATATCCTTGCGCATACAAATGATCTCACTATAAGGATGTCTCTGGCTCTAGTTTAGTGCAATATCTATTTGTATTGTCTTTAATCCCATCCAATTCAGTCAGATTAGTAAGAAAAACAAAATGTGATTTCTGTTTGTTGCACATCGATTACCAAAGATAGAGAACAAAGGCCGTCTACCCACTATGTGGTGAAGAGTTACTTACTCCTGATCGACAAAAAATATTATAGTGGTCTTCACTACTTGGTGTCCTAAACTTTATGTTTACTTGCCATTTCTTATTTGGCAAATTGACAGCTTCTGGCCAGCGAACAGAAACTGTGTACTTATTATCTAGTAAAGAGTTGCTTGATTGTACGTGGTCATCAAGTATTCTAACAGTGTTTATATTTTACTCACATAGACTTGTTGTCATTACATATTTCGTGCAAAAGTAGCTAAAGTATGACGAGAGGGGCTCGGAGTGTAAGATGGGGCACTAATCCATCACTGAATTGAGATCTACAATTTATTTATGGTATCGAAGCGTGCAACTCTTTTTAACCCAACACGAATCTAGACGGAGTAAGAATAGGGATGTCAAGTCTCAAAACTGCCTGATTGTGATGCCCATTTGCACAATATTAGTCAATGTCAAACTGGGTAACATTCCATCACATTGTGTGAGAGAATGCCCTCCAGGTTGTTAATCCTGTTTGAAAACGCAGGTTACAATGTAACAGTTTTACTATATTGGGGATATGGGTATAGATAATCATTTTTTGCAGGAAAATATCTCAGCTATTAGCTTAGCAGACGAACATGCAAAATGATTGCTGCATTCTCCCCGGAACCTCTTATCATGCCGAAATAAATCTGAAAGAAACATCAGTTACAAAATCAACCAGTCTGCACCCAACCGGCTTTGAAATGTACCCATTTGAAGCTGGATATAAAAACCAGAAAGATAACATTATAAGTATTTATTTGGTTAGATGATAGATACATGATGAGTGACGGATAGGATTATCAGAAACTCAAGGAGGTGAAGAATACCCTTGAAAGAAACTGTGGGCATGATTTCAGACTTCAGAGTATCTAGGCTAACTCCTAACAATCAACTGTGATAATAGGGCCTATGGGGAGCAGTGGGAGATACATTCCCAATTTGCATTAAAAAACAGCATATTTTTTTATTCTTCCAACTATATGCTCACATACAGGGAAGAAGAAAAATATAAGTCAGTAAGATTCAATAATCCAAATGAAGATAAGAAAATGCTTATTTAATAGAACTTTTGCAATACCGTCGTTTAGAATTCCGTTACTGCTAAGGATGTATATATTGGATTCTTCGAACACATTACTAATATACGAAGCTCAACTGGTACAACTCTTGATGAAAATGAAGTTCACAGATTCAAATTACCTCTTGAAAGTATGATTCATCGTGTTCCATGCGCCGTATCTCAATTGCCAGAATCCGACGAGTGTGGAAGATGGTTGACGAAACCACTAGCCACTTTCAATCACGGTGTGGTGAAATTTGATGGCAGCAACAAAAAGAATAAAATATACACAATCTGCAAGGTGATTTTCATGCGGCAACCAAATATCCATGGTGTTCCTTGCTACACCAACAACTCTGAAATATGGATGTGGAAATAAAATGGTGAAAAAGACATACTAATCAGATTGATAAGAAGTTACAGACCTGGCATATTATGAAAGTCTTAGCTGATATCTGGCACCAGCAGAGTGTTAAGGTCTGCAAATGAGGAAGAGATGGAAGCCACCCTGGAAGTGTCTCCTTCACACCTGAGAGATATGCTTCACGGAGAGGCCCTAAAGTTGCCTCCCATCATTAAATAACAAAGGGCAGTTACGAATACGCAGTTTCTCCAGGACATGAAAATATCGGTTGTTGTTGTTGTTGTTGTTGTTGTTGTTGTTGTTGTTGTTGTTGTTGTTGTTCAACTCCTCATCCTCTTTGTAGTGATAAGTGTCTTGTAAATCACCCATATCCTGAAGATAAAGTTCTAATAGAGATGGAAGTAACCCTACATTTTGCAACTTTTCAACTCATCTACTTCTTCCTTCTCCTTGTTTGCTTCTACATTTTGCAACTTTGGAACCTCTTAAATTTCGTATTCTAAATTCCCCTGTCAAGTTAACCAAGCTTTTCAGCTCACCTAGCTCGCTGCAGTTTGTACCTTCCGAACCCATAACAAAATGACTTAATGTCAGCAAATAAGTCAATTCCCCGAATCCACGTGGCATATGCCTCAGCTGGTCACATTGCGAGATCTTTAGGTGCTTGAGACTCATTATATTTTTTGTTCTTGTTGGAAGTTCCTTCAGATTGATACAATCATTTAGTATCACTGTTTCCAGATTGTACGTACTGCATATACATTCTTGTAGTTGTTAATACAAACCACCTCACGAAACGATGAACGATAACATAAAACACGAAAATTACGTCGTTCGCTAGCACAATTTGCGCTAACTACGTCCAGGGCGAAGAAGAACATTTATATCACAAGAGTAACAAACTACAATGATTGCATATTACTATTGCTACCCGAAGATTCATTTTATACTGCCCTAAAACCCCCAAACACGTCCTACGGCCAAACAAGGAAACAATTTCCGCTATTTGCTGCCTCAGGATTCATTCGTGCGAATGATCAGCCTATTCGTACAAATGGAATTCGCACGAATGTTCAGAGTGCTTTTCTCCACTAGTAGGAATGGGTCTGGGCGACTTTTTTGTGTAGCTTATTTGATGATTTCTCCATTCAAGTAGAGGAACAATTTCGAGAACTGCATTGAATAGAAAGGTAAGCGTGGACATACACCTTATGGATTCTCATTGTGATGTGTCCTTTGAGTCTACTTTCTTCGTTTGGATACAAAGAGTAGTATTTTTTCACTCAGTTTTGGAGGGGGAAATTGCCTTATATTGGGTATTTATTTTGTTAGATGATTGAAACCAGTTGAGGGATGAATATGATTACTAGAAACTCAGTGAGGCTATGAATATCATTGAAAGAAATTGTGGACAATCAACTACGATAATAGGGTCTATGCGGAGCAGGGGTGTATACATTCCCAATACGCATTAGATCAGATGAACAAATTTGATTACCAAAAAACAGCAGATTCTTCCAATATTCTCACATACAGGGAAAAAGCAACGTAGAAATCAACAAGATTGAATAGTGCATAGGAAGTAAAACAACTAGAGGACAGTCAATTGTTAAGGATGGAATTACGCAAAAGCTTACTTAATAAAACTTTCCAATCGATCAAGCAAATGAATTTTTGAATACAATTATTTCGAATTCCATTACTGCTGAGGATGTAGCAAATGAATTCTTCAATAACATAGAGCTTCTTCAGAGTCAATCAAGCACATTCCTATGAGACGAAGCTTAACTGGTACAACTCTTGAAGGAAAATATTTAGCTTACATATTCCATTTACCTCCTTAGAATATGATTCATCGCTGTTCAACTTGTGGTTCCTCAATCTCTCAATCGCCAAAACACTCCAAAGATGGAAGATGGTTGACAGAAGCAGTAGTCACTATCAGTAACGGTGTGGTGAAATTTGATGGCAGCAGTGAACCACATAAGGAGATATCAGAAACAAAAGATACAAATTCTGCAGGTGATTTTCTGGCTACAACAAACAAATCCACCCAATGCAAGGCAGTCGGTCATCCTTGCTATACTACTCTGAAGTATACATTCCTAGAAATTATGTGTGAGAAATCAAAAGTTGAGAAAGGCATATCACATTTGGTATGTGAGCAATTTTGTGCCAATCCTCTCCGGTTCGCTTGTTGTATCTCCCATATAACTTTGGACCCTGCCGAACTTCAAGTCACTCCCAAATCGAACGGTAGCTGCTACTTGACTTGATCAAATTAAACGATGGCCCCTATTCCCAAAAACATTGTTCAATTGGTAGAGAAGTACTGTTCATTTGGTAAATTGTTGAACTCTTGATACTCCCTACTCCCCTGACACAGAACTGACCTGATTGTGTAATCAGCTCCTCATAGTTTCTCACAGCGAGTTGAATGTGTTTTGGAATGATATGATTATTCGATCTTGTTGTCTCTTGCGGAATCATCACAAGAAGTTTCTATACCGGCAATCAAAACAGAAGTGATAAAGAGCAAGTTTTATTTAAGTTACACCGACAACAATAAAAAAAGGGACGCGGACATATAAACTTAATGTGCATGTTATTCTTTCAGGAACAAGAGATTCAACAATTGTACAGGTTTAAAGTTAATGTTCCTAAAGATAGACTCTAGTACACTGACCAAGAAACAACACAAATATTAGAATTTTACTGTCCGAACCAGATAAGTGAGCTAGCTTCAAAGAACGAAACAGGTCGAAAAAAGGGTTAGACACAACTACGTTGTACACATGAATTTGCATTTCGAGAAGTAGCTTGATTTCCGGTGCTTGTGATTAACAATTGGAGAAGCACAAGGAATAAAAGCGTAAAACTTACTTTCCGGCGGACTGACATAAGTGTCAAAGGAGATAAAAGTTGCATATGCTGTGGGATGATTTTCAGGTTGCGGAAATTTTTTAATCATCTCCATGTCTACCATCAATGACTCTTGCATGCCAATTACTCGAATATCATCAGGATTCCTAGAAACTATAATAGAAATAATAATAATAATAATAATAATAATAATAATAATAATAATAATAATAATAATAATAATAATAATAATAATAATAATAATAATAATAATAATAGAATTGAGAAATGAATACTAATCATATGGAAAAGAGTTTCTAACCTCACATTGTAAGTGGGGAATTCTTCCTTGATTTCTCATTCAATATTCACAATATTAAATAGTAATTACAAACACCCTAATTACACTACTACTCCTCTACTAAGTACCGATATACAAAACTGTCCTAAGACTATTACTCCCCCGCAGTCGAAACTGTAGGCTCGCCAACACTGAGACTGGAACGAAAGCGCTGGAACAAGAGCCGAGGGAGACCCTTGGTGAAGATATCGGCGTACTGATAATCAGCAGGAATGTGCAACACGCGAAGCTGACCCAAACGAACCTTCTCACGAACAAAGTGTATATCAATCTCAACATGTTTAGTGCGCTGATGCTGAACAGGATTACCAGATAGATAGACAGCACTCACATTGTCGCAATACACTACAGTGGCCCGAGGCGGGGTGACACGAAGCTGAAGTAATAAATTCCGGACCCAGCAGAGTTCGGAGACGGCGTTAGCAACACCACGATACTCAGCCTCAGCACTAGAGCGAGAGACCGTTGCCTGACGCTTGGACGACCAACTGAGAAGATTGTCTCCGTAGAAGACACAGTAACCGGAAGTGGAGCGGCGGGTGTCTGGGCAACCAGCCCAATCTGCGTCAGTGTAGGCGGTGAGGGAATCGGCAGCGGAGGCAGAGAGTCGTAGACCATACTCAAGTGTGCCACTGATGTAGCGTAAGATACGCTTCAGGGCATGAAAGTGCGGCTCACGGGGGTCATGCATGAAGAGACAAACCTGCTGGACTGCATACTGGATGTCTGGTCGAGTGAACGTGAGGTACTGCAAGGCCCCAGCAAGGCTGCGGTATAATGTAGGATCAGCAACCGGTGGGCCAGACGTAGCTGTGAGTTTACTTCCTACCTCAACAGGGGTGGCAGTAGACTTACATGTCGACATAGAGGCACGAAGAAGAATGTCGGTCGCATACTGATGTTGAGACAGGAACAGGCCGGACGAATCACGGGTGACAGCAATGCCCAGAAAGTGATGCAGATGGCCCAGGTCAGTCATAGCAAACTCTCCAGAGAGCTGGGAGACAATCTGGTCCAAGATAACCGAAGACGACCCAGTGATGACGATATCATCCACATAGAGCAGGAGGTAGACGATGTCCGAGCCACGACTGTAAACGAAGAGAGACTCATCACACGAGCAACCAGAGAAACCGATAGTCTGTGTGAGGACGGTGGCAAATCGCTGAAACCAAGCACGGGGAGCCTGCTTCAGACCATATAAGGATTTGCGTAATCGGCAAACAAAGTCAGGATGGCGTGTGTCGCGGTAGCCAGGAGGTTGATGCATGTATACCGTCTCAGAGAGATCACCATGAAGAAAAGCATTCTTGACATCCAACTGACGGATAGGCCAAGAGCGTGTGACGGCAATGCTGAGAACTGTACGGATGGTGGTCGGTTTGACAACCGAGCTGAAAGTCTCATCACAATCAATCCCAACCATCTGGGACTTTCCATTAGCTACCAATCGCGCCTTATAGCGCTGCAGACTACCATCAGCGCGAAACTTGTGGCGAAAGAGCCACATAGATCGCAGAACATTAGCCCCTGCCGGGCGAGGAACCAGATCCCAAGTGTGGTTCGTAACCATAGCTCCAAACTCATCATCCATGGCCGCTTTCCAGTGAGGATCCGACAAGGCTAGGATGGGGGATTTGGGAAGGGGCGAGATGGGGTCTGGTGGCTGGGCCGCTAAAGTAAGACGGGTGACTGGTTTGACTATGCCATGCATGGATCTGGTAGTCATATGAGGAGAGAGATGGGGAGGAGAAGTGGCCACTGGGCTCGGTGTGGGTGACTCAGGAGGGTCAGGTAACACAGGCACAGAGGGTACAGGAGGAGGGCGAGTGGACACAGATCGACGGACGTAGTGCTGAGGAAAAGGTTCCACAAGGGTCCTGGACGGGGAAAGTTGGGTGGGTGCCCTAGTAGGTGCGGTTGGTGATGTGGATGCCCTAGGAGGGGTGGGTGAGGGTGTGTGTGCCACAGGGTTATGAGCACGATGAGTGAAAAAAAGAAGACGGAAGACTGTCATCGGGATCAGACGTCCTGTGAACAGAGGGAGACACAGACCCAGGAGTGGAGAAAGGAAACACCGTCTCATCAAAGGTGACATGACGGGAAGTGTGAACACCAGTACTCAAGTCTAGACACATGTACCCACGATGATTAAGAGGGTACCCCAAAAAGACACATCGAACAGAGCGTGGTGCAAGCTTGTGAGGTGAGGTGGCAGAGAGGTTCGGGTAACACAAGCATCCGAACGTGCGGAGATGCTCATAGGATGGTGAGCGATGATAGAGGGCAACAGTAGGAATATTGTTGCCAAGGACTTTGGTGGGAAGAATGTTATGAAGGTAGACAGCAGTCAGAAGAGACTCAACCCAGAAAGAGGCTGGAAGGGAGGCCTGTGCTAGGAGGGCACGACTGATTTCATTTATTCGACGAATCATGCGTTCAGCTTTGCCATTTTGAGATGACGTCTGAGGACACGCAAACCGGAAGACAAGTCCATGAT
Source organism: Linanthus parryae (assembly GCA_023055425.1). Taxonomy (NCBI): domain Eukaryota; kingdom Viridiplantae; phylum Streptophyta; class Magnoliopsida; order Ericales; family Polemoniaceae; genus Linanthus; species Linanthus parryae. The sequence continues at coordinate 188,614,069 of JALGPY010000002.1, read as the reverse complement.
GAATGGCGTGAGAGTGAAAAGAGCCATTATCGAATTCTCCACCAAGGTCACATTGAAAAGTTTTGATGGGTCGCTCAAATTGAGTTTGTACGAAGATAGTGAATTGTTTAAATTTTGATATCGCTTCGCTTTTCTGTTTAAGTGGGAAAACCCAGAGAAAATGGGTATAGTCATCTAATAGTAGTAGGTAGTATTTGTAGTGCGATTTGCTTAAGACCGGAGATGTCCATAGATCACTGTGAACAATGTCAAATGGACTAGAAGTAGAAGAAGTAGATGGTGAAAAAGGCAAACGCACGTGTTTACTAATTTGACAAGCATGACAAAGAGCTTCTGAATTATGCCTACTACAAGAAATGAAATGACTACTACGAAGCGAATCTAAAACGAGACGTCCGGGATGACCAAGACGGTTGTGCCAAACGGAAGCAGGAAAGGCAGTAAAAGAGACAGCAGACGACGGTGGTGGGACAGGCTGGAATGGATAGAGATCACCCGAACTGTTGCTCCTATGTAAGAGAGCTCCCGAACGGAGATCTTTCACAGAGAAACCAAAAGGGTCAAACTCAACGGAAACATTATTGTCAGTAGTGAATTGACGAACAGAAACTAGGTTTTTGATAACGTTTGGGGTGAGTAAGACATTTCTAAGGTGAAGGGAACGGGAGTTGGTGGTAAGGGTGTGATTGCCGGATCCTTTCACTGGAATGCTAGAGCCGTTTCCCACAAGTATGTTAGGAGAAGGACAAGATGACGAGAGAGAGGAGAGTATACCTGACTGCGGAGTGAGATGAGCAGATGCGCCAGAGTCGAGATACCAAGTCTGATCCGGAACATAACGTGTCATGCCAGCAAGTTCCGAACTCATAGCAGTAACAGAGGAAGACGAACCCGCAGTGGTAGCAAGAACCTGTGAGCGCTGAGCAGGTCTTGGACCAAGAATACCCGACGTAGCTGCAGGCTGAGGGTGTCTTGACTGCGTCCATCCCGGTGCCGGGGGATAGGGGCACGGTTGAGCAGTCAGAGACGATGGGGCAGGACACCACACCCAGCTGCCGTGAGGGGAGGCAGGTGGGGCAGGGTGTTGCGGAGTGCCTTCACGACCTTTTTGGCCAGACTGACGACGATGACTGTTGCCTGGGCGTGGTAGAGGGGGAGCAGCGGTTTGCTTGGCGGTCCACATGACGGGTGAGCACTAAGAGAATCACAACTGACGAAGAATTACAGTACCAAATACCCCAACAATTATTGATCCTTGGTACCCACTGTGTTAATAATACTAGCTACAGTGGCACTCAATTGATGAGCCACGCAATGGCATACACGGAGAAAACTCCACTGTCTTCTAGCAAGTTTTTTTTTTTTTGCCCAATTGATCAGATCAGCAACCAATTAAAGCAATCACATGGACAGCAGCTTCACCCAAATAAAGAAGACGAATGGCAAAATGAGTGGCCCACAAAAGATGTAGCAGAGGAACCCACCGAAAGCAGTACGCAACAATCTGAATCGCAAGGAGGAGGTCGCCGGCTGCGGAGAAGAAGAGGACGCCAGGAATGAGGGCTACCGTGGCTTCGTCGGGGAAAAGAGAGGGGACGAATCACGGCGAGCACAGTGACGGAGCTAGGGCTCGACGACGAGAAAGTCAGAAAACCAATCGGACCTTATGATGGTCGATCGTTCAGACAAATTGAGGCACCGCTGAAGTGGGCAACGGCGTTGAGGATAAGTGGGTCGCTAAGAGCGATGAAGAAGAAGAAGAAGAAGAAGAAGAAGAGGGCGGAAGCAGGGGGTTTGGATCGGAGCCTAAGGCGGCGGCAGCAGTGCACAGGAAGGACGTGCGGCAGCGGGGCTCTGATACCATGTAAGTGGGGAATTCTTCCTTGATTTCTCATTCAATATTCACAATATTAAATAGTAATTACAAACACCCTAATTACACTACTACTCCTCTACTAAGTACCGATATACAAAACTGTCCTAAGACTATTAATTACACTACTACTCCTCTACTAAGTACCGATATACAAAACTGTCCTAAGACTATTAGACATATCATGTAAGTAGCTGAATCACAATTCCTTCATAGAGACATTTGGGATGTGAGCAATTTTATGCCAATCCTCTCCAGTTTCCTTGTTGTATCTCCTGTATAACTCTGGACAACCCAGAACATTAAGTTGCTGCAACGACGTGAGACGTCGCACGCAGTCCGGAACCAATGCTAATGAACCACAACATACTAGAATGATTTTCTGTACTGATGTGAGATTGCCCATCCACTCTGGCAGAGTCACCATACTGTTGAAAGAGAGTTCCAAGGTCTGTAAACCAGTATGTGACGAGAGCCACCCTGGAAGTGTCTCTATATGACCTGAAAAGTGTACCTCACGGAGGCTATTGAGGCTCATGAATTGCTTCGAATCATCAATTAGCAAAGGGCAACTTGAAATCCACAGTTTCTCCAAGGCGGGGTAATACCGGTTGTTATTGATATTCCACTGCCTAACCGCTTCCTTGTCATATATGAATTGTAAATCACTCATGTCCCAAAGCCTAAGTTCTCGAAGAGAAGGAAGTAACCCAAGCTGTGGAAGATGTCGCCACCCCTTGCAATCAACTAAACAAATAAAACGAATATTAGGAAGGGAATCCCCAATATTAGCTTTGTCCATCCAAGTTGGACATCTCTTACCTCCATAATTACGAATAATTAGCTTCTCTAAATTGCTATGGGGCTTTAGAATTTCCAACTCATATGCTTCTCCCTCAACTGTCTTTTCTACTTCGTCATCATCGCTCCACTCTAACTCCAATCCCTGAATGAACTTCAGTTCCACCAAGGGAGTAGGGTAGCAACTTTGGCCGCTGCTTTGGCATTTTGCAACTTCGGACCCTCTTAAATGTCTTATTCCTAATTCCCCCCTCAAGTTAACCAAGCTTCTAAGCTCACCCAACTCGCCGCAGTTTGTACCTTCCGCCCCCATAATGAAGTCAGTTAATCTATGTAAACTAGTGACTTCCCCCAATCCACGTGGCATATGGCTCAGCTTAAAACAATACGAGACATCAAGGTGCCTGAGACTCACTAAATTCCGTGTACCGGTGGGCAGTTCCTTCAGGTTTACACACTCGCAAAGTATCAAGGTTTGCAGATTGTACAGACTGCATATAGATTCAGGTAGTGAATCAAATTCGTTGCCAGAGAGGTCAAGATAATTCAAAAATCTTAATCCACCAACAAAATCTGGGATTCTGTCCATTTTTAAGAATTTAAAATCAAGCAATCGCATCTGCTTGAAATCACCAACAATTACGTCATTCTTGGGTTTGAGAAATAAACTTCTGACAACCAGTGTACGCAACTTCTTTGCGTTAAATAATTTGGTGGATTTTCCGGGACCACTAGTAACCCATGCATGACGGGTCGTCTTCATGTCAATGCAGTAAACATCCGGGCCACTGTTGCCCCAGAACTTATTTCCCCCTAAAGACAACGCAAGATCATGAATCAAATCATGTATTTTGAAGCCAGGAATAGTACCGTTGTTGTCTATGATTGCTTCAAATAAGGACCTATCTATCAAATCCTTAAAATATTGCTCTCCAACATCCTCCAAAGAACGTGTTGAGTGATCCGATTGAATAAGCCCCTGGGCTATCCACATTTGAATCAATGCATCTTTCTGAATATTCTGATCCTTTGGAAAAATTGCACAGTATGTAAAGCATCTTTTCAAGGGTGCCGATAAATTATCATAGCTAAGCCTCAAAATGGATACAATCCCGCCATCACTCTGTTTTGTTATTAGGGGAAGATCATTCCTTTTGAAATTCGACCAATCAGTTTCCTTAGCTTTCATACCCAACATGCTCCCAATTGTTTTTATAGCCAACGGAACACCAGCACACATTTGTACCACTTCCCGTCCAATTTCTAGAATTGTTGAACTCTCTGGATTTCCCACTCGTCTCAATGCCACTTGTTTGAACAACATCCAGGACTCCTCGTGAGACAAACCTTTCAAGACATGGGTGGAAAGTGAATTACAAGCCCGTGAGACAAGTTCAGCGCGGGCAGTGACAAGGATCTTACTCCCTTTTGAACCGCCTGCTAACAAAACTTCCAGTTTCATCCACTGATTGGGGCATTCATTCCAAACATCATCAAGGACAATCATGTACTTTTTGCCATCTATGAGTTTTTTAAGTTCATTTTTCACTCCTTCCATTTGAAGTCCCGCACATTTTCTACCTGTTGCAGAAACTATAACACTCTCTGAAATTACTTTTACATCAAAGACGTCAGAAACACAAACCCATATCATAAGCTCAAAATTCCCTTTGGCTTCCTCTGAATTATAAATTGATTGAGCAAGAGTGGTCTTTCCCAATCCCCCGATTCCAATTATGGAGACAATAGACACATTATCTACACCATCGGATTCAAATAGAAGGTTGGTGACAGATTTTTTATCATGGTCTCTACCAATAAATTTATCTAGAGGGAAAAAAGAATGATTATCTTCCCTTCTCATACTCCTTATGACAGGCATCTCTTCTCGACGTTCAGTCAATCTTAACCTATTACTATCTGTTGAAATAGCGTCCAGCTTCTCCCTAATTGACTTAATTTTTCGGCCAATCTTCAGACGATACATAACTTGGTTTGAGCTAGAAAAGAAGATGCGTACCTCTTTTCCCTTTTTGTTCTTAGTCATTACTTGACGCTTCAATCCTTCAGTGGAGACCTCCAACAACAAGTCCTCAAGATCATAAAAGACAGGTTCTATTTTCATGAGCCAATCTCGAACTTGGTGGTTGGTTCGCTGCTTCTCCTCAGCATCAAGAAGTACGGCTTCAATGGCAGACACAGTGCTCTTGAGATTATCGATCTCATTTTTGGTTCCCAATCCCCAAGACTTTGCAACATCTTGAAGAACAGTGGAGCCCAACTCCTTCAACAATTTTCCAGCAACACCAAAGAGCAGTGATTCCATTGTCAGGTCAATGCGCAGTGAGTTTTGGTAAGAAGAAAATGCTTTGCTTGTCTTCCTCTCGCTCTGAAAGTATGCAAGTGAAAGATAAGAAGTGAAAGGAGTGACTATATACTAATGATCATTGTTTCATGATCTGGTCTACCAAAGTTGGTCGGTCTTCCAAGTATTATTTCATTTTCTTATTATCACAAATCAATCAGTAAGATTAACAATATTTAACTAATAGCTCTATTAATTGGTTTAATTCTTAGAGATTTGTGTTCCCTTTCTTTCAAGGATCTGCACGCGCCTGTCTTCTTTATGCATGTTACAGTCTTTAAATCAGTCAGGTGAGATTAATTAAATAATTATGTACTTCTATTAATTCTAATCAATGAGCTTCTTACAACATCGACAAACTAATCTCTCCCTCTCTATTTCGCTAATTCACTTTACCCATTTGGAAGGAACCTTCTCACTGAAGAGATGTGTCGGGGCTTGTATTAACGTGTTGTACCAGCTTGGCTTGTTTTTTCGTCTCCTGTAGATTGTATTTACCAGCACTTGGAAGGAAACTTCTCACTGATTTATTTTTGTAAAAATAAAGCTTCCCGTTATATTGAGATCTTGATCAATATAGATTATTGATTGACAGTAGCATAAAACAGAGATGTCAAGACACTACATTATCAAATTATGTTATAACTGCGGTCGCATACATCACAAAAGACATACATCTTGTTGAAAACTAGTAAGAGCACAAGCAAATAAATATTTCCTTGGTTTGGCTCAAGGTTCTGGATCAACCCAACTTGTAACAGATTCATTTGACATATTAACACTGTTTGTTGAGAGGAGCTGAATCACTAAGAGAATATATGTCTTTTCCAATGCATAAAGATAGGCATGTCATGGAGCTCCAATGCATAATGATAGGCATGTCATTGCTCCATGTAGATCCGAAACGGTTCTAATACTACACAAATGCAAGCTGAATTTGATAACAAATGAAACAACGCAAGTAAGATTCGGGAAGAAGAAGACGCCTTGTTTGATTCAGAGAATGTAACAAACAAATAACAGATCCCATCAATCAACAATTCATATTTAATTCTTCTAAAAAAACATAGAGTTCAATGTGTGCTTTTTAGTGCTCATATTGAATTTCTTGTGGCTCTGTTCAAGCACCTTGTTTCCATTGTTTCCGAGAGAGAGAGAGAGAGCCTTTGAGTAAGTTCAACCTAGCTGTTTAAGACATTCAAACGCTAATAACTCTGCCTCTATCCCTTCATTGCTCCGCCATAGAGCAGTGATGTCATTTGTAGATCGATGCAGAGTTGTGGTAGAAGATCTGACACTATTCAATTAGTATTTGTTGCTTTTCTCTCGCTGATATCTCGCAAGGTTATTCAGTGGAACAGTTAAACTTGTTAACACAGTGATAGACTAATGAGGAGCGCAAACATAGACCATATTCCTATAATACTCCATCTTACCTGCGAACTTGTCTTTAAGAAATTTCTCCAGATCATCCTTTGGTACATCAAGTCTTCAAATGTCACCAAATATTATTCTTATGGTCAACATTTGTGTTGTATTCTATTGTGTCAGATTTGTCAATACTTGGTTAGCGAGTTGGAATCTTTGATTTGTTAATTCACTCTACTTTGAGGAGGTAGAGATGAGGACAGAACACATAGACTAAGTAGCCACTAGCATGTCTTTTAAAATTGCTCCTGGCTGATGCATGTCAACACCAAATATTCCGATGGCATTTACAAGTTGGATCTCTAAACTTAGAATTCCTTATTTGGCGAATGGGCATATAGCATTTGTTTAATCACTCTTCTTGGCCAGGAGTTAGTCATTAATAACTCTTCTTGACCAGGAGTTAGACTATCATGACGAGAGAGGCGAGGAGAGAAAACAGTGACCATATCCTATGAGTCTTTAAAACCTTCTCCTGGTTGACACCTACGAGTCATCACATATGATGGCTCATGGCTCAAAACATCCTTAGAGAAATACTATGTATCCTTGTTTATAAAACCATTGATTTGGAGCTCTCTAAACTAGTAGCTTCGTTCTTAGACATATTACTAAAGCAATAATAACCTTTTATATAGCGCGCTATGAATACAGAACACTGCCGAATTTTAATAATTTTCTCTGTCCATTTTGAACATTTTCCGTTGTGAATAAATAGCAGCTTTGTTACTTCAAACAATGGCAGTGATACATAAAACCAAACACATCTATGATGTTTCCTCCGAATAAGTTCATACCTGAACGAGAAATGGTCTTTCCTAGTCCGTGACTCAAATCCATCAACTATCAAGAACAATAATTGGATACACAACTGGTGTACTCCTAGAACATCACAAACATCCAAGTAAACATAATGATCAGATTATGTGAATGAAAAACACAAAGACATGTGAACAACACCATTGGGCTTCATAAACCCCACAACACATTCGTTCAAGCTATCTGTTCATTCAGAACCATATCATAGCTTTTTAACATAACAAACAATGCAATGAAAAAGGTACCTGCAATGTAAATTTGAGTTTGGTTCATCAGCTTGTGGATTCCCATTGTGATGTCTCCTTTAAGTCCGCTTCCTCTGTTCGGATACAACGAGTAGCATTTTTCAATCGGTCTTGGAGGCGGAAAATCCCTCATATCGGGTATTTATTTTGTCAAATGATTGAAACATGTAAAGTGATAAATATGATTATTAAAAATTCGGAAAGGTTATGAATACCATTGAAAGAAACTGTGGACAATCAACTACGTTAATAGGAGTACACCAGTTGTGTTGGATACATTCCCAACTCCTATATAACTCTGCAGAGCAGCTTATTTCAAGTTGCTGCAATGACGTGAGATTTAGCACACAGTCCGGAATTGATTCTATTGAATCGCAATATTCTAGACGGATTTTCTTCAATGACGTGAGATGTTGCACGCAATCCGGAATCAATGCTAACGATTCGCAGCCTTTCAGACGGATTTCAAGAAGTGATTTGACGTCGCCAATCCACTCTGGCAGCGCCACAATCTCGTCGCAATAGGAGATTTCCAAGGTCTGCAAATGAGGAAGAGATGGAAACCACTCTGGCATATAACCTAAGAAACATACCTCATGAAGGCTATTGAGTCTCATGAATTGCTTCCCATCAGCAACTAACAAAGGGCAATAACCAATATCCAGTTTCTCCAGGGCAGGAAAATATATATTGTTGTTGTTATTCCACTCCTCATCCCCGTCAATGTCATATATGTATTGTAAATCATGCATGTCCCAAATTGTGAGTTCTCGAAGAGAAGTTAGTAACCCAAGCGGGTGAAGATGTGGCAAACCATTGCATTCATTGACAACAATAGAACGAATACTGGGAAGGGAATTCCTAATATTAGCTCCGTCCATCCAACTTGGAAATCTCTTACCTCCATAGAGACAAAGATATAGGGTCTCTAAATTGGGATGGGGCTTGAGACTTTCAAACTCATCTGCTTCTTGCTCATAGTTCTTGTCTACTTGATCCTCACGGCACCACCATAATGCCAATCCCGTAATGAACTGTAGTGCAGCTATGGGATAGCAATTTTGGCTACTGCTTCTGCAATTCGCAACTTTGGACCCACTTAGCTTTCTTATCTTTAATTCCCCCCTCAAATTGACCAAACTTTTCAGCACAGCTAGCTCGCTGCTATTCGTACCTTCCGGACCCTTAACAAAATCAGTTAACGTCCGCAAGCTAGTCAAGTCTCCATTCCAGGAGGCATATGGCTCAGACTGTCACATCCGGTGATATCAAGGTGCCTGAGACTCACTAAATTCCTTGTTCCTTTGGGCAATTCCTTCAGATTTCTACAATAGCTGAGTATCAATGTTTGCAGATTGTACATACTGCAGATAGATTCTGGCATTGACCGAAAGCTGCAGCCGGAGAGGTAAAGGTAAAATGTAATCCGCCAACAAAATCTGGAACTCTGTCCATTCCTGAGAAGCTGTAGTCCTCTAACACTCGCAGCTGCTTGAAGTCACCAATATTTACGAAACGAGAAACAAGTGTACGCAACTTCTTTGCATGCAATAACTTGGTGTATATACAAGGATCTCGATTACTAACCCATGCATGACGAGTTCTCACATTAATATCATTCACATCTGAGCCACTGCTCCAGAACTCATTTTCTCCAATAGAGAATGCAAGATCATGAATCAAATCATGCATTTTATAACAAGTAATCATACGACCTACAACGTCGCTGCTTCTGTATGCTTCAAATAAGGACCTATCCATCAAATCCATAAAATAATTCTCTCCAACATCTTCCAATGAACGGGACGTGCCATCCAATTGAATGAGCCCATGGGCCATCCACATCCTGATCAATGATTCCTTCTCAATTCTCCAATCCTTTGGATAGACCGCACAATACGTGAAACATCTTTTCAAGGGTGCAGGCAAATTGTCATAACTCAACTTCAAAATTGGTAAAATCTTACCTTCACCGTCTCGTGCTATCCCGGGAAGAACGTTCTTCTTGAAATCGACCCAATCAGCTTCCCTCTCTTTCAAACCCAGCATGCTTGCAGTCGTCTTTATAGCCAACGGAACTCCAGCACATCTTTCGGTCACTTCCTTCCCTATTTCAACCATTTTTGAGCTCTGTGGCTCCGCCCGTCCATTAAACGCCACTTGCGCAAACAACTCCCACGACTTTTCGGGACAAAATCCTTTCAATACATGGGTTCCAACTGACTTTGCAGCTCTGGCAACTAGTTCAGCCCGGGCAGTAATAAGAATCTTACTCCCTTTCGCGCCACCAGCTAATAGCACTTCCAGTTTCATCCATTTATCAGGACATTCGTTCCACACATCGTCAAGAACAAGGAGATACCTTTTTCCATCAATGGCTTTCTTAAGATCGTCCTTCACTCCGTCCATTTGAACTCGCTCACATTTATTCCCTGTTGCAGACTCTATAATCTTCTCACAAATTACTTTTACATCAAACGGATCAGAAACGCAAACCCACATCTTAAGCTCAAAATTGCAATTGACTTCTTCCAAACTATAAATTGATTGAGCAAGAGTTGTCTTCCCCATTCCCCCTATTCCGATTACTGAAATGACAGACACATTATCTATGCCGTCATGTTTCAGTAAAAGTTTTGTGACATGCTCTTGATCTTTATCCCTGTCTATAAATTTGTCTACTGGCATAAATGAATGAGTCTCCTCCCTCCTGTGACTCCTGGTGGTGGTGGCAGGCATCTCCTCAAGTCGTTGAGCCAAGCTGAATCTACTGCTATCAGATGCAATAGCATCCAGCTGCTCCCTAATCAACTTCACTTTACGGCCCATCTTAAAACGATACTTAACTTGATTTGAGCTTGAAAAGAAAATGTGTACCATCTTTGCTTTTTTGTTCTTAGTCATCACTTGACGCTTCAAAGTTTCGTAGGTGACTTCCTGCAGCAGGTCTTCAAGATCATAAAAGACAGGTTTGATCTTGATGAGCCAATCACAAACCTGGTGGTTGGTGTTCTGCTTCTCCTCGGCATCAAGAAGGACAGCTTGAATGGCAGACACGGTGTTCTTAAGTTTCTCAAACTCAAATTTGGTTCCGAGTTCCCAGGGCTTTCCAACATAATCATTGAAAAGAGGCCGCACAATTCTCCCACCAATTTTCCAGCAAGACCATAGAGCGCCGATGCCATTACTAGATGAAATGTTTATGGGTGGTAAGAAGAAATAAAATATTCTTCGGATCTGTTTTCTCTCTCAGGGTTCTCAAAATATGTTAAGCTATACAAGTTTCCTGTGAACCAGTTTCCTTCAATGGCCCCAGTCTCCTGATGTGTGGTTGTGGTGTACAAAAGCTAGGAGTATGAAATAGACTTTCCTGATCGTTAGAGCATCTCCAACAGTCAAATTGTCTTTGGACTATATTTGTACCTGCCTTAAATTTTACACCTGCATTTTTTGAGTTTCTGCTCCAGCAGCTGGCCTAAATATAGGCCACCGGCATTATTTTATTATTTTATAGTTTTCACTATTAAATAATTATGTTAATATATTTAATAATTATCACACTTTATTAAATTAATTATACTATTGAAGCGAGTTTAAGATAATTTTCGTAATTTTTTTTTTTTGTGTTTTTCATTTTGATTGTTGACAAGTATTTATAAATTTACCTTTGCAACGGTGAATACGAACGTTGGAGGAGCAGTGGAGGATTAGGAGGATCAGAGGAGGAGCAGAGTAATATATCAGAGTTTTTTATTTTTTACACCAGCTTCGAATTGTCCTCAGTTTAGACCAAAACTGGTCCAATTATAGGCCTGGCTCAAATATAGGCCAGATTTTACACCAGCTGTTGGAGCTGGTTTTTGAGCAAAACTGGTCTATATATGTGCCAAAGACAACTTATAGGCCATCTCTTGGAGATGCTCTTATATTCTAGTGTAAATTGTAAAATACGCACTTTAATTAAGATATATGACAGGAGATGCAAAAAAGAAATTCCCTTTTCATGATGAGGAGTTTTTTTTCCGTCTATATTTTATGTTTACAATACAAAAATTTAGTTGGTTTAAGAAAGTTCCAAACACTGTCATCTTGGGTCCCATTGCTAGACTTGGATTTGTGGTAAGAAGATATGAAATGTCGGGACTAAAACTTTCTCCACCCAGAGATAGAAATGAGCCATCAATTCCACTTGCAATAACAGACTTTTCTTCCTTGTAAGCTGGCTATTTTGGAACTTAATGTTACTCTACAAGGGAGACTTTTTGAGGTGGACATGCTTCACCCACTTAAATATTTTCGCAGAGTTATAAGGAGATTTATTTGATCCAGCAGTAGGCATCACTTCATTATTTTTGCAGAGTTATAGCGAGTTAGTGAGAGCACCGACACTTTGTTTGGGAACTTGCTAAGCATATTAACTAAAGATCAAACAAATAAGCAACTTACCAAGCTGATCAGGATTGTATAATCCATTCCGTGTAACTGAAATTTCAATATTGGAAAAAATAGGTGGGATTCTATATCCTGGCTCGCAGGCAAACACCTCAGAAGTGAAATAGGCCAGTAGGGTCGAATAAATTGATACATCCAGTAATAGTATCACCCGTGAATTCATGCTTCCTTTTTTGTATTATTAACTTCAAATTATATTCAGTCAAGTAGTCCACACTGCTTTTCAAAATCTTCGGATTGTACTTGCTTTTCACTTCTAAGAAAAATAAAGATACCTAAAAACTAACTCATCAAGAACACATAAACTGATGTTAATCTCTAATGATCTGAAGCTCATGATAGGATTAATAAAGATGTATTGTTTAAATGAAGAGGTACTTCTCTGTATCCCTTAAAGGCCTTTAACTCTTTGTCTCTGATAACTATATGAACCACAAGTTGGTTCATATAGTTTCTAGTTTCTACTCTTATGTCTTATCCACATGTTCGCATTCTTAGAAATGGAGGACTTTTCGGTGTGTGCTATTGGCCCATAAGGTGCAGAGAACAGTGTTTGTCCAAACCACTGAAAGAAATCGAATATTTCTTGATAAACAGATCAAAAGATAAACAAGAACCCAGAAACAACAAGAACAAGGATATGATTTTCATGGAGAAAATTCAGCAGAGCTTCGCTGCATTTTTTGGGGCAGAAGCCATAATGAAACCCTAAAGGCCGGAAGAGGCTTAAATACAGTGGTATGTCAAACGGTCCTTTAACAAGATTGGCCAATTTACACAAAAGACCACAAACTAAAGAGAAACTATAGTATGGCACAGAGAGTTTGGAGAGAACTATGAAGAGATCTTTATGAAATGCAGAAGAGTCCTTCATCTCTTGATGAGCTCATTTTTGGCCTGAACCTTTCTTAGACATGGCAACCAGCTCCTTTCTTCAACCTTTGACCTTGTATTCTTTAAGCTTTGACCTTGAATTTTCAGCACCTTTCTTTATCTTGGATCAGACCTCAATCTGCGGACCACCTCGACGGGGTACTCTCATCCTCATGGCCTACAACCATGAAACACTGATCTCACACATCCGATCAAAGATATCTCTCACCAATTCTCTACTCTACTCGACTCGCTCAATTAGAATTATTGGGGAGCCGCCTATAAATAGGCCACACCGACTTGCGCTCCAGGTAATCCTAATTGCAACAACATTAGGAAATAACCCCGATTAGGAATACTAGATTCCATATTTCTACTAGTTTTCAACAACAATAATTTCCTAATATTTCCAAAATGCAGAATCAAGACAAAAATCCAACAAACTCCACGTTGGCTTGACTTCTGCAACCACCTGGCAAATTCATTAGCCATCTCGGAGCGCTCCATCATTGATGTCGATTCCGCTGCATCCGCAATGCTCCACCTGCATCGACCACCGCACCTCTACCGAGATGCTCTGCACCCCCTCCTAGGGCGCCGCCTCGCATCCTCACATGGGCGCGTCCCAAATTCTACTATTTTGGGGAGTAGTGTGGCTCCATCTCTCCACCAGCTAGCTCATCATTGGAGAGATAACCACCAACTGCGTTAATTGCAAACAATATTCGCCTTCTCTTCACTACTGCAGTAGCTTTCTTCATCATTGTTCTCATCAGTTCAGCTGCTTCTCGAACAACCTGAAACTTTTGCACAACCAGCACTATATCCATGCTTCTGCGTCCTCACACGTCAACCACGTGTTTCTCCATGCCAGTCCTGAGTGCTTCTCCTTACCCTGTTGCTTCTCCTGTTCGATCATACGCCTTCACCAAAATGTCTTGCAAAGCCACCGCTTTGCGCATTTGCGTAGCCGTCGCAACTTACCAAAGAGGGAGTCAGAATTAGGAACACATTAAAACTCCGTCCCTCGTCTTTCTTCCCAATTCAACTTTTGTCACTACTCACTAGGTCACTTTGACCCGGTGATTTCAATAGCAAACACCAATTACCTTGAACTGATTGGAGTGTCGTTACGTGTAAGAGTGCTTTGGATCGCCCTCGAGTGAAGGGTGTGTTGTCGATTGGAAGCCATTGGAGAGAGATCAGATAATCACGAGAGAGATAGAGAGAGAGAGTTAACCAGAGAGAGAGATTTAGAGCAACACGATAGAGAGAACCAGAGTTAGGGGAATCAAAGGAGATGCAGGGTTTATAAGGCGAGGAGAGGAGAGGGCAGAAGAGAACGTAACGTTTTTTCTTTTCCTGTATTTCAGAATGTCGGAAGAATATGCGAATTGGGAATGTATCCACAGTTTTTGGTCATCAAAATTGTTTAGCTCAACAAGATTCAGTAGTCCCCAGGAAGCAAAGCAACTAGAGGACAGTTAATTATTCAGGATGAAATTATGCAAACGCTAACTTAATACAAGTTAGTTTCGAAGGGATTAAGCAAATGAATTCCTCAACACCATGATTCCGAAGTCTGTTACTGCTGAGGGTGTAGCAAATGAATTCTTCAATCTAATAGAGCCTCTTCACAAGCAATCAAACACATTCTTAATAGTCAGAAGCTGAACTGGTGCAACTCTTGAAGAAAAATGTTTAGCTCACAGATTCCAACTCTGAAATATACATGCGGAATGAATATCAGCATTACTCCTAAAAACTATGTATACGAGAAATCGAAGGTTGAGAAAGGCATACTTACAGTCCTGGCATATCATGTAAGTAGCTGATCACCACAATTCGGTCACAAAGACGTTTGTGATGTGAGAAATTTTATGCCAATCCTCTCCGTTTTCCTTGTTGTATCTCCTATATAACTTTGCACAGCCGCTGATTTTAAGTTGCCGCAATGACGTGAGATGTTGTACGCAGTCCGGAATTGATGCTAGTGATGGGCAATCTTCTAAAATGATTTTCTGCAAAGACGTGAGATGTTGCACGCATTCCGGAATTGATGATAATGATGCGAATTGGTCCAGACGGATTTCAAGAAGTGATTTGACGTCGCCAATCCATTCTGGTAGCGCCACATTCTCCTTGCAGAGGGAGAGGTCCAAGGTCTGCAAATGAGGAAGAGATGGAAACCACTCTGGCATACAACCTCGGAAACCTAACTCATGAAGGCTATTGAGGCTCATGAATTGCTTCCCATCAGCAACTAACAAAGGGCAAAAACGAATATCCAGTTTCTTTAGGGCGGGAAAATATGTATTGTTGTTATTATTCCACTCCTCATCTTCGTCAATGTCATATATGTATTGTAGAGCATCCATGCCCCAAATTGTGAGTTCTCGAAGAGAAAGAAGTAACCCAAGCGGTTGAAGGTGTCGCAAACCCTTGCAACTATAGAGTTGAATAGAACGAATATTGGGAAGGGAATTCCCAATATTAGCTCCATCCATCCAACTTGGAAATCCCTTACCTCCGTAGAGACGAAGATGTGGAGTCTCTAAATTGGGATGGGGCTTGAGACTTTCAAACTCATCTGCTTCTTGCTCATCGTTCTTGTCTACTTCATCCTCACGGCGCCACCATAACTCCAATCCCGTAATGAACTGTAGTTCAGCTATGGGATAGCAACTTTCGCCGCTGCTTGTGCATTTCGCAACTTTGGACCCTCTTAAGTCACTGATTGTTAATTCCCCCTTCAAATTGACCAAACTTTTTAGCACACCTAGCTCGCTGCAGTTTATACCTTCTGGACCGCTAACAAAATCAGTTAATGTCCGCAAGCTAGTCAAGTCCCCCATTCCAGGAGGCATATGGCTCAGACTGTTATATCCGGAGATGTCAAGGTGCCTGAGACTCACTAAATTCCTTGTTCCTTTGGGTAATTCCTTCATATTTGTACAACAGCTGAGTATAAATGTTTGCAGTTTATACATACTTGATATAGATTCTGGAACTGAACCAAATTCGCAGTAAGAGAGGTTAAGGTAACTCAAAAATCGTAATCGGCCAACAAAATTTGGAAGTCTATGGATATGGATTCCTGAGAATCTAAAGTACTCTAACACTCGCAGCTGCTTGAAGTCACCTATACTTACGTCACCTGAAACAAGTGTACGCAACTTCTTTGCATGCAATAACTTGGTGGATATACATGGATCTGGATTACTAACCCATGCATGACGAGTTCTCACATTAATATCATTCACATCTAAGCCACTGCTCCAGAACTCATTTTCCCCAACAGAGAATGCAAGATCATGAATCAAATCATGCATTTTATAAGAAGTAATCCTGTATACTTCAAATAAGGACCTATCCCTCAAATCCATAAAATAATTCTCTCCAACATCTTCCAATGAACGTGATGTGCCATCCAACTCAATAAGCCCATGGGCCATCCACATCCTGATCAATGATTCCTTCTGAAATTCACAATCCTTTGGATAGACCGCACAAAACGTGAAACATCTTTTCAAGGGTGCAGACAAATTGTCATAACTCAACTTCAAAATTGGTAAAATCTTACCTTTACCGTCTCGTGCTATCCCGGGAAGAACGTTCTTCTTGAAATCGACCCAATCAGCTTCCCTCTCTTTCAAACCCAACATGCCTGCAGTCGTCTTTATAGCCAACGGAACTCCAGCACATCTTTCGGTCACTTCCTTCCCTATTTCAACCATTTTTGAGCTCTGTGGCTCCGCCCGTCCATTAAACGCCACTTGCGCAAACAACTCCCACGACTTCTCGGGACAAAATCCTTTCAAGACATGGGTTTCAACTGACTTTGCAGTTCTGGCAACTAGTTCAGCCCGGGCAGTAATAAGAATTTTACTCCCTTTGGCGCCACCAGCTAAAAGCACTTGCAGTTTCATCCATTCATCCGGACATTCGTTCCACACATCATCAAGAACAAGGAGATACTTTCTTCCATCAATGGCTTTCTTAAGTTCATCCATCACTCCGTCCATTTGAACTCTCTCACATTTTCTCTTTGTTGCAGATTCTATGATATTCTCACAAATTACTTTTACATCAAACGGTTCAGAAACGCAAACCCACATCTTAAGCTCAAAATTGCAATTGACTTCCTCCAAACTATAAATTGATTGAGCAAGAGTTGTCTTCCCCATTCCCCCTATCCCGATTACTGAAATGACAGACACATCGCCATCAGATTCGAGTAGAAGCTTTTTCACCTTCTCTTTGTCTTCATCTCTTCCTATAAATTTGTCAAGAGGCACAAAAGAATGAGTCTCCTCCCTCCTGTGACTCCTGGTGGTGGTTGCAGGCATTTTTTCTTGAGCCAAGCTGAATCTATTGCTATCCGATACAATAGCATCCAGCTGATCCTTAATCAACTTCACTTTACGGCCCATCTTAATACGATACTTAATTTGATTTGAGCCTGAGAAGAATATTTGTACCTTCTTAGCTTTTTTGTTCTTAGTCTCCACTTGACGCTTCAAAGCTTCGTAGCTGACTTCCTGCAGCAGGTCTTCAAGATCATAGAAGACAGGTTTGATCTTGATGAGCCAATCACGAACCTGGTGGTTGGTGTTCTGCTTCTCCTCGGCATCAAGAAGGACAGCTTGAATGGCGGACACGGTGTTCTTAAGTTTCTCAAACTCGGATTTGGTTTCGAGTTCCCAGGGCTTTCCAACATGATCATTGAAAAGAGGGGAGCACAAGTCTCCCACCAATTTTCCAGCAAGACCATAGAGTGATGCCATTGTTAGATGAAATGTTTGTGGTAAGGACTTTTTTGGATCTGTTTTCTCTCTCAGCTCTCAGTGCTCTCAAGTTCTGTATGAAATAGAAGTTTATGTGAACCAGATTTCTTCAAAGACCCCAGTCTACTGATTATTGGTGTAAAAAAGCTGGATTGTCCCATCTTTTTCTTTTTCTTTTTTTCTTTTCTTTCATTCTTTCTTTTTTTTGAGGAAAGGTCCCATCTTTTTATTATGCTGCAAGTTATAAAATACCAGCTGTAATTAAGATTTATGAAATGACGAGAGCCTCGCTTCTTTTGATGAGTCTATTAACTGATATATATGTCCAAGTACTACAGTCACAATTGCTACAACCTCATCTCTGTATGGTTTCAAAGTCTTCTTTCTTATTCCGCCTTCACGCTTGTTTGGAATTTGATATAATTTCCTTTCTGTTCCTAGAATTTGATATGAAACTTTTATAAATTATGCATTTCTTTGTGGTTTTAGTTTAGTGTGTAGAAAGTTACAAACACCCCCAACCTACTTAAGTAGCAGACATAGACACAGTGTTAGTGGGGTTTTCATACTCATCTTAAGTCCCATTGGTACCACGTATGAATGGATTTGTGATCAGACAAAAAGATTCTCCACACTTGCAATAACAGACAGTTTTCTTCTTGTGAAGGTAGAAATGGGCAATCCATTCCACACTTGCAATAACACAGACTTTTCTTCGTTTCAAGCTGGCTGTTTGGGTATTTAATGTTGCTCTACGAGGGAGACCTTTGGAGGTGGAGACAATTCACCCACTAATAAGCTCTTAATTGATCACATTTTCTCTCGAGGCCATTCTCGCCGCTAGTACGTCATGAATTTTAGTTACGCAAGTTTTATTTTCATGACTTCGAACTAGAATTTCCTATCTATATTCAAAATAGTATTTCAACAAGGTACAAGTTACCACATGGTGCTAGAGAATTTGAGCCCCATGCACCAATGATTTCTTTTTAATCTGCCGAAGCCTTTCCAACATAATCTTGAAAAAAAGGTTGCTATGTGAACAAAAATTTATTCATGGAGCAATTGTTGGATGTTTAATTGCCCTTTGGATCTTCGAAATCACCATTAAAGTCTTGCTGGTATAATATGGCCCACAAACTTGTCATTCTGAATTTGTTGCAAGCTAATATAATGTGGCACACAAAAAATGATATTGCTCAATAAGGGAGACTTGTCTTTATGTATTACTCAATATGTGCACAGATTTGGGACCAAGTCCTTGCCTTTCATGATTGCCCCAAGGTCCTAAAAGTCACCAAATTACAATATCGAAGATAAAAAGGGTTTTCCTTAAAAAAAAAAGATAAAAAGGTTTCCATAACTGAAAATGGAAAAGGCACAAAAATATTCTTGTGGGCGGCAAAAGTTGGTGCTCTATCCAGCTTTCATAGACTTGTACGTCTCGTTCTGAAAATCGTAAGTTGGCACCTACACCATGTTGCTCTATGGGTCTAGATATAAAATTGATATGAAGAATATCTTCTTAAAGTATTTATCATATCGATAGCGGAGTTGCTAATAATCTGTTCTGGAGAAGGAACTTCCCACTATCAAGCATATAAAGATGCGGAATTCGCATATAAAGATGCGGGATTCTCAGTAATGATGTTTTTTATAAGGAGTTTTGTTGGAAAATCGGAATTTCTTGTTTGCTGGCCGGAGTAGGAAAAGGACCAAGTAGAGGAACTATCTTGAGGACAGCAGTGAATAAGAAGGTACTCATAAAGGCCCATTTTTATGTCACCTTCAAGTCTTTTCTTTTTTTGACAAATGTCTCCATCAAGTCTGCATCCTTGGTTTGGATACCAAGTGTTATTGGCGGATCAAGCTCAATTCTCCAAGCCCATTCTCTCAAAGATTAGTTCTAGTCTTGGGCCATATTATGTTTGTATAAGCCCAAACTTGTTATAAGGGCTTCAGTGTCTATTCCCTCTATTTTCATCTACCCAAGCTTATTCTCACTGTACATCTTTCCGTTGCAATCCTACGGTTAGATCTCTCTGTATAATACCTTTCTCCTTGATCAGGGTTATGAAGAATGTATCTTCTTCTTCTGTAAATACATAGCCGCCTTCATCGTCCTCTCTCTACATTTCCGCTATGTTTTTTTCTTCATAACTTTTGAGTTCCTTTCATGATATCGGAGCTATGACTCTCTATCTCCACAAATCCACCACTCTTTACACCAATACATCTTTCTCTTAACTATACATAATCTCCTACCATTTAAGTTGAATAGATGCAATATTGTTTTGTGGAGACATTAGATCCCCTATGTTTTTCGTACTCATAGTCTTTTTTGTCAATTAGACGGTTCGTCTCCCTGTCCTCCACAGTACATCGCGGCCACAACCGGCAGAGATGCTACCACCTTTAACAAAACATTAACATCATGGGTTCTTCAGGACCAAGCAGTCCTTAATGTTCTTAACTCTACCCTCTCCACCGAAGCCCTAACTTTGGTGATTGGTTGTCTCGATTCGAGATCTGATTAGCTTTCACTCAAGAGGTGCTACGCTTCTCTTACTCGATCCAACATGTTGCTTTTTAAATCAACCCTTCAAATTTGTAAGAAGGGTACTGGATCTATTGATTCCTACATGTAAAAACTCGAAACTCTCTACCGCAGTTTAGACGGTGCTCTTCGGTACCTCACTTTCACACGTCCTGACATCTCCTATGTTGTTCAGCAGATCTGCCTCTTCATGCACGATCCTCGAGAGCATCATTTTTGCGCATTGAAGTGCGTGCTTCACTATGTGCGTGGTACTCTAGATCTCGGATTTCACATCTCTGCTACTACCTCTGCAGGTCTCGCGGCATATACAGACGCGGATTGGCCTGGTTGCCCGAACACGCGTCGATCGACCTCTGGCTTCTGCACTTTCTTCGGAGATAACCTTCTTAGTTGGTCGTCCAAACGACAAGCTATTGTCTCTCGCTCTAGCGCCGAGGCCGAGTACAGTGGCATGGCCAACGCTGTTGCTGAGCTATGTTGGCTTCGCAATCTTCTTCTTGAGCTTAAGGTTCGTCCTCCGAAGGTCTCGCTCTGCTACTGTGACACTGTTTGTGCAGTATAGTTACCGGGTAATTCGGTTCAGCATCAACGCACGAAACATATTGAGTCTTCACTTTGTCCAGGAAAAGGTTCGTCTCGGCCACCTTCGGATACTTCATATTCCCGCTGATTTTCAATATGCGGATATCTTCACAAAAGGTCTGCCTCGTCAGTTATTTGAAAGGTTCCGCTCCAGTCCGAACGTTCATCATTCTCCCGCTCCGACTGCGGGGGTGTAACAACGATAGCATACTTAGTATAAGGACTAGAGTTTAATTATTATTGTATTAGTTTTTGTATATATGATTAATCAATAGAGAAGTCCATGAGGACAATTCTAACCATCGTACACGTACATATTAGATTGTTAGTTTGAATTTCTCTTATTCTAGAGGACCAATGACACACCACTATCAGGAAAAAAGAAGGTGAACATCCCAAATAAAATGCTATCATGAAACTTCTTGATTTGTATAACATTCTGAATGCATAAGTTTGTCAACAAGCTTTAGCTGACCAATATTTTAACACGACCATTTAAAAGTAATCAAAACAAACTTTTAGGCTGTATTACAGATAAACGTAGATTCTGCAAACAAAAGTGAACATCACTTCATTAATTGTTGAACTACTTACAAGAATATAGCACACTGCTGTTCTGAACCATCTTCGCTGGAAGCACTCCTCAAACAACCTAGAAAATGTAAACAGTTAAACAATGATCAAGAGTGAATATCATTGGCTAGCTTAGATGGTTACATATCATTTCAAGATAGAACTTCAGAACCTGAGAGAAATAAAATAAGGCACGCAAGCCAAACGTCAAGGACCAACCATATCAAGGGGTGTGAATAAAAATAGACAGCACTAAGCTTAGCTTAAATGACAATCACGACTTCTGGAAGAGGAACCACTGTCTGGCATTTCTGAAAGTGCGACATCTGCAGTCATAGCAGGAGTGGTGTCCAGAATTTTTCAGGTTACCACTGATCTTATCTTGGTGAACTGATGATTAACAATAGTTTCATATATGGCGTATTTCCACCATCAGTTAACATAAATTCCCTACATTTTTCCTTTTCCCAATCCTATTTTAAGTAGAACAATGTAAACAGATTAAGTAGCAAAGCAAGAAGCCCCTTTCTCTGGTACGATTTGCAGTAACCACTACACATTTCTCAATTTTGTTGTTTGTACATGGCACCACATTAAGTAGCCACTTCCTAAGTTGTGTGTCCAATAATGACACAGCCTATAACCCTGCTTTTCCATACTTGTGAGTATCCATAATGTCTATATGCCAGTGTAATAGCTGCAATATACTTCACTGGGGAGAGATGTGCAAGAAAATTTTAGGAGTTGCTACACTGACAACTACACCATAATACTCGGGAAAATTCCTAATCAAATCGGAGGTCTTTTTCAAAAGCGAGGGGGAGCGTGAAGCATGATTATGGATAGAGACATGGTTCTTATTTGCATTCTGCCTATCAGAATTCAGTTAAAACCGAGTTAAACTCTGAAAGCCTGAAGATAAGCCCATTTTCATGACATATGGAGAACATAAATGTGCATGTGTAATATCACAGTATTCATAGAAACACCTATACTTAGACAGAATAGCAGAATTACAATTAAAACCATAAAGCAATGTTGCATTTAAAACCACCGCATATCCAAAAGAAATATTATGCGCATAAAAGCATATTTTTACCGTCCTAAACAAACACGATACTACGAGAGTTAGCGGACATGTTACACAGACATTTCTCGTACAGAAGGAATAACATATCATGCTGCAAGAATTAGAAGTAATTAAAGAACAAATGATTGATCACAGTATGCAACTTCGACAAAATTCGACCCTGAACAAACTATTTTTGTTACCAAAGCTTTGAATGCATAAACTATGCTTAAAGTCACGTACCTGGAAATCTCAGCTTCAAATACAGTGAAAAGAAGCCACTCCAAGCAATGGGAAAAATGAGGCTTCTCAGCTGATGGTTGTGCCAATCGTAGAGCTTCCTCTCTCCTGTCTCTCTGGTAGAAATGAAAGTCACAGACAGCATTAGGAACTTTAAAGAAAGAAGTACAAGTAGGGTAAATTACAATGCATTTGTTAACCAAGCAGTCCTGCGAGCTAATATGAAGTCCTGTTTATCATATTGCAATTTGAGACAGAAAACAGAAACAGAACCCATCATATAGAAACTTTTCTTCCTTGCAAGGGAGAATAGGCAAGTCAGATACAGAAATAACTGTTTCTTTTAGCATATACACAACATCATTTCATTTATACGAAATCATAAACTAGCATTACTAAACGGGTTTCAACTTTCAACCTACTACCTCATGCTGAGGCTATAAATGCTCTTCCACTGAGCTAGCACCCATTTGCGATATAGAAATGAAGTATTAAATATGACAGCACTAAGAGAAGTGATCCCCGGGTTTTGATGACTCTCTTGTACGAGCGTTAGATGGTAGAATATTTGCCCCCTATTTTCCTGGGTGAGCCATACCTTCGATCAACAATCCAAATTTGCTTCTTCTTTAATGTAGATTTGGAAAAAAAAAATAATAATTATTAGTTCAAATAGTTGCTTTTTGTTCAAGCAAGTGGTACTTATTAATGCCTACCAATATGGTTTATTCACAATCCAATGTTCAGGGCCTAATCTCGGCACTTTTAGTATACTTCACTTGTTCTTATGCAGCATGCAAGCTCTATTATCATTTGGCATGCCATCTACCACTTTAATCATTCTATGCAACCGCAAAACAGACAAACCTGCAAAGTTATGCTGTATGCTTCCCACAACCACTTATCATGCCGAAATAAATCGACAAGAACCTGCGTCGCATTCAATGAATAACGCCATTTTAGAAACCAACCATTCATCAGAAGGTGAAAACAATATGCAAATTGAATTATACCTCAGATCGTCTTAGAAGAGAGCCTAAGACAACAATCCATTCTTTGAACTTGACTGAACGCAAGTGAGCGAAAGGAACTCCGCGTCCAACCGGATTTGTAATGCACACATTAGCAACTGGGGAAAATTAAATGAGGTGTTCAGGAATTTTAAAAACAGACAAAAAAAACTTCTTAAATCCTTGAAAGAAACTGTAGGCCTGATTTCAGAGTCTCTAGGCTAGCACCTGATAATCAAATACGATAATCGGGCCTATGCGAAGCAGTGGCAGATACATTCCCAGTTCGCATTCGTTTAGATGAACAATTTTGTTGACCAAAAACAGCATATTCTTCCAATAATCCATAGGAAGTTAAGCAACTAGAGGACAGTCAAACTGTTAAAGATGGAATTACGCAAAAACATACTTAATAGACGAACCTCATCCAACCGCTGAGGATGTATAGCAAAGGAATTCTTCATTCACATAGAGCCTCTTCAGAAGCAATCAAACACATTCCTAATAGACGAACCTGATCCAACTGGTACAACTCTTGAAAGAATTATCCATCATCGGTGTTCCATGTGTCGCTTCGCAATCTCAATTGCCAGAACCCTACGAAGATTAAAGATGGTTGACATTCTCAATCGCGGTGTGGTAAACACATGATTAGGGAGATAGCAGAAACAAAAGATGCACAATTTGCAAGGTGATTTTCATGTTGCAACGAACAAATCCGCAGAACATCGGTGTTCCTTGCTACACCAACAACTCTGAAAAATGCATGTGGAATGAAACTATGTATAAGAGAAATCAAAATTTGAGTAAGGTATACTAGTCAGACTGATAAGAAGTTACAGACCTGGCTTACCATGTAAGTAGCTGATCACCATTCCTTAACCGAGATGTTTGGGATGTGGGCAATTTTATTCCAATCCTCTCCGCTTTCCTTGTTGTATCTCCTATATAAATTGGTACAGCTCTCTATTTCAAGTCGCTGCAAGGACGTGAGATGTTGCACGCAGTCCGGAAGTGATGCTATTAAATCGCATTGTTTTAGACGGATTTCACGAAGTGATTTGAGGTCGCCAATCCACTCTGGCAGCGTCACATTGTAGTGGCAGAAGGAGAGTTCCAAGGTCTGCAAACGAGGAAGAGATGGAAGTAACCCTGAAAGTGTCTCTATATCACCCGAGAAAGCTACCTCATGAAGGCTCTTGAGGCGCATGAATTGCTTCCCATCAGTAACTAACAAAGGGCAATTATCAATCCACAGTTTCTCCAGGGCAGGAAAATACCGGTTGTTGTTGTTGTCGTTATTCCACTCCTCATCCTCGTCCTTGTCATATATGTATTGTAAATCATACATGCTGCAAATTGTGAGTTCTCGAAGACAAGGAAGTAACCCAAGCGGTTGAAGATGTCGCAAACCCTTGCATCTATTTACAACAATAGAACGAATTTTGGGAAGGGAATCCCCAATATTAGCTCCGTCCATCCAACTTGGAAATCCCTTACCTTCGTAGTTACAAAGATATAGAGTCTCTAAATTGGGATGGGGCTTGAGACTTTCAAAAACATCTGCTTCTTCCTCTTCGTTCTTGTCTACTTCATCTGCATGGCACCACCTTAACTCCAATCCCGTAATGAACTGCAGTTCCGCCAAGGGAGTAGAGTAGCAACTCTGGCCGTTGCTTGTGCATTTCGCAACTTTGGACCCTCTTAAATTTCTTATTTTTAATCCCCCCCTCAAATTGACCAACCTTCTAAGCACACCTAGATCGCTGCAGTTTGTACCTTCCGGACCCATAACAAAATCAGTTAGTGTCCGCAAACTAGTCAAATCCCCCATTCCGCGAGGCATGTGGCTCAGACTGTCACATTCCGAGACCACAAGGTGCCTGAGACTCACTAAATTCCTTGTTCCTTTCGGCAATTCCTTCAGATATCTACAATAGCTGAGTATCAAAGTTTGCAGATTATACATACTGCATATAGATTCTGGTATCGAACCGAAGTTGCTTCCAGAGAGGTTAAGGTAATTCAAAAATCGTAATCCACCAACAAAATCTGGAACTCTATCTATTCCTGAGAATCTAAAGTACTCCAACACTCGCATCTGCTTGAAGTCGCCGATAACTACGTCACCTGTAACAAGTGTACGCAACTTCTTTGCGCGTAATAAGTTGGTGGATATACATGGATCTGGATTACTAACCCATGCATGACGAGTCCTCATATCAATGCGATTCACGTCTGAGCCACTGCTCCAGTACTCATCTCCCCCAACAGACAACGCAAGATCATGAATCAAATCATGCATTTTGCAATAATAAATAGTACCATCGTCTTCTTCTATGTATGCTTCAAATAAGGACCTATCCATCAAATCCATAAGATGTTGCTCTCCGACATCTTCCAATGATCGTGTTGTGCCATCCAATTGAATAAGCCCCTGGGCTATCCACATCCTGATCAATGTGTCTCTCTCAATTCGCCAATCCTTTGGAAAAATAGCACAGTACGCAAAACACCTTTTTAAGGGAGCCGATAAATAGTCGTAGCTCGATTTCAAAATCCGCACGATCTTGCCTTCACTATCTTGTATTATCAAAGGAAGAACATTCGTCTTGAAATCCAACCACTCATTTTCCCTCTCTTTCAGGCCCAACAAGCTTCCTGTCGTCTTTATAGCCAACGGAACTCCGACACATCTTTCAGCCACTTCCTTTCCTATTCCAACAATTGTTGAACTCTCAGGCTCAACCCCTCGTCTAAATGCAACTTGCTTGAACAACGCCCATGACTCCTCTTGAGACAATCCTTTCAAGACATGGGTTGCAATTGATTTTGCAGTTCTTGCAACTAATTCTGCCCGCGCGGTAATGAGAATCTTACTCCCTTTTGCACCACCAGTTAATAGCACTTCTAGTTTCGTCCATTCATCAGGGCTTTCGTTCCACACATCATCAAGGACAAGGAGATACTTTCTCCCATCAATGGCTTTTTTAAGTTCGTCCTTCACTCCATCCATTTGAACTCGCTCACATTTTCTTTTTGTTGCAGATTCTATAATCTTCTCACAAATTGGTTTTACTTCAAATGGATCCGAAACGCAAACCCACATCATAAGCTCAAAATTGCATTTGACGTCCTCCGAACTATAAATTGATTGAGCAAGAGTGGTCTTTCCCAATCCCCCTATTCCAACTATTGAAATGACAGACACGTTATCCACACCATCACGTTGAAATAATAGTTTTGTGACACACTCTTTGTCGGCATCTCTGCCAATAAATTTGTCTACAGGCACAAAGGAATGAGTCTCCTCCCTTATCTGACTCCTGTTGGCAGGCATCTCTTCGTATCGATGAGCAAAGTTGAATCTGTTGCAATCGGACGCAATAGCATCCAACCGTTCTCTTATCAACTTCACTTTACGACCCATCTTAAGACGATACTTAACCTGATTTGAGGATGAGAAGAATATGTGTACCTTCTTCGCCTTCTTATTCTTAGTCATCACTTGACGCTTCAAAGTTTCAGTGGTGACTTCCAGCAAAAGGTCTTCAAGATCATAAAAGACCAGTTTGATCTTGATGAGCCAATCTCGGACCTGGTGGTTGATTTTCTGCTTCTCCTCAGCATCAATAAGCACGGCTTCAATGGCAGAGACAGTGTTTCTGAGTTTCAAACTCAGCTTTGGTACCCAATACCCATGGCTTTCCAACATAATCTTGAAAGACGGGGGAACACAACTCTCCCAACAATTTCCCAGCAAGTCCATAGAGCAGTGATGCCATTGTTGGGTGCAGAGCTCTGGTTAATTAAGAAGAAGATATGGTATACTGGATTAATAAAATGCTTCTTTTCTCTATGTCTCTCTCTGTCAAGTGATACTTAGAATAGATGTGAACATGGAGATATAAGGATGGCTATCAGGGACCATATCTTGTCTTGAAAATACAGCTCCTCGGTCAATCAAACCACCACAAGTTGGTTCATCTACTTTTTTAACTCTTTGTCCATTTCACATTCTAATACAAAGTGATAACCTGAACTGAACTACAGGAGCATTATTCTAGTCCAATTCTATACAAAGTGATAACCTAAACTTTCAATTTTCAACATTATGTTTGTGCATGGTAAAGATATCCAATTTTATGTTTATAGTGTGTAATTTTATGTATTTGATAAGGGAAAATTGGTCAAAAAAATTATACTCTTATCTTATCCGGTGTATACCCGGGGGAAGGTAGTATGAGATTTTGGGATTTTGAAGGCAAAAAATGAAGGAAGGGATAAGGGGGGATATGATATGCTCCCCATATCCGCTACCCAAACACAGGATATCATATCATGTCCTCCCTTCTTATCCGCCACCCAAACGAGGCCTAAGAGAATGACACTCATTATCAGAGTATTTAGCAAGTGAATAGAAAACCCAGCAAGAACTTAAGCTCATACAAATTCAGAACCCCAAAAGATTCTTATAGGGTAAGTTGATTCAAGAAGAACAGTTTGGACCTCAGAAGTGAGCAAGGTTCAACTTTTTTTTAACCAGAAAAGGTACAAATTCAGCAAGACACTTCAACACTATAACTAGAATATTAGAGTTAATTAAACAAATAATAATTGAAATGGTGGTTCTGAATGTGAGACCCAAGTCCAGGGTTCGCCGGAAAAAAACAGGAATTAGGAACGAGCGACAGTTTCAGGGACTGTGGAGGCAGACGGAGTGAAGTCGCCGGAAAAGCAGGGCTCAAGTTTGGCGGAGAAGAAGGAAAATAGGGGTTTTACTGGGTGAGTGGTCACTTCAAAGTGACAGTGATCGATACTTTTTTTTTGGGGTCAGGTTGGTAAAGTAGTTTTAATTGGTTTTTGGTTTTTCTACCAAATAGTTTATTTAAAGTGTTTACTATTTTTTGTTTAAAAATCAATTTTTAATCTAGTTTTTATGAACTTTTGGCATGGTAGCTGGTTTTTTTTCCAGTTTTTTTCTATTTACAGCTCACCCTGTATTATCCTTACACTTTCTTTATATTTCCAAAGTTATCCTAGCCCATTCTCTTATTTATGTAATAGTTTCTCATCGCAATTTATGCTCATACTTCTATTTCATGAAACAAATCTTGAATTTTAAGGTGATCGAAATTTCATAAAATCATTAATTTTTTGTTGAATCCAACATTTTCCTTTACTCTATGCAAAAGCTATTTCTTGTGCTTCAATTGCAACTATTAACTCCAAAGTAATTTCTTGTGCTTCAAGTATTGCTCCCATTCTGGAGATTGCAAGTTGTTATCTGGTAGTTTTTCATCATGTTCTTTTGTTTTTATTTCCAGAAGTGTTAATACTTCTGCTCACTATTGTGCATTTGTGCTAGATCTGTTTAGATCACTAACTTGGTTTGTATTTGAGTTGTGATAGCTCTGTTTGGCTATTTTCTTTATTAATGAAAGCTTCCTTCTAAAAAAGTAGGCAAATTTTGATTTTTAGATGTTACAATACCGTTAGTTTTTTCTTCAATTTGTAACTTTCATGAAATCGTTGACACTCATGAAATCGTTAACTTTTTCACTTGAACTCGTTTGTTGTGAATCTATAAAGAAAATACAAGTGGATGGTATATTTGTCATTTAATCTACTGTTTTTAGTTTAAGAACCACAACCAAACACTTTTTTCCAGTTTTTAATTACCATCACCAAACACACTCTTTTAAACAGAAAAAAAAAAAAAAAAAATCACCACAATCTAAAAACTAGTTTTTCCACCAAAAACCATTCTACCAAACTCACCCTTGGTGGTAATGAGTAGTAGTATGCCAAGTTTTAAAAACCGGCCATTGACATTCGACCGCTGATTCAAGCGGTTGAACTGCATGTTTTTTATATAATATATAATAATATGAAAAGACAAATTTTAAGATATAAGAATATCTTATTATTTATACGTTTTAACCAATTTATCTTTTAATAATGTCTCTTTAATAAAAAAGAACTGACGTGAGAGTTTTCAGGGATAAATGGCTATTGCGCCCCACCACTTACTCTGTTATAACTACGTGTCCAGAGGGGTGTGAAAACCTTCGGGTTAGTGAATTGTTGGAGGAGAATGGGTCGGCTTGGGATGTTGATAAGGTCAAACAGTGGTTATGGCCGGTTGATGTGGACGCGGTTTTGGCTATACCAATCGATAATGATGGCGAGAATGACTATTTTTATTGGGTTTTCGGACGATGGGAGGTATTCGGTAAAAACTGGGTATAAAGCTAGAAGGGACGTCTCAGATCCTCCTGCTTCATCATCGGGTGTCTTCAGTAATACAATTTGGATGGTGAATTTTTGGAAAATAAAATTGACGAAGAAGATTCTTGTCCCTTGTTGGCGTCTCTGGCATTCTAGTCTTCCTGTGGCTAACAAGTTAATTACTAAAGGAGTGGATGTCCCTTCTACATGTAAACTCTGTGGGGTAGAGGTGGAAACTTCTAAGCATTTGTTCTGTTTATGTCCTCACTCAATTCAGTTGTGAAAGTTTATGTTGGGTGAAGAGTTTGTGAATCGTCAAGAAGGTGATATTGAGAACTGGATGGTTAATACTTTCACAA
The DNA here is from genome assembly GCA_023055425.1 of Linanthus parryae. Classification (NCBI taxonomy): domain Eukaryota; kingdom Viridiplantae; phylum Streptophyta; class Magnoliopsida; order Ericales; family Polemoniaceae; genus Linanthus; species Linanthus parryae. The sequence continues at coordinate 188,583,802 of JALGPY010000002.1, read as the reverse complement.
AGGAAAAAGTGGAGGTTGGTGAAAAATTTACACTTACTGTCTGGGCGATTTGGAGAAACCGAAATGAGAAGGTATTAAATAACAAAGGAAAAGCACCGGATGATGTTGTTGGCGATAGTTTGAGCTATTACTTGTGGAGAAAGGAAGTCAAAATGTCCGAAAAATTGGAAGAACTATCGATGACTCTGCAATTGGGTTCAGATTTGTGGACTGCTCCAACTTCGGGTTTCTTGAAGATCAATATTGATGTGAGTTGGAAAGAATATGGAGCCGCGACTGGGTTAGGGGTTGTGATACGGGATCAAAGTGGTGTTTTTCTGGTGGCAAGACAAAGCAGAGTGTCGCGGCAAACGTCAGCATTAATGGCTGAAGTTAGTGCAGTGAAGGAAGGTCTCAGGTTGGCTAATTGAGATATCGTCGGGTTATGATTGAGAGTGATAGCCTCCGAACTGTGTAGCTTCTGCGCAAATGTTTTTCACGGTGATGATAAGGATACGCTGGCAATATCGGACCTTCAGGAAGCTTTGAAGGAATGTGCGGAACTTTTTGCAAAATTCGAAGAAGTGTTATGCACGAATGTTCGCAGAGACGATAATTCATTTTCCCACTTGGTAGCTTCAAAAGCTATGGAGGAGGGAGATCTTAGTTATTATTCATAAACGCCCGATTGGGCTATTGACGTATTGAATTTTGATACTTCGTGGCTGACTTCCCAGTTATAGATTTATTATCCTCTCAAAAAAAAAAAAAAAAGAACTGAAGATCAACGGATCAAAATGTCTCAAGACATTTCTAGCTACTGGAGGGTTAGGATCTTCCTCTCAACAATTTTGAAGGGAAACATCTAGCTGATTTATCTTTTTATGATATCCTCTCCATATCATATCATGTGTTTGGGTAGCAAATTACATGTGCTCGTGGGGCACTTATAACATATCACTTGACTTATCCGTGGACGTAGGGCAATTATAAAATATATATTATGTGACTTATATTTAATTTCTTCAAGTAAATTTTGATGATAAATTTATATAAAATTATTTTGTTTATGTTAATAGACGATTAATAATTAATTAGATAAAGACATGCTCTTTTAGATCTAACACACAGTTCAAATATGTTATCCAAGATAAAACAGGATTTGCAGCCAGTAGCTCAAGTGGTAGAACGGTGGAAGCCCCTGCATGAGGTCCCGGGTTCAAAATTTGTGATCAAGAAGTTGGATCGGTGAGTGTCGGGGTTGTACCTAATACTATAACACTAATTCATGGCCACGTGGTTGCCCCACGAGGATACAAGTCATCCGTGACTTGTACTCCACATGTATTTTATCATATTACCATCTACATAGGGCTGTGACACATGGCCCTTCGCATTTACAACATAATATCGGGGTCAAGGAGCTAAGTGGTATGGAGGTCAGGATGAGGCTTGGCTCATGCGAGGACTTATGTTGCTCGCATCCCTCGTATGTTGTATAGGATGCTTGTAAAGACCTTCCTATATGTGTGGCTTGACAGTAGCCAGTCCAGTCAGCATCAGTCTAGGCTGTAAGACCGATGCCGATGTAGAGATCCAAAATCTGTGATCAAGAGATCCAAAATCCGTGATCAATAGAAATTTTAAGATATAAGAACATTTTATCATTTATACGTTTTAACCAATTTACCTTTTTAATAATGTCTCTAATAAAAATGAACCGAAGATCAATGGATCGAAATATCTCAAGACATTTGTAGCTACTGGAGGGTTATGATCTTCCCTTCAACACTTTTTGAAAGCGAAAAATCTAGCCGATTTATTGTATATATATATATATACTCTTATATAAGTGTGTGAAAAATTTAATTAAAACATGACATGGATATCTAAATGTGACCAACATGTTGATCAAATTACAAAATAATAATAATAATAGAATTGACGTTATGGAATAATAATTTTAAGTTAAAATTTTGATTAATTGACACAAAAACCTTGTACGATAAAGTTTGATTGATTTTTCAAATCATGAGTACATTTTTTTTATTAAAGAGTCTAGAATCTAAACATTTTTTTTCATTTTAATGTCTACACTAGTAGTATGTTCAAAAGAGAAAATAAAGATTCTCTGGTGAACAAACGGCAAAATATGTTCAATGATGTATAAAAGTTTGAATCAATTAGCACAATTTTGTTTCATATTTATAATAAATGTAAAGTTTGTGACACAAACTTGCGGTTGGTCGCAGCTAGGGTGGTAGCTCAGATGGTAGAGCGTTGGAAGCCCCTGCATGAGATCACGGCTTCGAACCCGGTTGATGAAAAAGGTAATTTCTCAAAAAAAACTTGTGGTTGGTCCAGTGGAAATGTTGCTTGATTTCACAGACGTGAGCTTGAGTTCGAATCTCACAGAGCGCATAATTTTTTGAATTAATTGAAAAATCTGCCGGTTTTCTTCCGACCAGTTCGTCGGTTGGACCATAAAACCAGCCGGTTTTTGACCAAACACATCGAGATATTGTGGTTTGATATTGTGGATTAGATGTATACTAGCTTTTAACCCGTGCGATGCACCGCGAAATTTCAATTCCAAAATAAAATTGATATCACTTAAATACGTGATGTTTTACGCATTTCAAATACCACATCCAAAAAATTTACCAAAAGTGCTGAATAACATAATCAGTTAAATTGAAAAACATTATCACTATAAATTTAAAGTTACAGATTCCAATTTGGATAAGTTACTGGCACATTTTCACTTCACTATTACTTCAATCGAAATTAACTGTGTCCCTCAAACAGAAGATTCTGCGTGATGAACATCTCCATCTACACTACCAAAAGAAACTATGTAAGCAACAACTAAACAACCCAGGGGAAAGGAAAAGAACATAACAAACACCAATCGATTTTCTTAGTATTATCTATACGGGGATGGCGAGTGACTCTTTCGCGCAAGTGTATGCCTTGGGCGGCGGCCATGAGAACTTCACATATACAAATCATCGATTTTGTCAGGAATAATGCACATAGACAACGCATACGACTGTAAATTATGAAGAACAAACTCACTGGATATGCGGGCTTGTCTTTGCTCATCTAATTTTCTCTTGCGTGGCAAGTGAGCTAACTCAATGTTCTCTCCGCTCCTCATTTTTGTCCATGAATGGGAGATAAGAGAACGTAGTGGGGAAGAGAATTAGCGGATAAAATGTAAACATCAAACACGGTTGAAGGGAAGAATCATACCTCCGAACACCAAACATAATTTAATTTTTTACTCCAAACACCAAACACGATTTCTTTCAAACTATGTGAATGGAAGAGTGATACATCCATTATATGGGTGATATTCCTAGCCATTTTGGTCCATCTTGGAGACGAAAAGGTGGAATTCACCATCAAAATAGAAGTTTCATTTTGGTACCATTTTGGTAACGTCACAATGAATGCCATATAATGGAGGTCATTTAATATGGCATGATTCTTCCCTTCAAATTCACGTGTAATTTGAAATTTCACCGTCCATTTTGGAGACGGAAATTTACGGAATGCACTATTAATTTTTTCAACTAAAATTATGATTTCCTTCAGCATAATTTTTTTGGTGGAAGTTTCCTTACTGACTAATAATGTTTGTCCAACTAACATCATTAACTTTCCTTTCCAATAACTATTACGGGGTCAACTAAATTTACACGTCGGCCATTTTTTTTTCATTTCAAACTTTGCATATGTGATGTAAATTTAAAGGCGCCAAAATTTTCATTTCAATTCAAACTCTGAAGATGTGATTTAAATTTAAATTTTGAAGCAAATTTTTTACATTAACTAATTATATTTTCCACGTGGCAATTCATCATGCAATGATTGAGAGGAAATTCTCAAATAGTATATATAGATATGGTTAGGGGATTGTCATATTATGTCCCACATCGGAGATTTGTGAGTTTGATATCTGGTATATGGTAAACCTTCTGAATTACTACTAGCACCTTCAAGCCTTAAGCATTTTTATCCGGTGATACGGGTAAAAAAGTTGTTGGGACAGTAATCCACGGGTGTTACAAATGGCATCAGAGCCAATGCTGGTCTAGCAAGGGTTCCGTGGCGGTTCGCCGCAAGCAAGGGGATACGTGATTGGGCACACTCGACGAGGACGTCGAGTATATAAGGTGAGGGGATGCGTGAATGGTGCTCCAGGTCTCCTTTTTTTTACCAGCTGGGGCAAATTTGTAATGTAATTCAGCCCCTCTAGTTTGTAATGCCCGGCCATAATTGTAAGCTGATCTTGCGCTAGCCATTACTCTCTTCTCTGGAATTCGATTAAGCTCCATCACCTATCGTTGGAAAGGTATTTGAGTCTATTTTTGTTTGGCATTGGTCTCACCCCCAAATTCATTGTAGAACTCAAGATATCTTCAGATTAGTGCAAACTGGTCATCCTAGCTCCTCCAATTCAACTTCTCTTTACTCCACTTGTGCTTCCGTTGTTTCCGAAGTTCGTTCCATGCCTCCTATCAACCGATTAGCATCCGTTCCTGCCAAGACAACATGAACAAACATACCAAGCGATTATATTTGACAAATAACATCTAAATATGCAGAGAAACGCCCAGACTAACAATAAAGTGCATATGAGGCATCAAGTGATTAAACACAACATATTCTCAACAATTAAGCTCAAATATCTCATGATAATGTGGCAAATGATGGTAATATATAGCTCCTAAAAGGCGCTATCAACAGCATTTTCAGCTCGTCCAATTGCAGATTGAATATCGCAGTGTATGCAAATTGGAGGTACCGGTTTCGGCCACATAGGGAAGTCCTCCAGAAAGTGAGGAAGCCATTCAGCTTCTTCACCTACCTTGTCCAACGCAATGAACTCAGATTCCATCGTAGACCTTGCTAAGCATGTTTGCTTTGTAGATTTCCACGGCACTGCTGCTCCACCGAGCATGAATACATAGCCACTTGTAGATTTCGAGTCCTTCTTGTCAAAAATCCAGTTGGAATCACTATAACATTCTAATACCGCCGCGTATTTGGTATAGTGTAATCCAAGATTCTGAGAATATCTTAAATATTTCAGAACCCTCACTGCTGCCTTCCAGTGGTCTACACCAGGATTGCTCGTAAACCGGCTTATCTTGCTAACTGCGTGAGTAATATCTGGTCCTGTACAATTCGTAATATACAATTGGTTACCAACTACTTGAGCATACTCTAGTTGGTTGATCCCTTTTCGAGTATTCTTGGAAAGATGCAGACTTACATCAATTGGAGTTTTCACCGGGAGGAAGATCCACCACTTCCCAAGTGTTGTTTTGCATAATGGAATCAATTTCACTTTTAATTGCTTCCTTCCAATAAGGAGCTTCATGATTAGATACTGCTTGCTTATACGTCTTTGGTTCATCATCCATCACCAGGGTTATGAAATCAGGACTAAACGTTTTAGCAATTATAGCCCTTTTCCCTCGTCGAGGTTCATCCTCTTTAGGAATTTCTTCGATTTCCGGGTAACGCACCCTTTTGGAAGGGTACCTAGATTCCCTTTCCTTACATGGAAACACATACTCAAAGAACGACGCAGTTCTAGCTTCCAATACAGTGTTCTCATGTATGTCAGGGACATCTGATTTGTGAACCAAAAACCGATATGCACTACTGTCATGTGCATATCCAATGAACACACAGTCCACTGTTTTGGGTCCTATGCGAACCTTTTTCGGAGGTGGTACCAACACCCTTTCCAGACACCCCCACGCTTGAAAGAATTTATAAGTAGGCGGACGCCCTTTCCATACCTCATATGGAGTCTTATGAATCTTCTTTCGAGGAATTCTATTTAGAATGTGGTTCGCAGATTTGCAGTTCGTGAACCTGTTCGATCACAGACTTATTGTCCACCATCTGGTAATGGAGGAACCTCGTTGCGATGAACTACTGGTGTCCACCATCTTCGACTCTGTACTTCTTGTCCAGAGCATCCCAGAGATCCTTGGACGTCTCCATGTGAGCATAAACACTATACAGAGAATCCTCCAAGATGTTCATGATTAAGTTGCGACACATGTAGTCAAACTGATTCCAAGCATCTACAGCCGCAACTTGCTGAAAATCAGCACCCTCTGGTAACTCGGGCTTGGATTCTTTCAGGAACCTATCCAAGTACAGCGTGGTCAAGTAGAACTTCATCTTCTGTTGCCACAGCTTGAAGTCCTTACCGGCGAACTTCTCTGGCTTCTCGATGAAACCTGGATGCCCTTGACCCGATCCCAGTATCGGGTTACCAACAAATGGTGTGACTTGATCACTAGTACTGTAGACGTGACTGAATCCCGCTACAACAAATTGAGCTCCAAGCCCGTTTGAGGTCATCAAACCAGGTGCAGGTGCACGCATTCCAAACGAACTTGGCGCAAATCCGAAGGCGGAGGAGACCCCGACAGATGACGACAGACTTACACCAGAGAATCCTGCTGAGAGACTCAGTGTCAGCCCCTGAGAACCGCTCGACACACCAACAAATGATGTACCGGCCGAGGTAGTAGAGTCCATGGTTTGAGATCCACTCGAGGCAACAAATGCCAGGGTACACTCACCCAACGAGAAACTAGCCTCTTGGGTGCCCGGAATCAGCAGAGTATCGATTCCCGAAGACATCTCGATCTGTCACCAAAATCGACGAATTGATGATTGAAGAGGATCACGTTGACGAACGTTTTCCTTAAAGCGATTTTCCCCTGGTGCTATCGGTGATATATGGAACAATCGCCTCCCAGGACTCCTCTTGTCGCAATCAACTGGTGTAGCATTAACCCTTGATCGCCCGAACAAAACAACGTTGGAACAGTTTGAGTGAGATAGAGAGCAACGTGATTGAGAGAGAACATCGTATGTGTTTGTTGATTTGAGAACGACGTCAATTCTATATAGAGTGGAGAAGAAGAACGTGGCTGAAGCCACAACACACGTACAAGCACACGTACAGATCCTCTTCTCACGTTCTTAGGGCAGAATATTTTCCAGGAGAAATAAAATTGTGTTATAAAACAAATAATAAACACCATATTACATCTGGGCCGACCCACGAACCAGATCCGCTACAAGGCGGTGCGCGCGTGCGTGTTTATTAATTAACACCGTTTCTCCACCGAAAACTATATCCGAAAGATCGTCATCTCAACACGACGATTTGCTCATTCACAGTTGAAGCTGGAGAGCTCAAGCTGAGCTCACACTTGAGCTCAAGAGCTTCATCTATATCCAACACCTCTACCTCCACTTCTATCTCTTCGCACATGTTTTTCTGTGTCTCTATATGCATACAGCTGACAAAAAAAAGAATTAGAGAGAATGGAAACAAGAAAATGACTCGATGTGGCTAAATATGCGAGGGCATTTGTCTTTCGACACTTTATCAGAAATATGCTCCGACGAACATAGACGAAACCACACGGAGACTCTTTTGCGTCATCTCAAACCCTGGGGGAGTGTTTCGCACAAACCTCTAACTACATGGGCGAAATACAATTAACTATTAGTTTAACAAGGGCGATAGACCAGAGCCCACAAAAGTAAATAACATAACCTCGGGGCTAATCTGAAAACATCGCGAAACTTGATTGGTATAAATACAAATAATGAAAAAACCCGTTCGTCAAAATCTCAGATCCACTCTCCTTCTTATACCTGTAAATTGTTCTTCTCTCTCTCTCGCTCTCTCTGAGGGAATGCTTCGGATCTCTTCGATAAACCCTAGAAGAACAAGAAGAGACTGCTTCTGATTGATCCGAATCGAAGATGTATATGGCGTACGGATGGCCTCAGGTGATCCCTCTCGAATCCGGCTTATGTCCTGTTTCGGAGAAGATCATATACCTCAAGCTCACCAATCGCGTCTTGCTCGTCGTCGCTCCTTCTCATTTGGAGCTCTGGAGCTCTTCCCAGGTCTCTCTCTTCAATCTCACTTTTTTTTACTGAAAAATGGTTGAATTTGATGGAAATTTGGTGAATTTTTGGATTTTTGACAATTTTGATTTGGATTTCAGCATAAGGTGAGGCTGGGGAAGTACAAGAGAGACTCGGATTCGATTCAGAGAGAAGGAGAGAATTTGCAAGCTGTCTGGAGTCCAGATTCCAAGCTGATTGCTGTTCTTGTAAGTTAAGCTCTCTCATATGAGTGCTTGGTGTGTGTTAAATGCTTCAATCATTGAAATTATTGGCGTATAAGGCTATTTTGCTGTTAGAATTCGACACATTACGAACAATCTGTAGATGTACTTGGTCATTGAAATGGACTGGATTTGCTATTTTGCTGTTAGAATGCATTCCGAGGAAAAATGACTGGATTTGTCATTGAAATGATCGGCTGAAAATTCTTAGCGAAATTTATGTAATAAAGTGAAATCTTAACAAAGCTGTTGAAATTATTTTTGAGATATAACTTTCTCATAAAAACGCGGAAGTTGGTAAATTTATGGCTTTTGTCGGCATGCTTTACTTTATTTAGAGTTATTAAGCTGTGGATTTATGTAGTCGTGCTCAAGTGGTATGACCTGTCAGTTCTAACCACCTTTTTTCGAGTTTTGTAAGAGTTTTTGGTTACCTGTAATAAAAAGTAATGTAACCGTTCCCTTGTATTGTTTGCTTTCATTGCAGACTTCTCGTTTCTATCTTCACATTTTTAAGGTCCAGTTCACGGAAAAGAGAATACAAATTGGAGGAAAGCAGCCATCTGGTTTGTTTCTTGCGACTGTTTCTCTTCTCCTCAGTGAGCAAGTGCCATTTCCTAACAAAGAATTAGCATCGTAAGTGAATCCATAACTCATTTAGTTGGCTTAAATTTATTGTATTTTCTGCAACCCATTTAAGTGTTGGCAAAATCTTTTGAACTGTCATTTGTTAAGGACTCATAGGACTCTTAATAATTTTCTCTCGGAGATTCTGGACCTTTCTTTTCAAATGTAGTTTTATTTCAGACTGCATTAATTTTCTGAGTTGGGAATTACCAGAACACCTAGCTAATTCTCCTGCGCCTACTTGTAGAATTATGAAAAATATATTTTTACTATTTCATACCCTTGAAGTTCATAGAATAGTATTAGACGAATTAATTTATACAGATATATTTTTTAGCGATTCTATACAGATTTGAGTAATAGAGAATAGTGAAATAAAATAGTGATAGGTGGCGGAGAGATAGAGGAAGTAATGGTAATAGGGTTGATGAGTAGTGATTTGAAGTGAAGATGAGTGAACGGAAATGGAGTTCCATCGATTTGAATGAGCCTGTGGTTGAAATGGAAAATTTTCAATGGTTGAAATTGGTAATTCCTGTAGTCCAGAAGATAGTTTGTTGGTTTTAGTGTATAAAAATATTGATGTCCCATAGAAACTAGGAGATCTTGAACATTCAATTATTCTGAATCCTCACCACAGGCATCCAAATGAAACCTCTCTCATCAAACAAGCAATATAAGAGCAGAATCTAGCTATTTAGCCACTATGTCTGTGTCAGTTATTGCCGGAAGTTGAAATATTCTTGAGGTCGTGCATAATATTAATATAGATGAGTTGAGGAAACTTAGGATCGTTCGGCGTGCCGTTTACAGACTAATAGAATATAGACGAGGGGTGAAGTATGGGTGTTTTATGTAAATTCATTTTAAGTGCTCGACAATGGAATGTGAAGCAAACATAATGGAGCTCTCTGCAAACAGAGGGAATTGGACGTTACATATTTGCAAGAAATTTTATTAAATATGAAGACGAATCATAATTAATAAGAAAACTAGTAACACATGCTTGCTCTCTCTAAAGAAGTTTGTCATCTTTTTTAAATGTGACTATTCTAAAAGAGGTATTTGTGGCTTAAAATGACATTTAGTAATTTAGTAATATTTTTTGACTAAAAGTTTAAGTCCTACTCATAATTGATTCATATTCAGTGATGACAATTTTCTCTGAGAGTAAATACTTCTGCAAATACCCCTAGTTCATTTTTATTTTTTCTTTCACATCAAAGACCGTCATTTATTTCAAAAGATTTCCAAACATATAATGGTATGCAATTAATATTGAGCTACAATGTTATTAGTAGTATAATTTATACCCGAAAATTTATAAGCAAAAGAGAATCATAAAACACCACGAAATGTCATGCAGATTCTCTTAAAACACATGACACACTCTATTATATATGCAGCTTTCCACAAAAAATGCCCATGATCTCAGGTCAATGGCATGTTACCATCACGCACTTTTGAAATTCCTCTGATAATCTCTGTTCTCTTTAGTAATATACTGGGATGGATGTTGCATTCATTTTTGTTGAGTCACTAATATTGCAAGTAATTATGACATCCTCTAAAATAAACTCAGTTTTATATGTCTGTAAAATATCATGATAACCTCTAAAATAAATTCAGTTTTATGTCTGGTTATTGAATTTTGAATTATACTGATTGTATGGCACTTACAGATACTTGAAAATAAGTAGTTCAGTTCCTATCAGATATGGCATAAGGAATGGGTTTGAGACTTGAGGTTGAGATCCCTTAGTATGTTAGTAAACTCAACATGCACCTAAAAGTTAACTACATGCTAATATAAGGTCTTGCACCAATGAAATTGTAGTTGAATCTTACCTCCTCTGTGAGAGAAACTAGAGAGACCATAGCTGGATAATGTAGTTTCTCTATAGAGAGAGAATAGTGTACTTTGATTATAATTCGGAGAAAGAGATAACCTCTCTGTGTTTTGCTTAATTGTTCATTCCATACATAGAAACATTGATGTTGATTATACACAGTAATGATGCTGTTGTGTGATAACTACCCGGGCCATTGATTCATATGTTAGTAATAGCATAGAAAACAAAATATGGTCGGCCATTCTAGATGCAATTCACAAGTAAATATGAGCTCAAAATTGGTGACTCTGTACTTGGGATTAAAATCAGATTTCATGCCGTGAGATTTTGCATCAGCAAGTTGTATGTTTATTAATTCACCGGGCTTTTATTCTAAATAAAGCTTTTTTTTTTTGGGTTGGGCAGGAGTAATATTGTTTGCGATAGCAAGCACGTGCTAATTGGATTGTCGGAAGGATCTTTTTATAGCATTTCCTGGAAGGGGGAGGTAATTGTGATGACGAGACATTAATATTTAAGAGACGTTCTTTATATCCAATGTATAATGGCATGTCTACTGAATTTATATATCAAGGTTTATATGATACATGTGCATCAATAATTTTGCTTTCCATATAAGAATTTTAACAGTTCTAGTAGTATCAATCTTGTAACTTCTTTTTTCTTCTGAATGCAGTTCTGTGGAGCTTTTAGACTTAGCTTTCATCAGGATGATGACAATAGCGCTGCAAAATCTTCACATTCTCTCAACAATGGTCTTACTTCAGAAGGGGCTCAAGGAGTTCTGATGCCCAGCCATGATTTGTCCTCGAAGTCTGCTATTGTCCAACTTGAGCTGTCCTTATCCCTGAGGTTGTTGTTTGTGATCTTTTCTGATGGACAACTGGTTTTATGTTCCGTCAATAAGAAAGGTTTTAAGCAAGCTGAATCTGTTAAAGCTGAAAAGAGGTTGGGTTGTGGTGATGTTACATGTGCTTCTATAGCTTCTGAACAGCAAATACTTGCGGTTGGTACCAGAAGAGGAATCGTTGAGCTCTATGATCTTGCAGAGCCATCGTCACTGATTCGTTCCGTATCTTTGTTTGACTGGGGGTAAGCTTGCTCTACATCTTTTCTGGTCCTTGGCTCTCTTTATTTATTTATACTTGCTACTCACTCCATCATCCTGAATACCTAGAAAGTTGAAGGTCTTCGGTAATTCTTTATTTACAAGGGTCAGTAGTTGATAACAGAAGCAATATAATTCTTCCTCGCAGCTGTTACAGTGTGAATCAAAGGTTGCTTTGTCAATTCTGTTTCATTGTGTAATTGATTGGTTGCATTTTGGCTTATTTGAACTGACTGTATGCCTCTACTTGCAATCTTCAGAACTCAGATATGTATATATTATGCTTGTACCTCCATAACTCTCTCATACCTGAGGAATTGCAAATTGTATCACACGCATCTGTTGGAACACATTTTCTTTCTCACTGACAAAAATAGCTGTCAAATCACGATTCAGAGTGTGTATCGAAATTCAACTTCGCTGAATCATGAATCGAATCATATCATGAATCGAATCAAATTGTGAATCACCACGATTTACTTACAATCCCTTTAAACATATATAATAACATATTCCATTAAACTATGTCATGTATGAACAGTATATCATATTACTCTGGATTGAATTTCACTAAAGTGTATCATAGAAAAAACGAGGCAAGTATTGTTTTTGGAACTATTGCCAAGTCAAAAAGACTCTCTAGCTGGTCAATCGATGATGAAATCGTATGAACCGGTCTGAATCGCAACTGAATTGTAAGATTCAGCTTCATGAATTGGGATTCAGATAAAATTTTGGGCCATTTAAGATTAACCCTCTGATTCGCATCGTTTCATGTGTTAACTGAATCGAATCGTAGGATATGAATCGTGAATTGTAAATTCTGACAACTATGCTGACAAACTTTCGCTATTTTCCACCCTAAATAGTCGCAGGAGGAAAAGAAGTCTGAATGCATCGAGATATGGGGATACTAGAGTTTTAAATCGAGAATCTACATGATAAATTTCCTAGAAATAGAAAGACGGCGGATGTGGAGTCTCATGTCCGTTGAATCGTTATTATTTGTCAACCATTAGAAGTTCTTGGGTCGCGCAAAAGTGTTTTGTCCACAAACCATTACTTTATGAAGTATCCTTTGAAAATGGAGCCAATTTTGGCTGTCCTCAAACGGTTTCCTCATCACTGTCAACATGAACAATATGTTTTATGCTTTTTAGGATCACAAAACAAAACTATCTACATCACTATCTCTATGACACATATTTTTGTTGGTAGTGGCTTTAGCCATGTGGTTGTTTACCAGTGACTAATAAATTGGGTTCGTAGCAATCCATGCAACTGTAATCCTGTTGCATCGATTTATGATGGTATTTGGAATCGTGCTTTCCCGTTTCTATTTCATGATGTAAGAAGACTTGCACTTATGTCTACGGCATTATATAGAGCCTGTTCAGTATAGTACTTATGTCTACGGCCTACATCTTTAAACTATTTATTTCTCAATTCCATAATCGGAGTGATCATGTGAGGAGAGCTTCAGCATTGTTCATAGTTAGCGCACACTTTTTGGTCCTTTTGCAAGGGAAGAAACAGCAGACCGCCAATATGAGAGGCAAAAGTTCCCGTTGTCACTTCACTACGACGTTTATTTGCCATTGTCAACTTCCGAATCTGTTAAAAGTTATTACTTCTTGTTGAGGACATTTGTGAGATCAATCCTAGTCTTGCTTGTGTGTTCAACCTTGGTTAAGGACACGGGTTTTGTACATTAATGGGGAAGAGAGGGGGGGGGGGGGGTGTTGTTGGTGTTTGAGCGCCGTTGTAGGACCACATGGTGGTGGGCTGTGGAAGGGTACATGAGCACCATGAGATTAGTTTTTGGATAAAGTTATTTTTATGTTAAGGATGTGTCAGGAAATCGTCTTCTTTGGGAGGATGGTTGTGTGGGGGAGGAGCTATTGTCCTGTCAGTTTTCTTCTCTCTTTATTGCCTTGCTTAGGAGTGTCTCTGTGCAGAAGGGTGTGTGATTATAGGAGACAGAAGCCTTGTATGGGGTGTTCCATCTATGTGAGACTTTGATGATTTGGAAGTTGCAAGATCTTTTGAAATTTTTTTATACTCTTCAAGTTGACGGTCCCTTGCAAAGGGGACTTGACACTGGAATGGTACCTGTCTTCGACCGGTGCGTTCTGAGTTTGTTCCTGCTATTCTTCTTTGGGCTGGGCATATGCAACAGTCAGTTGCTCTTGTAGTGGTGTGTGTTCATATGCCGTTTTGCTTGGCAGACCAGTTGTTGGTTTTAATGGATTCTTTGCCATAGTTTCTCTTTTTGCTCTTTTTATTTTCTCATCCTCTTCACCGATCAATTCTTTTGTAAACGTTCTTTTCCAATTTAGGAACTCATGATTACCTATCCAAAAACAAAAATCAGTATATGGAGACAACCCGTAAATTGGGTTTTGGTAGTGTCACTTGTGTATGTAACTGCTCCTACTTTATGTGAATAATTTTATACCTTGAGGTCTTTGTAACCTTTTAGTCTCCTGTTGGTCTTTAGTAACATCTCGATAATTGTCAGATGACATTTCATAGCACTCCTCCCCATCCCCCTCCCTTCACACGATTGGAGACGAGTAGTAGTTTGGGGGAGGGGGAGGGGGGGGGGATGGTGGGCCCGTGAGGGGAGGGGGAGGTGAGGGGAGGGGGAAAAATGCATGGGTTGGAGATGCCCTTATAGACATATGGTGTCGATCATTTTACCTGTATTTTCACCATGTTTGGTGTGCTAGTTGGTTTAAATACATTAAGTACACCAATATGAGTTACAAATAATACACTTGTAGGTAATAAGAGTACATAGCCTTGGGTAAATTCATCGATGAAGGTACGAGAAGGGAAAATTCAAAGGCCAAGTGATACAGTGGAGTACAGTAATTCTACTTGTATGTATTGTGCATTTATGATGATACGCTAATATCTAGGATAAGCTTGATATGTAATTGGTTTGGGTGTCATTTGGTTGCAACGTCAAACTTTTGGATTATTGGTCCGACTGACAGTTACTTATGTAGTTCTGCCGGGCCTGTCTTTTGTATGCTGCTAGCTGAGAGTATATGAAACTTCTACATGTACACAAATATGTCCAGCAATGCTATCAATAGTTATGACCTTTATGAAGTAATTAGATAGTACTTGACCACTAGAAGTTTGAAATATATATATATATGTATGTATGTATGTATATTTTGTCTTTTTTCTTTTGCAACTATTATTCTAAATTCTCATCAGTGTTGATTGCAAATGATAAGGATACTTCCTTGCATGTGGTAGGTTATAGAGGTAAAGCTTTTCCGAGTACTTCGTTCTGTTTCTTCTTCCGTCCTGGAGTTTCTTACCTACATAATTCTCTACCTCCTTCAATTTTTGACATCACTCCAGAGCACACGGAACTTGACCAAAATTTGTGGTTGTTTTCCCAAATCACTACTGGATTGCTAATACAGTATGACGGCTTGCATATTTAACTTTTCTGTGCTGTTCAGTTGAATGTTTCTCAAATTGAAGTACATTATGCTGATCAGGAATGACTTATATTTCTCATGGTTTTGCAGATATTCAGTGGATGAAACTGGACCTGTAAGTTCTGTTGCATGGACACCGGATATGTCTGCATTTGCAGTTGGATGGAAGTTAAGAGGACTTGCAGTCTGGTCTGTGTCAGGATGTCGTCTGATGTCTACAATTCGTCAAATAGGTTTAAGTTCTGTATCTTCTCCTGTAGCTAAGCCTAATCAAGATTCAAAGTTTGAACCAATGATGGGTGGCACCTCACTGATGCACTGGGATGAATATGGATATAGGCTTTATGCTGTCGAGGAACGGTCTTCCGAGAGAATCATTGCATTTTCTTTTGGCAAGTGTTGCCTGAACAGAGGAATTTCAGGCACAACATATGTCCGTCAAGTTATCTATGGTGAAGATAGACTACTTATTGTTCAGTCTGAAGATACCGATGAGCTTAAGATTCTTCATCTGAACCTTCCAGTTATGTTTGATATATATTTTTTGGGTTCAAAATGTTTGATATTTGATTATATCGGCTGCTTCGTGTAACGTATTTGCAAATGTGGCTAACATGTTTCCAACTCTCTGAACCAGGTTTCTTATATATCCCAGAATTGGCCAGTTCTACATGTCGCAGCTAGCCAGGATGGAATGTACTTAGCTGTTGCTGGTCTTCATGGGTTGATTTTGTATGACGTACGTTTGAAAAAGTGGCGAGTGTTTGGTGATGTTACCCAAGAACAAAAAATTCAATGCAATGGCTTATTGTGGCTGGGAAAAATTGTTGTTGTTTGCAATAAAATCGATTCTTCTAATACGTAAGTAATTTTACTTGTCATATTTTGTTGAATAATGAACTCCATGGCCATTGTTAACTGTAAGATGCTGAATTCTTGTTGCAATAAAGGAGAATGGGCGGAAGGGTTCTTATTCCCAGTTTGTAGTTATTGGTCCTGCAGTGTCATCTTATGAGCGGTGTCCCCCCCCCCCCCCCCCCCCCCCCCCCCCCCATGTCTCTTACGAAGGAGGAGAGAGAGGGGGGGGGGTTATTACCTTTTGCCTGTAACTTAACCGCCACCAACTGAAGCCTGGGATAATCTTATGATGGTTTATGCATCCGCCAATCCTGTCCCATGTCTTTATCCTTTGGTTATTGAGCAGGCAGGCAATTTTTTAAAATCTCATATTTGTAGGGACACTACATGGGGCTTGAAGACATGTTACGCTTTAGAAAACTTGAGAGATGCCTTTGTTATTTACATTTGTGGATTTTGATGTATAGCTACTACTCCATCTATCTCAAAATGAATGTCCAGCTGTTTTCTTCAACCATTTTGAGGTGACGATTTGACTAGGAAAATGATTCCTAGACTTGTTAGTTTTTTCATAAAGTTATAGTTCAGATTACTCATACACACTACAACATTATGAAAAGATTAGTTAGTTCTTGTATCATTTTGCTAGTCCCTTCACCAATATGCCTACGTGGTTCTGCAGTCTCGACACCTTTCCATACGTTGGTATATGCACATCATAGGTGCCGCATAGGGCCTTACGGAACCAATATATGTTTGATCTTCTGAAGTTGTTTTCTTAATTTTAACTAGTGCTGTGCATAGTTGTCAAAATCTTACGATTCGCGATTCATATCCTACGATTCGACTCGATTCAAAGAAACGATGCGAATCCCTTTGTGAATCTTTAATGGTCAAAAAATTATTTGAATCCCGATTCAAGAGTCCGAATCTTACGATTCAGTTGCGATTCAGAGCGATTCTACGATTCACCTTCGATTCATCTGAAGATCTAATTGAGTTACAGCATCAGTCTAAGAAGTAATACTTCCTACATTTATGTCAGTTTGCAACATGCGTTTGTTTTAAATTACTAGAGCATTTTTCTGAAGTCCAGGACTAATAGTTTTCTATTTTTTTCAATCTCCTTGGCATCTTGTAGTTCCTTGCTCCACATACCTATCTAAATCTAAATTATTCTTTATCTCTTAGATGTGTGAAACTCCTAATCACTAGTTAAGGACGCAAATTTCCAATAATTTGAGCTTTCATTTTGTAAAAATATGAATGCTTTGATCAATAATGTTATAGCTTTATGAATTATTTATAATCTCTACATAAAAATATTTCAAGCTGAATCTTAATGATTCACGATTCGATTCGATTTACGATTCAGTAAAGGTGAATATCGATTCACTATCTGAATCCCGATTTGACAACTATGGTGCTGTGAAGTAAAACCAATGCGGAATTTTATGATAAGACTCATACCTGCTCTTTATGCTGGCCGAAGCAACACAACCGTCATGATCCGACTCTTGTGATTAAAAAGAGTGAACAAAAAATTTACTGTTTGGAATATGGCCATCTACTGTTACTTCTCTTGGTGGTTCTTAATTTTCTTGCTTTAAGGGCTTCATTTTCTTGCAGACAAAAGAAAGAAGACCATTCATGAGCTTATTATCGATATAAATATACATTTCAGATTGTACTCTGTCTATTCAAATATATATAAAGGATACGAATGTGGTCTTTGCGTTGGTCTGTGCCCATACTCTTTCTATTATCTTGTAAAGAAGAAAGAACAAACAGTTGCATTGCTAATAAAGCTTTCTGAATATTTGCAGGTACGAGTTGCTTTTTTATCCTAGGTATCACCTCGATCAGAGCTCGTTACTTTGTAGGAAGCCTTTGCTTGCAAAGCCAATGGTGATGGATGTTTATGGAGATTATATACTTGTTACTTATCGACCATTTGACATTCATGTATTTCATGTGAAGTTGTTGGGCGAATTGACACCTTCTAGTAACCCGGATTTGCAGGTAAACCGACCTCTTTTATGCGATGATACTTACCTCAGAATATGGATCTCGTAGAGATCTTCGGTTTTGATTTGTTATTCAGGATGAGCGTAAAAGAATTGTATTCTTGTGTTCATAAGTGATTAAATGACAAACAGCTTTCTACAGTACGTGAGCTCTCAATCATGAGCGCTAAGAGCAATCCTGCTGCAATGCGTTTTATCCCGGATCAGCATCCTAGTGATAACTTCTCAACAAATCACAAGTCCTCGCCATCGGAATTGTTAGTCAGAGAGCCTGTGAGGTATCATTTATGCTCAGAGATGATTTCTGGAAGAGCTTGAATACATGGAAGAATCTTCGATTTAATGACTGTTTTTCAGATGCTTGATATTAAGGACCAACGGGGAACTTTCATTGCTTGATTTGGTTGATGGGCGTGAAAGAGAGTTAACTGATTCGGTTGAGTTGTTTTGGGTTACTTGTTGCCAGTCAGAGCAGAAATCAAACCTAATGGAAGAGGTTTCATGGTTAGATTATGGCCACCGTGGGATGCAGGTAACAATTCTCTTCGGAATATCATTTTGTTACGTAAGGGATCTCTTCTATTTTTCTAGACTGATGTGCCATTACAGGTTTGGTATCCATGTTCAGGTGTGGACCCTTTTAAGCAGGAAGAATTCTTGCAGGTAAATAACGCATTATCCAATATCTGTCACCATTATATGACCGTGACCTTTCAGCTGACTTTGTTGTTCATTTTGGAATTCGGTTGTGTTTGTAAAAATATGTTCATCTTTCGTTGATTACAAAAACAATAATAATAATGTGTATCTTTCATTGGTTACACAAAGTGCTTTTTTGTCACTTCTTTCCACGCTTATTCTACAAAACTTGTTTGTTAGCCGTGATGTCAACCCCTTTTCTCTCTACCTCTCTGCTCAGAGAAAATAAAATTTCCTAATGAGAATCAGTCTAGTATAATAACACTCTGATCCAATCATGCCATTTATGTAATCTGGGATTAAAATCGATTTGTTATTAACTTTTCAGTTGGATCCTGAACTTGAATTCGATCGTGAGGTGTACCCTCTGGGTTTGCTTCCAAATGCTGGAGTTGTTGTCGGCGTTTCTCAAAGGATGTCGTTTTCCGCATGCACAGAGTTTCCATGTTTTGAGCCGACTCCTCAAGCTCAAACTATACTACACTGCCTACTCCGGCACCTTCTTCAGGTACTGCCTCATATCTGCATCTTAATTCATACTTCTGCTAGTAAATTGTGGCATCTTCAAACCTTTCTCGAAGCCATATAACACTGGTGGTGCTTTGGATGTATGATCAGTGTCTTTACAACCCTGATCCCACACCACTCACAACATGTGTAATCACCGACCACGGTTAATTGTTGAAGACCTGAAAAGATAAAAAAAAGATGTCTATCTAGTAGCCTGCATTAAACTTTATATTAGAAACAAAGCTAACCCATCTCAACTTCAAGCATCGGCCACATGAATCAATCTCCTATAGTTTTTTCAGAACATTGCTAAACCACTCAAATACCTGAAAAAGATATAAAAAAGATGTCTATCTAGTAGCCTGCATTAAAATTCATATTAGAAACAAAGCTAACCCATCTCAACTTTAAATGACAGCCACATGGATCAATCTCCTCTAGTTTCTTCAGAACAAACCTAAACCACCCAACTCAAACCCCTTTCCACAAATTACATCCATATGTAGAAGCCACCCGTTCAATTATCAACTTCCCATTGTTTCCTCCAACTTTAAACCAGGTTTAGTGTTTTGTTCCTATAGGGTGGTTTTTGTTTGTGTTTCTTGTCTCAATATGAAGTATGATAAATAGGACTTCGTATTAGCTGCAAGACTGTAAAATTAATGAATGCATGGTAATTTAACTCCGTCCTACTTCTTTCGTCAAAGTTCCTAATGCTGTTTGTGACTTTCATTTCTACCAGAGAGACAAGAGAGAGGAAGCTCTACGATTGGCACAACTATCAGCAGAGAAGCCTCATTTTTCCCATTGCCTGGAGTGGCTTCTTTTCACTGTATTTGAAGCTGAGATTTCCTGGTACGTTGATTTAGAAAAAATAACACAGATAAGCTATGTGAGTTAAGGCATAGTTCATGCATTCAAAGCTTTGGTAACAAAGTAGTTTGTTCAGGGTCAAATTTTGGCGGAGTTGCAAAGAGAGTTTGATGCCACTGTGATCAATAATTTATTCTTTGCGTACTTTGAAGTCTTGCAGCATGATACATTATTTCCCTTTGTACGAGAACTGTTTGTGTAACACGTCCTCGACCTTTCGCAGTATCATCTTTGTTTATGTCAATAAAAAAATGCTTCTGTGTATGTGATATTTCTTTTGGACATGCAGTGGTTTTAAATGTAATGTTGCTTTTCCTGTCTAAGTAAAGGTGCGTGATTTCAATTGTATTTCTGCTTTTCCTGTCCAACTGTTTCAAGGAATTCTGTGATATTACACATCCAAATTTCTGTTCTCCCTATGTCATGAAAATGGGCCTATCTTCAGCTTTCAGAGTTTAACCCATGTTTAAACTGAATTCTGACAGGCAGAGTGCAAATAAGAACCAGGTCTCAGCACCCAACCATGCTTCACGCTCCCCCTCGCTTTTGGAGAAGACCTCTGATTTAATTAGGAATTTTCCTGAGTACTATGATGTAGTTGTCAGTGTAGCAAGGAAGACCGATGCTCGACACTGGGGGGATTTGTTTGCCGCAGCAGGAAAATCAGCAGAGTACGTGACTTTTATACTTTTCTTGCAGGCATATATCTCCCCGGTGAAGTATACTTCAGCTATTACACTGGCATATACATATCATGAATACTTACAAGTATGGAAAAGCAAGGGCAATAGGCTGTGTCGTTGTCACGATTTTTGTTTATATGATTGAGGATTAGGAAACTTTAGGGAAAATTATGTTAACTGATGGTCGAAAGTACACCATATTTGTCACTATTGTTAACGATCAATTGATCAAGATGCGATTGGTGGTAACCTGAAAATTTTTGGACTACTCCTGCTATGTGTGCAGATGTCACGTCTTACTCAAAATAAGAGAACTTCAAGCTATGCGTGGAAATGACGCTCACTTTTAGAAATATCAGACAGAGAGTGGTTCCGGAAGTCATGATTGTCCTTTAGGTGTTTTCAATTCAAATGATTTTAAGCATAGTGTTGTCTGTGTATTATTTTTCTCAAGTTCTGAACTTCGATCTTGAAATGATATTTAACCATCTAAGTTAGCTAATTACATTCAATTGCTTACATTTTCTAGGTTGTTTGAGGAGTGCTTCCAGCGAAGATGGTTCAGAACAGCAGCGTGCTATATTCTTGTAAGTAGTTCAACAGTTAACGATCACTTTTGTTTCTACATTTAAGGCTTGTTGACAAACTTATACATCCAGAATGATAGCCAAATCAGTAGTTTCATGATGCAAAATTGGTGATATATGTCATTTCCCATGTTATGTGTCCTTCATTCTGAAATTTATGTTATCTCCGTATCATTATATGCCACAGGTCATTGCTAAACTGGAGGGTGCAGCAGTGAGCCAATATTGTGCTCTACGTTTATTGCAGGTAGGAAAAGCTGTTGCTGCTGGCTTTATTTTGTTTATGGTATTATGTTACGTAACTGACAAAGCATCGGTGATCATTCAGGCAACTCTTGACGAGTCTCTATATGAACTAGCTGGAGAGCTGGTATGAGTCCCGAAATAGATATATGCTTTTTTGCTTGGAAAACCAGTGACATACTTCTCTTCTAGTTTTGACCTGTTTCACTCTCAGGTGAGGTTTCTGATGAGATCCGGACGTGAGTATGAGCCTTCTTCAGGAACAGATTCAGATAAACTATCGCCCAAGTTCTTGGGATATTTTCTTTTTCCTTCTAGTTACAGGAGGCAGTCACTGGAGAAAAGGCAAACTTCTCTTCCCTGCTAATGTTTCATATTGTCCCTGTTAGCATTTCAAAAAACCAGGGATGTTTATTTGTTTGTTGTTGTTGTTGTTGTTGTTGTTGTTTGTCTTGCAGCACCTCATTCAAAGAACCAAGTGCTCACATTGCTTCTGTTAAGAACATTCTAGAAACACATGCCAGCTATCTAATGTCTGAAAAAGAACTTTCCAAGCTAGTTGCTTTCGTCAAGGGAACTCAATTTGATTTAGTGGTAGAGAAGCTTACTCATCCAATTTGTCATGGAATATTCTCCTGTTTGAGCTATCTTAGGTTGTTTGCTACAATCATTCTGTAGGACTACCTTCAAAGAGAAATGAAAGGAAGTGCTCGACTGGAGAATTTCGCATCAGGGTTTGAACTAATTGGACAAAAGGTAACTGTGTATAACCAGTATCTTTGAAGGGGTTTCGAATGTTGGTTTATATCTGTGTGTGCATGCCTGTGCGCGCGTGCGTGTGTGTGTGCTGTTGCGTGTCTGTGTCTGTCTGTCTGTTGGTGAACTTTTGACATATAGCCCCGATGCCGTAGATGTTCGCTGATGGTGCGATAAATGCACTATGAGAATTGACAGATAACCCCAAGAAGTATTGATTTTACTGACATCGTGAACCAACACTATTGGTAGCAGTTGTCTACTTTTGGGGCGCTAACAGGGATTATCTGTCAATTTTCATAGTGCATGCATCGCACTGTTAGCGACCATATACTCCATGGGGGTTATAAGTCTAACAGTTCAATATGTGTGTGTGTGTGTCATAGTTGTCAAAATCTTATGATTCACGATTAGTATCCTACGATTCGATTCGATTCACCCATGAAACGATGTGAATCCCTTGGTGACTCTTTAATGGCCAAAAAGATATTTGAATCCCGATTCAAGAGTCTGAATCCTACGATTCAGTTGCAATTCAGACCGATTCTACGATTCACCTTCGATTCATCTGAAGGTCTACTTGAGCTGCGGCATCAGTCTAAGAACTAATATTCCCTACATCTACATTTATGTCTGTTTTGCAACATGCATTTGTTTTAAACTACTAGTGTATTTTTCTCAATTCCAAGGCTAATAGTTTTCTATTATTTTCAATCTCCTTGGCATCTTGTAGTTCCTTGCTCCACATGCCTATCTCTATCTAGATTATTTTTTATCTTTTTGATGTGTGAAACTCATAATCACTAGTTACGGATGCGAGTTTCCAATAATTTCAGCTTTCTTTTTGTAAAAATATGAATATGTTGTTCAATAATGTTATAGCTTTATGAAATATTTTATTATATCTACATAAAAATATTGCAAGCTGAACCTTTACGATTCACGATTCGATTCGATTTACGATTCAGTGAAGGTGAATTTCGATTCACTATGTGAATCCCGATTTGACAACTATGGTGTGTGTGTGTGTGTGTGTGCGCGCGCCCGCCCGCGTTGTTTCAGAAGATGACAATCTAAGTTTCACTATTTTACTGAGTTAGCTATGGATTTATACATTCTGTGAACTTGCTTTATCATTTTTATATCCTTCACTTGCCTTATGCAAGAGAAAATGAGTTTTAAGGGTGATGCTGATATATTTGGACTAGTTCTTTGGCAAATACTTAACTGCTTTCCATGTCATGGACTAGTGTGACCAAATTGATCTATTGGAATTGGGATAAAGCGATTAGAAATCATACATGTAAACATGAGGATGCTTCCTTTTTCTTTCCCGGATTGGTGAGAATGTTGTGTTTATGGGGCATTATAGATTTCAAAAAATGGTGTGAAATGTACGAGTAAGGAATTAGAAGTTTGCTGTTTGTTTGTTGATTCCTGAAAATTTGCTTATTTTCCCCAGCTGCAAATGGGTACATTACAAAGCCGGTTGGATGCAGAGTTCCTTTTGTCTCACATGTGCTCAGTCAAGTTCAAAGAATGGATTGTTGTCCTGGCCACTCTTCTAAGACGATCAGAGGTATAATTCAATTTGCATCTTGTTTTCATCGTATCGTCTGAATGGTTGGTTTCTAAACTGGTGTTATTCATCGGATGCGACGCAGGTTCTTTTCGATTTATTCCGGCATGATAAGCGTTTGTGGGATGCATACAGCATAACTTTGCAGGTTCGTCTATTTATTTTTTTATTTTTTATTTTTTTTTCGGTTGCATAGAATGATTAAAGGAGTGAATGTCATGCTAGATGATAACAGAGCTTGTTTGTTGCATAAGTTCGAATGAGGGATGCTAAAAGTGCTGAGATTAGGCCCTGAAAACCACCTCGTAGGCATTAATAGAAACCTAATCATTCTTGGGTAAAAGACACATTCACCCCCTCAAGTTTGATGCAAAGACACTCTCGCCTCATGGTGTCAAATGGCCGGGCAAGGATTTAAATAACGGTATCGGCCGACGTATCGGTAACGGTCGCGGAAAACGGTTTTGACCTGTAACGGGCAAACCGTAACGCGTATCGGTGACCGAATGCGTGAATGCTAAAAACTTGACAATTAGACGTTTTAACTAAATAAACTCACGACTTTATAAACTTGGCATTTTTGAATGTTAATAGCTGGACTTATTTGATATTTTTAATAATAGAATTTTGGAATAACTTTAAGTATTTATGTAAAAAGAATATTTATGTAATTAATTGATTTTGTAGTTTTCCTTAAAATTTGACTTTTCGTTTCCTTTTATAATAGTGAACTGATCCACCTTTCTTGCTTTTATAATATTTTTCTCTCTCCACGATTCTCCATCCCGTTCTATTCTCCTTGTATTCTCCGAAATTTCTTCCACGATTCTTCCTCCTCTCTTCGTCGATTACCAGCAATTCCATCCTCCGAAATTTCTTCCACGATGTTACTGTAGAACGCTGAATCGTTCCAGATCGGAACCATGTTCCAGATCGGAGATGGGACTGTAAAAGGTACGAATTCAACCCTCTGATTCTACTTCTTCTTCATCTGATACCGTAACGGACCGTATCGCCCGATTTGTAAGCGTATCGCTGCGTATCGGGCGATTCACTTGTGAATCGAACTCACCCGTCCCGTATCGGCCGTATCGGATTCGGTGACCTCCGATACCGTTACGAACCGGGCGATACGGTACGATACGGGCCGTTATTTGAATCCTTGTGGCCGGGCCCGTACGGGCTGGCATGGGGGCCGGGCCTGGAGGAGGGCTCGGAGGGGAGGGCGGCGGGGCCGGGCTTTTGTGGGAGGAATGCGACCCGGACCGATAAGGGGCTAAAAGTCCTTGGGTTCGGGGCCGATTAAGGATCGGGAGGAGGCCGGGCTGGGAGGGGTATTGGATGGTATTTGGGGGCTAGCCCTCTGCTGGCCGTCGAGCGGAGGGAACCGGGCCGGGCCTGTCTTTTGGAGGAGGAATGCGACCCAGTCCGGTTTTGGGTCCGGGCTGCTTCGTAGGGCGGGCGAGCTGGGGGCTAGGGTAGTGGGGGCCCGGTCCGGGCCGGGTTGGTAGTTTGGGGGCAGGGCCGGGCCGGTTCTGTCCGCGGGCCACCCTCTTGACACCATGACTTTTGCCCCTTTCAGTTTGGGAAATGACACTTTCACCCCTGTCTTTTACCCTTAATAGTTATTTTTGTGCTGCAAATGAGTGCTAGCTAATGGAAGTGCAAATGGGTGCTAGCTGAGTGGAAGAGCATTTTATAGTAGGCTAGTTTATGATTTTTTTATAAACGAAATGATGTTTCAACTTCTATATGGCTAAAAGAATGCTAGTTAATTTTGTATCTGATTTTCCTATTTTCTTTTGCAGTCATATCCAGCATTTGCGGAGTATCAGGATTTGCTTGAAGCATTGAAAGAGAGACTCTCATTTACCTAAACACCACCAAAACTTGAGATGTTCATCGACTCCCATTGATGTAGCTCCTCTAAATTCCAACCACCATCGTGAAGAGGACCACAAAAATCTCATACCGAATGAACGAGGAAGTTCTCCACCGCTTGAGCCAGACGACATGGCCATTGCTGATACTACATATGCAACCGACATCCTATGTTGCTCAAAAGTAGTACCGAGTATTTCTTTGTAGATAAGCACTTGGGATTTTACTTGTTGGATAATGCTCGGTGTATATGCTTTTTTGTGATGTACCCTAGAAGTATGGTTCCTGTAGTTATATGACAGGTAGGATAAGCATTACGTGGTCAGAAATGTTTTTGCCCGTGGTAAATTGAGGAAGCTGTATCTACATTTTCTATAGTATTCTAAATGAATTTGAAAATTGAATGCGCTTATACCTAGTGCATGTTTGGCATCCCTGTTTCTAATCAACTTTGATTAAAAATAGGGTGTTTTTTTAAAACTCATTTGGTATGCCTGTTTATTTGTCTGTTTAAAAACAAAAACATGCTGAAAATAGCTGATTAAAAAAACAGCAAATGTGGTGTTTTTTTTTGTTTTTTTGTTTTTTTGTTTTTTCATACTATCGGTGTTTAAAAGACATTTCAACTGTGGTTAGATGCAAAAAATATCAAATATATGTCGGTATTGTACGTAAAAATGATATTCAAGCAAATTAACATTGAAATTTAGTAACTGTGCAAAATGTGTTTTTGATTTTAAACAATGTGTTTAAACGGATACGATGCAGTTTTTTTATTCTGTTTTTAAACGTATTTTTTCAGCACGTTTCTTTCCCACTGTTTTTCTTGTTTTTAAACGGATACCAAACAAGCTCTAATCTTCCATTATTATTATTATTATTATTATTATTATTATTATTATTATTATTATTATTATTATTATTATTATTATTATTATTATTATTATTATTATTATTATTATTATTATTATTATTATTATTATTATTATTTCCCACTGTTTTTATTGTTTTTAAACGGATACCAAACAAGCTCTAATCTTCCATTATTATTATTATTATTATTATTATTATTATTATTATTATTATTATTATTATTATTATTATTATTATTATTATTATTTCCCACTGTTTTTCTTGTTTTTAAACGGATACCAAACAAGCTCTAATCTTCTATTATTATTATTATTATTATTATTGTTATTATTATTATTATTATTCATAATGCAAGTTTACTATGACAGGTGCTATAGGGATGTTGGCTGCCAAAATGTGCTATCGCGTCCCTCTGGGAAATAAATGTGTTTCATTCTTTGAGATGTGAGCAGTTCTCGAAGAAAAATTCAAGATCTTGATACGGTGTAACATATGTTGTCCCCAAAACGTTTTTCAGTGATTGAGATGAGTTAGTGTGGAGTTGGGTTCTACCACTAACAAGTAATAAATGTCGCAATTATGAGTACAAGTGACTTGAAGTTCGGCACATTCAAGGGATGAAAGTATCATTTTCCAAGCCAAAAAGGGGTAGATTGCAAAGACGAATTTACCAGAGGGAGAACAAATCAGAACACGGAGTGAAAAGACGATATATGATCTGTCGGTTTCCTCCTTCTTCTCCGCCAAACGTGAGCCCTGCTTTTCAGGCGAACCACCAAAGGTACCCACCCAACATTTCAATTATTTGTATAATGAACTCTAATATTCTAGTCATAATATTGAATCTTGCAGAATCGGTGCCTTTTTTTGGTTAATAAGTTGAATCTTTGAGGCTGACTGTTCCTAGTTGAATTACTACCTTCTCTACTTTTAAAAAATTGAATCTTGCTCACTTTTGAGGTTGACTGTTCCTAGTAGCATATCAGTATTGGGATAATTTTGGTGAGGAGAAGTAATTAAGCTTTTTGCTAATTTCAATTCTTGAGGACCCAAACAGGTCTTCTGATTTGTGGGTTTTCTTTTTCTTTTTGTTGGGTAACCTATAGGCTTCAATCATTGGCAAATTCCGAGGGAAGGCCTGAATGGAGTAAGAAAAGGTCTAAGCGTATATGGTTAGGTCTAAAGTCTTCTTCTTGAATATTTATGAGCTTCAGTTCTTGCTGGGTTATATTCACTTGCTTACCAGTCCGTCCCAGCTCTTTGTTCCTATTTGACTTTTTTAACTCGTATCTGAGTTATTTTGATCGGGTGATTTGGATAGCAAAATAATACGATTTTTTGATAATTTTTTCACCATATTATAGAGCAGCGTTTACTCTACAACACTATGAAAAAATTATCAAAAAATTATATCAGTTTGCTATTCAAATCACCGGGTCAAACTGACCTAGTGAATAATGACAAAAATAAAATTGGGAACAAAGAGACGGGACATGCTAGTAGTACTCTGTTAATGATTGTCAACAAAGTCAATTTCATTTAATCAAATTATTAGAATGTGAAAAGAACAAAGACTTAAGTATCGTTTTCAGATGGGTCCTAAAGTTAAGTGGTATATTATAGCATGTAAAATATTGGCATAATATACTTGTGGTGGTATGATTGACCTTGAACCATGCGCTATATTTTAAAGACAAGATATGCTCCTTGATGGAAATACTTACCAGTCCGTTTCTTGTGTTTAGCCCACTTTAAGTTTGCACAAGAATTAAGAAAAATCGATAATTGACCCTGTTACCCCCCCCCCCCCCCCCCCCCTCTCCTCTCTCACTCTCTACTTGATAACAACAAACTACAACACCACCACCACCACCAGTACAACCACCATTCTGCTATTCCACCACCACCAGACAACAACCTCTACCAACAACACAACAAATTCAACAACAAATCAAACCACTACCAACAACACAACAGATCCAACAACAAATAAAAAAAACATATGAAAATGAAGTACAAATTTAAGACAAAAACATATGAAATCAAACACATACCAGTGAACACAAATTGAAGACAAAAACATATGAAGTAGAAGATGAATCAAACTAAAAACAGAGGAAGAAGTGAAGATGAATCTGGTCGTCGACGAGCCGCCTCCAGCCTCCACTGCCTCCGGGTCCTTGAAGCACCAGCAGGGCCTCGCCACCAGCGCACCGTCGAGATTAAAATTAAACAAAAAAGAGGGCGAAGATAAGATAAATCTGGGCGTCATCGAGCCGCCTCCAACCTCCTCTGCCTCGCCACCAACACCGCCGCTGCGAATCAAAAAGAGAGATCCAGAAAAAGAAGAAGGGAGAGATCCGACGAGGCCTCGTCGTCGAGATCCGACTCCGCCTCGCCGTCAAGATCGCCTACCTTCTGCTCCGCTTGTTCTTCTTCTTCTTCCTCCGTCTGCCTCTTTCTCTCCGTCTGCCTCTTTCTCTCTCTCTAACTATCTAAAATCTTATCTATACAATGGTTGGTGAATGAGATGTGGGAGAAAAAATAGGTGATTAATATGTGGCCCAAACTGATTTCGGATATTGTATAAACATGAGATGTGGGGTATTTGATGAGGGTATTTTGGGTAATTGGCAACAAAACTATGCCAAAAAGAGAAATAGGGAGCAAGAGAGGAAACGTACCAAAATAGAAAGTGGGCTAAAGAGAAGAAACGGAGTGTTATAGACCAACAATACTTGTTAGTTTACATAAAGGCCCCTCCTAGTTCTACATGAACTTGGATTAGTCACTTCCTTGCAAATTAGTCCTACTGAGTTAGCAAGGCTGTGCAAAGTGATGCTTCTAATTAATTAATCATATTAATTAATCCCAAATCTAGTTCAAATCTTTTGACGTGTGACCCCATAAGTTTCTACTTAGTTGGTAGTAACTCATTACTAACATGGAGCGGTGTCTAGCAACACATCCATGCAATCCAACTAATAGAAATAGTTAGTGATCCCTACAAACCTTTGTTCCTAATATCTCATATTGTATTATCCATTTGTCTCCATATCCGGATTGGACACGCG
The DNA here is from genome assembly GCA_023055425.1 of Linanthus parryae. Lineage (NCBI taxonomy): Eukaryota > Viridiplantae > Streptophyta > Magnoliopsida > Ericales > Polemoniaceae > Linanthus > Linanthus parryae. The sequence continues at coordinate 188,553,939 of JALGPY010000002.1, read as the reverse complement.
ACATAATAGTCACACTCGTATATCCAATCCATAGTTTCTCGATCCTGGAATATGCTTATGCAAGCAGATAACATCAATATCTCCATATTGATTTATCTGAGTCTGGCTAGACATTCAATAAGCACCATCCCTCGAGCGGCCATGGATATTTGCTCCCATTATGTGGGAGGGACAAATCCTCTCTACATCACTACGATCTCTAAGCTTGCTTCATGTCATGCCCGATAGTTATCTTTATAGTTGCCCGGTTAAGCCACAACGTTGAATAACATCAAAGCATGACATTTCACAACTAGAGTATCTAGTGACTTCAAGTCTAAGGATTACAATATTATTAGCACTACGAGAAGCGATTGTGACTTTGACATAATCTAACGTATCCTTCTCGTTGTGGGTCTATCCAGTATGTCATTACTCCTAATGCATACCCTTGTGTTAGACTTGATATCCCCATATCAAACTACACACATACTAGTGTATATTTGATCGTCTTGTTAATCAATATAATGGCGTAGGGACATTTAAGATAAACAACACATTGTATCTAAGAACTTCATTATATTAAATATCGTCATAATTAATAAAATGAATATTCTAGCCATTACATCATTCATACCAAATATAGATTGCCTCTAGGGCACCTATTCCAACAATTGCAGCTTGCATCTCGGTTAACTGAGCTCTAAGCTTCTCAGTCTCCCTTGCTCGATTAGCTGCATCTTCCACAGCTGCAATTCTAGCTGCTTCCGCATCTTGAATATTTTTGCGGATCCTTTAAAACTCAGCTCTAGTTTGGTCATCCATGGTGACTGAGCTTGATTTCCTCTTGTCTCTACGTTGTGCGCGTAACAGGGATTTCGGGTCTTCAAGTGTTGGGTGCAAAGGCTCGTCTCTATAACGGGACATGCACCATAAAATCCAACCTGAAAACACAAATCACACACAGAAAGTAGGTGAGTAACAGATATAAACAAAAAAATAAAATCCCTAAGGCTAGGAATTATAACTATTTTTTACCGAAGTCCCCGGCAACGGCGCCAAAAACTTGACACGATCCAACCGCAAGTGTACAGCTGTCGCGTGTAGTAATATCCGGTAATCTGGGTTTATCGAACCCTAGAGACTTCTTTGTAAATTAGTTAATAATTCAAATCCTTATGCGGGTCAAGCACAATTGTTTGTGTTTACTAATTCTACTAAAATTAAAGAAAGTACAAATCTCAATTGATCGATCAAATTGTTTCACGACTAATAAATACTAAGTATTGTAGGGTTTTCTAAAAGTTTGACAAAATCAGGATATCTCTACGGGTCACTAGGAATTTCACACCATGTCAGATTTACGTTCTACTAACACGATGATTCTTTATTCGAGCTAAACGAGCATGTTAATGTTGAATATGTCTCAACCAACACCTATACCTAAACTATCAAAACCGATTCCTCTAGTCTAATCGAGTTTAAGCATGCTTTACGATTAATAATCTACTTTTTGTTCTTAGCTAACTAGCAAGTTTTCTCAACCCTAGATACGGCTAATGTGTATTTCAAGTTCCTGGAAATATACGTAGATGTCTCTATCGTTTACGACCTAGATCAATCCTATTAGTACGTCTACCAATAGAAAAGATGAGTGAAAAGCATAAAATACACATAACTAGATAAGAAATCATCATTTAAGCTTGAAACCTTGCAAGCAAATCCACAAATCATCCAACAAAGTGATCAAACCCTAGTTTCCTACGAGATATTCCGAAATAGAAGTTTAGCTACGCTTAGAGATGATCAAAGTACAAGTTTTCATGATCATAATCCAAAAACAAGAGAAGAAACGGAGGTTTTAGAAGCCAAACGAATGATCCAAGTGCTCCCAAGCTTCTCCAATCGTTCCCTAAGATCCAAGGCCTCCAAAGCCACGTCAAAACTGTGTTTTAGGTCTAAGAATCCGTTTCCTCAGGTCTGGGCACGTTTTTAATGAAACTTGGCCGAAATTGCACTTCAGCCCCTCCAGTTTGTAATTTTCGGACATAATTGTAAGCAGATCTCGCGCGGGCTGTATCTCACTCATACGGACTCGTCTCTGAGCCTACCATATATCGTTGGAAAGCTACCGATGTCTACTTTCCAATTCCGCAGGCCTTGCTCCAAAATTGTTTGTATATTTTCATTAGAATCGAAAAGAGTGCAGGCTGGTCCTGTGCTACTTTTCCAACTTTTCTTCTTTTTTGCGTCTTCTTTTCTCCTCTTCATCTTGCTCAATTTCAAGCATATCTTAGCCTATCATAAGCTCCATTGCACCTATTTTACCTGAGTTACACAACACTTAACAACCCGTGCAATTATCATCGCAAATATGAGAGAAAACATGCGCAAATAAGCTAGAAACACAACTTTTGACTCTTAGGCTTATAAATCGTCAAATTCACATATTTGTGTAAATATAACAAATAAATCATGGGAACTAAGCCTAATACAAGTAATATGGAAGTATAATAATAACTCCTAAAAGAGAGTTTTCACCCCGGATAGTTGAACGGGCCACATCAAGGTTCAACATGAACTTCAACTGCGGGAGCCTATCCTCGATCAGTGACCGAACGTCCGGACGAACATATTTCAAGCTCCGCTGATAGTATTTCAGGTGGCACCTCGTAGTGATTTTCCCTTTTTCAATCGATTCCTGGCACAATGGAAGCGGTACGTCTCCTCCCAAGTATCGGCCCAAGTCCGAAACCTTAAGTAACTGCACTTAGAATATAAAAGACAGCTTAATAAAATTTATAAGTATTATCATACCTCAGATATAAGTTAATGATTTTGAAGATTACTGAACACTTAATTTGAAGATTACTGAACATTATGAAAATTTTGTGGATAATTGACACTTCAAAATATTAACAAAATATAAATTTGAACAATTAATTGAACACTTAGATTTATAAAGTGTACATTATTGTTCAAGTTTCTGTTTTGTTAACATTTTCAAGCGTCAGTTATCCACAAATTTTTTTGCACATTTTCTAAGTGTCCAGTACTCTTGAAATTTTGTTAGTGTTCAGTACTCTTCAATTTTTCTAAGTCTTCAGTACTTCTGCACATTTTCTAAGTAATGCTATGCAAAACCAAGACGAACTGAGAAAAAGCCCATACAAGCTGGGGTTTTATAGCGAGACGAGCTGGGGTTTTTTTCTGAGACGAACTAGTCTAGACCAGTTCGTCTGGCTAGCTCGTCTCAGTAACACAATGCTATTTTTGAGACGAGCTAGTCAGCGTCTCGGAAAAATGTCATTGCTGGCAGGTATTGTATAGTTCGTCTCAAACGAGTTAACTCGTCTCATCACCTAGATCTAACTTGTCCCAGTCTTAATCCTAGATCTCACTGTCTCAACCCAAAAATCAAAATTGAATCAAATACAATACAAAATCAAGAATAATGTATTCACCGATAACGACTAACCTCATCATTCCCAGGAAGAATTGAATGGAATATGCCAGTTGAGGATGCCCATAGTTCCGACGAGAGGGAGGGTGACGGTTTTAATCGGAGTGCGGTCAGGGACGGAGCCGGAGGCAGCCATGGATGGCGATGATGAAGATGACAGAGCACTTATAATGGTGGAGGAGGAAGCCATGGAGGAGGAGAGAGAGTGGGTTATGGGCTTCGCAGTTACCGAGAGAGCACGGAGAGAGTGTAGGTGATGGGAGTTTAATAATTTTGTTTTTTTATTAATAAGAATGTGTTAAATTTTGTAATTGGAGTTTACTTTTTGGATTGAAAAAAAAAAAAGTTTACTGTTTGGTTAATCACATAAGAAAAGATCGGGGGGATTTGTCATATATCATTTCCTCAAATACCCTTTACATTCTACCTTTGGTCGAACTTGGTGTTTCCAAACTACCTTCCAATTGTGAGAGGGAGATAAGTTTTGTCTTATGGGTAGATTGCAAATACCAAGTTCGTACTAGTCTGTCTCTCCTCTTTGTTCCCAATTTGATTTTTGTCACTATTCACTGAGTCCCTTTGATCCGGTGATTTGAATAGCAAACCGATGTAAATTTTTAAGGATTTTCCACCCTCCAATTATGGAGAAAAGACATTTTGCTCCCTGATTTATGGAAAAAGACATTTTGCACCCTTGTCAGAGTCAAAAACTAACGGAGAACTAACGGAGGGATGAAAATACAAAAATACCCCTGCAATGTTTAGAAATTACCCCACTATATATTCCCTTTCCTTCCATCTCCTCCTTAATTTCCAAACCCTAACCTTATCTTCTCCCCCTCTCTCTAGTCTCTTCAGCCTCTCTTCCTCTCCAGCCCCCACCTCTCACTCACCTCCGTCATCCCTCTGTCACTCTCTCCGGGTCGGACCACAACACCACCACCACATCCAAACGACTCTGCTGACGTCTCGGCTGCCCTCGACTTCTGCCGTCGCCAGTGCCGGCTTGACTGTCGCCGTCGTCTCCATCTCTTCTTCCATCTCCTTCTTCCAGATCTATTCTCTCTCTGTAACTCACTGGCTCCCCTTCTCTTCTTCCTCTCCTCTACATCTATTTTCTACTCGGCCTTCTCTGCTTTCAGCCCTGGGCTCCGGCACAGTGCAGAAATTGCTCTGTAAATCAAACCTCAACCTCGAGAGGTTCATCTTGTGGGTCGATGTACTAACATCGTGGATCCGGAAAGAGACTCCATTGACGTTTATGATTGGGTACTCGTTCTCACAGCTTGTGAGATTGAAATCTTTGTGGCCGCAGAATTGGGGGCGGTTTCCGCCTCAGAAAGGGTGTGTAAGGTTTTGAACTTTGCCACAGTTGTAAGGTTCACCAGAACAGTTGCTGAATTGCTCATCCTCCGCGGCGGCATAAGAGACTGCGATTGCAATTGATAGAAGGAGGATGAGCAAGAAGAAGAAGAGATGGGTTTACATTTAATTTTCTAGATGAAATGTTCTGGCTTCTCATTTGGTGAGGGGTTTGATGATGATTTTGTTTGTGTGGACTGTTGAAGGTGATAGGAGGGAGGTGATTGGGAAATTTCTTATGTCAGTTTGTATAATATTTCAGCAACAAGCTTTTTAGGCTCAATATTAGCTTCAACTCATTAACTGGTTCAATACCCAGAATCTAACAAAATCCCATTCTTTGATTTTTCTGAATCTCCAATACAACAATCACTCTGGCTCTGTTCCATACACTTGGGGGTTGAGTTCCAATCTCTGAGTCATTGACTCTTGATCAAACTTGTTTACTTGAACTATTCCTTCTTCATTAGCCAAATTAAGTCAGCTACAAGAGCTTTCAATCAGTCACAATAACCTTAGTGGTGAAATACCCACCTCCATTGGTGACTTACCAAAGCTTGTTTCATTCAATGTCTCATACAAGATCTGTGGTCCTGTTCCAGTTTCTCTATCAAGAAAGTTCAATTCAAGCTGATTTGTGTTGTAATCTTGAGCTGTATGGTTATAGTGCAGCAAACAACTAGTTTAGGGGGAGTATCCTCTTTATGCTTAAATGGGTTTTCAGGTGGCTAGGGTTACAGAAGGTGAAGAATGAGGAGGAGAACAGAGGGGTTCGTGGGTGTGAGTTCTGGGCAGAGCAGGTTGACAGAGAGAGAGAGAGCAGAGCAGATTTTGGCTTGATTTGAGAAAAAGATAAGGTACAGTAGTTTTGGCAATGACTGAAGAATGGAGGAGGGATGGGGTTGTGGAGGGTTGATTTCTCAGCAATTTAGAAGCTAATTTGAGAGATAGTACACTGTTGGTGGTGGTGTTGGTGGTGGTGGAGGCGGGGATTTGGTGGTAGGGGAGGCAGTGCTCAAGAACATCAAGAACATGATAAATTTAATAAACAAAAAAATTGGTGTTAATTGTCCACAATTTGTAAGGATCGAATGGTCACAAAAAGTCAATTTGCACCCCTCCACTAACGGATTGTAACAGAAGGGTGGTATCTGTCCACCCTCCATCCGTTAACAAGGGTGCAAAATGTCTTTTTCCATAAATCAGGGGGCGAAATGTCTTTTTTCCATAGATGGAGGGTGGAAAATGTCTTTTACCCAATTTTTAATAACTTTTTCATGGTATTGTGGAGTAAAAGTTGCTCTATAATACGGTGAAAAATTTATCAAAAATCGTATTATTTTGCTATCCAAATCACCATGTCAGAGTGACCGAGATACGAGTCAAAAAAGTTAAATGGAAACGAAGAGCAGATATGCCAGTTTAAACACCAATTTTCTGAACTTTTTCTTGTGGACATACTCAACCAGTAAGCCCCCGATGGAGACCCTAGAGGGCTTGAGCTGATATGTCTCCGCCGATCAGCTCAAGCACTCTAGGGTTTCCATCGTTCAGCTTCTCCGACAGCTTCTTTCCTTCTTCTCCGCCAAACGTGAGCTCTGCTTTTCCGGCGAACCCTGGATTTGGGACAATTCAGAACCACCCCAAAGGTACTGACTCATTTGTTGCAGAATATTTCAATTATTTGTTTAATTAACTCTAATATTCTAATTATAATGTCGAATCCTTGCTGAATCTGTACCTTTTCTAGTTAAAAAAAAAATGAATCTTGCTCACTTTTGAGGTTGGCTGTTCCTAGTTGAATCTTGCTGGATTTGTACCTTTTTCTTCTCTTTGCTCACTTTTGAGGGTGAATGTTCCTACTGTATGATTATTATGTATGTATATATCTTAAGCAATTTGTGGGTTGAACCAAATCAGTGTTACCACAATTCAATCGTAGCCCCGCGAATCGCGAATTGGATCACGCGTCCCAACACGTGGAACACCAGCGATCCAGATCGCTTAATTTGGCTATCCCTATTTTTTCATTATTTTCACCTAAATCATCTATGTGAAGGGGGGAATTTTGCTAAGTTACATCCATTTTTAGAGTATTGACTTCTAAATATTTCATATATTGAGCAGTTTTACATTTTATGATTTGCGATAAATGGTAAAACAACTATAAAGATATCCAAAGAAGCCTACCCTGGCGTACCGAATTCCATAGGGTATGGCGTTCCGCAATCATGTTCCCGTTCCACGAATCGGAATGATCCGCGTTCCAGGTAACTTGGAACCAAATTGGCTGAAGGGAAATTCTGAGGGATAACCTTGTGCTTGGTGGATTTGAAAAACAATGTTATCTGCACCTTATTATGGGCATGCAAATAGGACCACACAGACAAAAAAATAAAACAAGTGTATGAACCAAGTTGTGGTAGTATATTGACCCCAGGAGCAATCAACAAAAACAAGCTTTGGTCCCTGCCATGCCTTATCTCTATATGTTCAAGAGACAAAGACTAAAATATACACTAAAATATACACTAAAATGATATTTCTTACCTTTGATAAAAAAAAAAGTGACTAAAATATACACTGAGAAATATAAAGAAGCGCCTATTTTGAAGAGAAAATCTATTAGAGCATCTCCACCTCAAAAAGACTGTTATTGCAAGTGGATTTTTGGGAGCAAAGATAAGTACTACCAGTATGACTGGTATTTGGATTTGGGGCCATTGAAGAAAACTGGTTCACAAAGAAGTCTATTTCATACTCCTATCTATCAATCAATGGTATAGCTTACATATCTTGAGAACCCAAAGTTAGAAAACAGACCAAAAAAAATATTTCATATCTTCTTACAACTCACAAACATTTCATCTAGCAATGGCATCAGCGCTCTATGGTCTTGCTGGAAAATTGGTGGGAGAATTGTGCGCCCCTCTTTTCACTGATTATGTTGGAAAGCCCTGGGAACTCGGAACCAAATTTGAGTTTGAGAAACTTAAGAACACCGTGTCCGCCATTCAAGCCGTCCTTCTTGATGCCGAGGAGAAGCAGAACACCAACCACCAGGTTCGTGATTGGCTCAACAAGATCAAACCTGTCTTCTATGATCTTGAAGACTTGTTGCTGGAGGTCTCCTATGAAGCTTTGAAGCGTCAAGTGAAGACTAAGAACAAAAAAGCAAAGAAGGTACGCCTTTTCTTTTCAAGCTCAAATCAACTTAAGTATCGTTTTAAGATGGGCCGTAAAGTGAAGTTGATTAGGGAGCAGCTGGATGCTATTGCATCTGATAGCACTAGATACAGCTTGACTCAAAGAAATGAAGAGATGCCTGCCACCACAAGTCACAGGAGGGAGGAGACTCATTCTTTTGTGCCTATAGACAAATTTATAGGCAGGGATAAAGATCAAGAGCATGTCACAAAACTTTTACTGAAACATGACGGCATAGATAATGTGTCTGTCATTTCAGTAATCGGAATAGGGGGAATGGGGAAGACAACTCTTGCTCAATCAATTTATAATTTGGAGGAAGTCAAATGCAATTTTGAGCTTAAGATGTGGGTTTGCGTTTCTGATCCGTTTGATGTAAAAGTAATTTGTGAGAAGATTGTAGAGTCTGCAACAGGGAAAAAATGTGAGCGAGTTCAAATGGACGGAGTGAAGGACGATCTTAAGAAAGCCATTGATGGTAGAAAGTATCTCCTTGTCCTTGATGATGTGTGGAATGTTTGTCCTGATAAATGGATGAAACTGGAAGTGCTATTAGCTGGTGGCGCGAAAGGGAGTAAGATTCTCATTACTGCCCGGGCTGAACTAGTTGCCAGAACTGCAAAGTCAGTTGAAACCCATGTCTTGAAAGGATTTTGTCCCGAGAAGTCGTGGGAGTTGTTTGCGCAAGTGGCGTTTAATGGACGGGCGGTGCCACAGAGCTCAAAAATGCTTGAAATAGGGAAAGAAGTGACCGAAAGATGTGCTGGAGTTCCGTTGGCTATAAAGACGACTGCAAGCATGCTGGGTTTGAAAGAGAGGGAAGCTGATTGGGTCGATTTCAAGAAGAACGTTCTTCCCGGGATAGCACGAGACGGCGAAGGTAAGATTTTACCAATTTTGAAGTTGAGTTATGACAATTTGTCTGCACCCTTGAAAAGATGTTTCACGTATTGTGCGGTCTATCCAAAGGATTGGGGAATTGAGAAGGAATCATTGATCAGGATGTGGATGGCCCATGGGCTTATTCAGTTGGATGGCACGTCCCGTTCATTGGAAGATGTTGGAGAGAATTATTTTATGGATTTCAAGGATAGGTCCTTACTTGAAGTATACATAAGCTTCGACGAATTTGGTCATCTGATTACTTGTTACAAAATGCATGATTTGATTCATGATATTGCGTTATCTGTTGGAGAAAATGAGTTCTGGAGCAGTGGCTCAGATGTGAATGATCTTAATGTGAAAACTCGTCATGCATGGGTTAGTAATCCAGATCCATGTATATCCACCAAGTTGTTGCACACAAAGAAGTTGCATACACTTGTTTCAAGTGACGTAACTATTATTGGTGACTTCAAGCAGCTGCGAGTGTTAGAGTACTTTCAATTCTCAAGAATCGATAGAGTTCCCAATTTTGTTGGCGGATTACGATTTTTGAGTTACCTTAACCTCTCCTGGTCTAACATAGATTTACTCCCACAATCTATATCCAGTATGTATAATCTGCAAACATTGATACTCAGCAATTGTACAAAGCTGGAGGAATTGCCCAAAGGAACAAGGAATTTAGTGAGTCTCAGGCACCTTGATATCACGGACTGTTATCGTTTTAGCCATATGCCTCCCGGAATGGGGGACTTGACTAGCTTGCGGACATTAACTGATTTTGTTAACGGTCCGGAAGGTACAAATTGCAGCAACCTAGGTGTGCTGAAAAGTTTGGTCAATTTGAAGGGGGAATTAATAATAACAAAATTAAGAGGGTCCAAAGTTGCGAAATGCACAAGCAGTGGCCAAAGTTGCTATCCCATAGCTGAACTACAGTTCATTACGGGATTGAAGTTATGTTGGTGGTATGAGAATGAAGTAGACAGGAACCATAAGCAAGAAGCAGATGAGTTTGAAAGTCTCAAGCCCCATCCCAATTTAGAGACTCTATTTCTTAGACACTACGGAGGTAAGGGATTTCCAAGTTGGATGGACGGAGCCAATATTGGGAATTCCCTTCCCAATATTCGCTCTATCCATCTCTATAGTTGCAAGGGTTTGCGACATCTTCAACCGCTTGGGTTACTTCCTTCTCTTCGAGAACTCGAAATTGGGAAAATGTCTGATTTACAATATTTATATGACATTGATGAGAATGAGGAGTGGAACAATAACAACAATACATATTTTCCCGCCCTAGAGAAACTGAATATGGGTTATTGCCCTTTGTTAGTTGCTGATGGGAAGCAATTCATCAGCCTCAATAGCCTTCATGAGGTATGTTTCACAGGTTGTGTGCCAGAGTGGTTTCCATCTCTTCCACATTTGCAGACCTTGGTCCTCTCCCTCTGCAAGGAGAATGTGGCGCTACCAGAGTGGATTGGCGACATGAAATCACTTCTTGAAATCCGTCTGAAACACTTCGCATCATTAACATCAATTCCGGACTGCGTGCGACATCTCACGTCTTTGCAGAAAATCTGTTTAAAATATTGCCAATCATTAGCATCAATTCCAGAATGCGTGCAACAGCTCACGTCATTGCAGCAACTTGAAATTAGCAACTGTGCAGAGTTATATAAGAGATACAACAAGGAAAGCGGAGAGGATTGGCATAAAATTGCTCACATCCCAAATGTCTCGGTGACGGAAGGGTGATCAGCTACTTACATGATATGCCAGGACTGTAAGTATGCCTTTCTCAACTTTTGATTTTTCTTGTACATAGTTTTTAAGAGTAATGCTGATATTCATTCCGCATGTATATTTCAGAGTTGGAATCTGTAAGCTAACATTTTTCTTCAAGAGTTGCTGTAGAAAACCATGTATAGCCATGGAAATTCTGTGTATAAGCTCGAAGAATCAGAAGATTGAAGTGAAGAAGAAGACGAAGATGAAAAGAGAGAAAGAGTAGAAATGTATTACTGAATAGTTTGTTACATTCATCACTAACGAACCCACTATTTATATGTAATTCTGTTACAAACTTCTGTATATTACATACTGACCCCATATACTCATCTAACTACATAATAACCCCTTGTGTCACTTGGTCTTATCTTTAACAGCCTCCCTCAAGCTAAACTTGGCTTCAACGAAGTTATGCTTGAACTTCAAAGTGTTGAACTGAAATCAGCAAGAGATTTGGTGAAGAGATCAGCTGGTTGAGCAAGAGAAGAGACATGTCCAAGAAAAATTCTCTTAGCCACCACCGTTTCCCTTACAAAATGGAAATCTATTTCTGTGTTTAGTCCTGGCATGAAACACAGGATTAGAAGCAATGGCCAATGCAGAAGTGTTATCACACCACAAAGTAGGTGACATAGATGGAAGAATGTGCAGATTATAGAGCAAATACTGCAACCACTTGAGTTCTGAAGCAGTAATAGCTAAGGCCTTGTACTCTGCCTCAGTAGATGATCTTGCCACTGTATCTTGTTTCTTTGAGCTCCAAGAAACCAAATTGTCTCCCAGATAGATACAGAAACCAGTTGTTGACCTTCTGTCATAACAATCCCCAGCCCAATCAGCATCAGCATAGGCATACAAGAGAAAATGAGAGGATAAATAGTGATACCCTGATGTAATGTCCCTTTGATATACCTCAGTACTCTCTTCATAGAAACAAAGTCAGATTGTGTGGGAGAGTGCATGTGCTGACAGAGAGCATTGACTGCAAACTGAATGTCAGGTCTAGTGACAATAAGATACTGAAGAGCTCCCACAATGCTTCTAAAATATGAAGGAGTAGGATAAGGAGAAAGATCAGACACAACCCCACTTGATTTCTGATCACATGGAGTAGCACAAGGCTTGCTATCCAACAACTTGGTCTTAGTCAGAAGATCAGTAGCATACTTAGTCTGATGAAGAAGAACACTAGAGGTAGTATAGTCTAGTTCAATACCCAGAAAGTAGTGTAGTTTGCCCATATCTTTAACAGCAAACTGAGATTGGAGAGCTTGAAGAATAGAAGTCAATACGGAGAAGAGCTTCTAGTCAAGATAATGTCAACCACATATACTAGTAACACCACCATATAAGATGATGTATGTAGGAAAAATAGTGAGGTGTCAGCCCTGGTGCAAGTGAATTCAAGCTGAAGCAGAAAAGAAGAGAACTTGGTATACCAAGCTCTAGGTGCTTGTTTCAGCCCATATAGTGATTTGTGGAGCTTACACACATAATGAGGGTATTGAGAATGTACAAACCCAGGTGGTTGAGTCATAAAAAGTTCTTCTTCAACAGTGCCATGTAGAAAAGCATTGATAATATCTAGCTGCTTGAGAGGCCAGTCATAGTGAAGTGCAAGTGATAACACTATTCTTACTGTTTTGTGTTTGGCCACAGGGCTAAAAGTTTCATTGTAATCAAGACCATAGGTTTGTAGAAACCCCTTGGCTACTAACCTAGCCTTGTGTCTAGCCACAGAACCATCTGCATGCCTCTTAATTTTGTAAACCCATTTGCAGACTATTGGTTTTCTACCAATGGCAAAGGCACTAGAGACCAAGTATTTTGATTGAGAAGAGCCTGAAACTCCTCATTCATAGCTGTCTGCCAACAAGGTAGTGTAGAAGCTTCTTTATAAGATGAAGGTTCAGTCATGTATGGTGGAGCAACAGTTGTATGAACTTGATATTTGGGATTTCTGACACGCTCCAACTGCAAGTGTACAGCTGTCGTGTGTAGTAATAAATTCCGGAAATCCGGGTTGTCGAACCCAAGAGACTTCGTCGTAAATTAGCTATTAAATTTGTTCTTTGTGTGGGCAAAGCGCAGTTGTTTTGTTCTATTGATCCTTACTAAAATTAAAAACGAGTGTCTCAATTAATCAATTGAATTGCTTCACGATTAATAAAGATGAACGATTATAAAGATTCTCAGAGTTTGGACAAGTCAGGATATCTCTACGGGTCACTAGGTATTTCACACGATATTGGATTTATGTTTTGTTAACACGATTAACATTTATCTAGCTAAACGAGCACAATTACGTTGAAGATGTCTCAACCAACTCCTATGATTAAACTATTAAAAACTGATTTCTCTAGCCTAATTGAGTTTAAACACGCATTACGAGAATTCGTCTACTCTTTGTTCTAGCTAACTAGCAAGATTTCTCAACCCTAGATACGGCTAGTGTGTATTTCAATTTTCCGGGCAATGAATATTGATGTCTCTAACATTCATAACCTAGCTCCATCCTAACAATACGTCTATTGATAGCAAAGATGAATAAACACATAAAATACACATAGCTAGATAAAAAGTTCATCAATTAAGCCAAAGGCATGAAATCAAATCCATAAATCACAAATATCGTGATCAAACCCTAGCTCCCTACGAGATACCCTGAGAAAAGTGTTTAGCTACTCAAAAACATGATTCACAATACAAAGTTTCATGATCAAGATAGCAAAACTAGAGAAGAAATAGAGTTTGAGAAGCCAAACGAATGATCCAAAAGCTCCAAGCAAGCTCTCCTAGCTCCAAGCACGTTCCCTAACCTTAGAATACCGATAAAACCAGCCCTAACTCTCTTTAATACGTTCCCAAAGAGTTTAGAACAAGTTACAAGTAATTACAAAATAACCCCAAATTGTTTCCAAAAAACTGCTGCCTACGAACAAGTCCTGTGACTTGTTTCAACAAGTCCTGTGACTTGTTCCCAACACTTAGAAAATTCTGCTGCATCTAACAAGTCCTGTGACTTCTGCCAACAAGTCCTGTGACTTGTTGTGAGAACTTCAGCAATCTGCCCGACCCCCAACAAGTCCTGTGACCTCTGCCAACAAGTCCTACGACTTGTTGGCAGACTTCCAGCAAACTGCTTTTGTCCAACAGGTCCTATGACTTGTTTCAACAAGTCCTGTGACTTGTTTCCTTAGCCAAAATTTTCAGCTTTTCCTCTCCGACTTTCTCCGTCCCATAACTTTCTCGTCCGACTTCCGTTTTAGCTCCGTGACCCGCCGTTAGAAAGCTCTTCGAGTCTACTTTCAATTGCCACCGGTCTCACCTCCATCTTCATTGTAGAATGCACAAAATCCTCAAAACATCTTTAATTTGCTCTAAAACATCCTGAAAAAGCAACTAAGCTTTTTGAAAAGCAAATAAGAACCCGGATTTTGATCCCGAACTCCGATGAATGAGATTTTTGCACCTTTGGATTCCTTTTGCGACGTAGAATTCGCCCATGTAGAGAAATCTCCGTTTCCGGACCATTTTCTCGTTTTTCTCAATTATTGCCCAAATTTGGCGAAAACATCCAAAATGCGCCAAATCCGCCTTTTTCTTCTATTCCGAAGCTCGTTTCTTCTCTCCACTTGATTCTCGCATGCGTAATTCCTGTCAAACAACAACACGAACACTACCGCGAAGATCAAATGTGATAAATTATTAAAATCATACTCAAAACCATTAAGAAACGTCCGAATTGTACTTTAAAGCTCAAAAACATCCAAATGTGCATTTTCTTCTTATTTTGGCTCAAATCTCGGCACTTTGCACCGAAACGCACACAAATAACAATATAAAGTGTATATAAGATAACTCTTATTAAGGAGTTATCAAATACCCCCACACTTGCCATTTGCGCGTCCCGAGCAAAGTCTCATCTACTGCATCTAACCGTCTAATAGCCAAACAGACTCAAACGACTCTATCATGACTCATGACACTCTAATGCAGCAAGATGATGCAAATGCAATTCTAGACTCGATCTTAAACACATAAAAACTTTTAAATTCTTTATTTTTGTGAGAACAGGCAATTTCAATCCACAATAGACAAGTGCTCATGGAGTGATGAAAAATTTAGGCAAGAGGTGTGAGCTATAACTAAACTCGGCAACAAATAATTCCTCATAGTTAGTATAGAAAGCTTAACTTTACTATAAAGAACAACCTACCTCTTCATGTGTGCTGATAAAAATAAGAGGCTAACCAAGGCTAAGCCACATTCATAGTCCGAGCTCCTATTCCGCTAATGGTCAAATATGATGAGGCTTAAGGACAAAAAGGATATAACTTGTATGAAGCAAAAATTCTAAAGCGTCACATAAACTCACCAAACCCCACATCTCACACACCCTCACCTTGATGATAGGAATCCACAACCCGAATCTCACCGACTCAGGACCTCAATCCCCGCAAACCCCGGTACCATGTCAATCCCGTGGCCATCAATGCGAATACTGCGCGAAAACTCAATCAATCTTCAATCTGGAACTAGGAACTTTCACCACTCGTTTTCCAATAAGCACAACTCTATTCTTTCTTTATCTCTCCTTTTTTTTCTCTCTTTTTTTATTATTTTTTTTTTTATTTTTTTCTCTTTTTTTTTTCTCTCTCTCATCCAAACATCAATACAATCAAATAAATATGAGTGGTCCTCTTTCAAGAATCAAGCTATAGTAATCATGTCAGGGAAAGGAAATAAACAAACCCATGAATGTATATCACAACAATAATACATCTCCCCCTAACTCCATGAAGTGCGATGCCACAAACCGTCAAAGTCAAAGCGTGTATGGGGGTGGAGTCGTCAATGCACAATCTCTATGTCCGTAGTCAAATGTCGACACCCCCACACTAGAGTGTAGTCATATCCCCCTCTCAAGTAGTCAAATAAGATATATGTCACGTGCCTAATCCAACCGAACCTCCTACACCAAGATGATAGAAATCCAGTACCTAGCACGTTCCACCAATTAAGTACAACCAACCCCTTTCGTGCGGATTAGATGTCACACACTCAGGCTCTCCACTACTGTGTCCATGGTGTAATGACATGGAACACCGCCACACCTTAGTGTGCAAGCCAACTCACTCACCCTCGCATCCCCTCGAAGATATCAAATAAAGCACATGCGAATAATAGGACTCACATAAATGTGAAATCAAGCACTCCCTCATCGAATCCCCTCAACGACTGCTCCCTCGTGACGCTCTAGACAGGTAATTCTAAACGATATATGATGATGGCCAAGAATCGTCTTCCTAGGTCAAAGAGGCTAACAATGAATCCAAGGATCAATTAGGGTTATCTAGTGGTCCTACAAGGTAAGATCTAAAAGCAGTGAGTGCTCTAATACACATCCTCGCACAGCTGTTCTGTGTGCCACTACGAGGTGGGCTGGCGACTACCTAAGACGGACAACATGGACGTTCGGCTTGTTTAGCAAACACCAAGCTCAACTCTTTAGAGAAAAACAACACACACTTTAGCTTTTAAAATTTAATTTTAGTTTAAAAATAGGTAGGCATTCCCGTAATGAGATTCTCTCTATACTTACTAGGGGGAACTAAAAATGTCACTCTCGGTCAAAATTCACGCCCTATGCCTATAGTTTTCACATCTCACTAAATCAACCAAGTCTATGCTTCTCTCAATTGCTTTTTCTCAGAATTTTCAATTTTCCATTTTTATGAATTTTCTCTTTTTTCATTTTTTTTTTTGTATTTTTCATAATATCCTAACTCTATATGCAAGGCTTTGACTCGAAAAAATTTGACACAACACAGCTAACTTTGTTTGGTGGGTAGACTCAATTATTTAAAAGTGCAAACCAAATATCAATCTATCCTACACAATACGACAATATAAGTAAAAACTCAACATAAACCACTATAGTGACTCACAATACAATCTAAACACATCCTACATGTAACTGGCTATGCAAGACAATATTGGCTAGTAGACAGTTAAACCACCCCCACACTGAATGCTTCGTTGTCCTCAACGAATTTAGAGAGTATGCAAGAAGACTGAGCAATCAATGCGGAAGGCCAGTAGATGAGATGGAGCTTGACATATAAAATTAATACAAATTTAGCTGGAGGGAAGAAATACTCACAACCACCTCAAGGGTGGGAAAGAAATCGTGTACAGCAGTCCCCAAGCACAGTGTGACACCACTTGTGCTCCCACTAGGTCAGTGTGTACTCGCACAACGGGGTCGACAGCTCTCCTCTTCATGAATCTGCGCATTGAGAATCCCCAACTCGTATGCACGAGTCCCTCTAAAGGTCATATGTGCCATGGCACACCGGGGTCGATTCTCCCATATCCTGCTCAAATATGTCACTTGGAAACAAATGTTAGTCCCTCTCTCTCTCATCTCACCAAAATAAATAAACAAAAAAAAAAAAACACGCAATTGTATTAAAAACTAACTCCCTAAATTAACGCAATAAATAGGCTGGGTTGCCTCCCAACAAGCGCCGTGTAATTTAAGGTCGACGACCCGACCCAGTTACCTCAAAAGATGTTTAAGGAGGTCTAGCACGACGTGCCTCCTCCTTCAATTTCTTACTCTTAATCTTCTGCACCACATCATGTGCACTCACCACATATGGCTTCTTCTCTGGTTCGGGTGGATCGGGATGCAAAACTGTAGGCAACCCAAGAGAAGGATCCACACGATCTTCTCTAAACTTTATCATGGCCAATTTATTCTTCCCCTTGCCCGGAACAAAGCCTTGAACACCAGTGATGAATCTAGAGCCTTAATAGTCAACTCCTCAGTCTCTAGATCCACATTTGCGCGCATTGTCTTCAAAAGCGGTCTTCCAAAGATAAGTGGAACATCGCGATCCTCCTTGATGTCCACTATCACAAAGTCAGCTGGAAAGACAAACGCACCCACTTTGACGAGCAAGTTCTCAATTACCCCATTTGCTGTCACAATTGAATTGTCTGCCAGTTGCAGACCCATCTTCACTGGGGTTGGTGCACCAATGCCCAATCTCTGAAATAGGGACAATGGCATGAGATTGATACTCGCGCCTAAATCACAGAGACCATGCGTATGATATCCACCCCCAAGAGTGCAGCCTAAGATGACACTGCCTGGATCTCTCATCTTGGGAATGTCTCTTTGTATGACAGTGCTACACGTCTCTGTTAGCTTTACCGTGGCATAGGGTTCTATGCTCTTCTTCCCCCATAAGATTTCCTTCAATAACTTCTTATACCTGGGAATCTGAGCAAGTGCTTCTACAAGAGGAATGTTGATATGCAATTGTTTGAATATATCCATAAATCTCCCAAAGTGTTCCTCATCATTCCTCTTTATCGCCGCCGGATATGGAATTCGTGGCTCATAAGTAGCCGGATCGGGAGTGCTCTTGGACTCTTCTTTCTTCTCAACCGTGTCCTTTGATTGGGGACTCACGGACTTGGGCAACTCTTCACCAATTCCTTATTTGTAGCTTTTGTAGCTTCGGCTCTCGCATGCTAGGATATGGAGGATCCTGAGTAGTCACACCACTGCGAGTAGTAATAGCTTTGAGCTGCTCAGTAGGAAGAATGGTATTGGAAGGAAGCATACCTGGCGGAAATTTAGCATTCTGATTGGCAATCTGCCCAATCTGAGTCTCGTGGCTCTTTATTGTTGCTTGCATTGAGACAATCGTGCTCTCCATCCTGTCTTGATTAGCTAGGAGCTTTCTCAATAAAGTATTCGTCTCTTGCTCTTCTTTTTGTGGAGCCTGCTGTTGTGGAACTTGCCTTTGCGCTTAATATGGAACATTTGGTCTCTGACCGGGTGCATATAATCCACTGTTCGGATTGGCGTAGCTGAAGTTGGGGTGATTGCGATTGTTGGGATGATAGGTGTTAGGCCATTGCTGCTGTCGCATAAAATTCACATCTTCAACACTATTATCATATCCCTGGCTTTCATCTGCTAGTAATCACCCATGGGCTTCTGTGATGGAGGGTGCATGCCGTGAAATGCTGAGGTCATGAATTCCAGCTTTTGTTTGACTAAGGCTGCATCCCCCGGTTTGGAGTACCTACGAGTTTCAGTTCGTGTAGACTCTCTCTTTGACACGTTGTTCAGCAGATCTTGAGCTCGCTGTGCTCCAAGCCCCAAAAAATTACCTCCATCTAGCATATCTAACTGGTCAGCTGTCTCCTTGTCTAATGCAGTGTAGAAATAATGGAAGAGCTTGTGCCATGGCTCCCCATGATTCGGACATCTACGGAGAATTTGGCTGAACTTCCTCCAAGCATCTCCCAATGAGCTGTCTTCTTCCTGAGTGAATTTTGCAATCTCAGCCATCTGCTGAGCGACTCTGGATGGTGGTAAATACTTCCTCAGAAACTCATGACAACAATCCGCCCATGTCACTATGCTACCAGCTGGCAGCTCCATAAGCCACTTCTTGGCTTTTTTAGATAAGGAGAAGGGAAATAGTAATAGCTTAACTGTTTCATCAGGAACTCGTTGGTCGTGCAGGGTTGATGTGATTTGCTCAAATACCAGCAGATGGTGATTGGGATCATCTCCTGGAGCTCCGTTGAATGCGCACTCATCACGAACCATATTGATCATATGTTGGCGCAACTCGAAGTGTTGGGCATTGATCTGTGGCCTGACAATGGTAGGCTGATAACACGCTGGAGTAGTCCTGAAATAATCCACCATAGGGCGTTCTTCAATCTCGGCATTGTTCTGCCTGTTGTTTCCCCCATTATTCCCATTATTGTTCCCACCGATGTTCGCCACTTGTGCCCCCACACCAGGACGTGGTTGTGGATTTGGGGGAGCCAAGCGATCCATCATTGCCTGCATCTCAGCCATTTGAGCCCTCAGCTCCTCAGTTTCTCGTGCTTTATTGGCTGCATCCTCTACAGCTGCTGCTCTAGCTGCCTCCGCATCCTGCATACCTTTGCAGATCCTCTCAAACTCAGCTCTAGTTTCGTCATCCATAGCAACTGAGCTTGTCTTCCTCTTGTCTCTACGTTGTGCGCGTAACAAAGTTTCCGGATCCTCAAGTGTTGGGTGCAAAGGCTCGTCTCGAGAAAGGGACATGCACCGTGAAGTTCAACCTGAAAACACAGATTACACACAGAAAGTAGGTGAGTAACAGATATAAACTGAAAAAGTAAATCCCTAAAGAGAAAAATAATAACTAATTTATTTGAAGTCCCCGGCAACGGCGCCAAAAACTTGACACGCTCCAACTGCAAGTGTACAGCTGTCGTGTGTAGTAATAAATTCCGGAAATCCGGGTTGTCGAACCCAAGAGACTTCGTCGTAAATTAGCTATTAAATTTGTTCTTTGTGTGGGCAAAGCGCAGTTGTTTTGTTCTATTGATCCTTACTAAAATAAAAAACGAGTGTCTCAATTAATCAATTGAATTGCTTCACGATTAATAAAGATGAACGATTATAAAGATTCTCAGAGTTTGGACAAGTCAGGATATCTCTACGGGTCACTAGGTATTTCACACGATATTGGATTTATGTTTTGTTAACACGATTAACATTTATCTAGCTAAACGAGCACAATTACGTTGAAGATGTCTCAACCAACTCCTATGATTAAACTATTAAAAACTGATTTCTCTAGCCTAATTGAGTTTAAACACGCATTACGAGAATTCGTCTACTCTTTGTTCTAGCTAACTAGCAAGATTTCTCAACCCTAGATACGGCTAGTGTGTATTTCAATTTTCCGGGCAATGAATATTGATGTCTCTAACATTCATAACCTAGCTCCATCCTAACAATACGTCTATTGATAGCAAAGATGAATAAACACATAAAATACACATAGCTAGATAAAAAGTTCATCAATTAAGCCAAAGGCATGAAATCAAATCCATAAATCACAAATATCGTGATCAAACCCTAGCTCCCTACGAGATACCCTGAGAAAAGTGTTTAGCTACTCAAAAACATGATTCACAATACAAAGTTTCATGATCCAAATAGCAAAACTAGAGAAGAAATAGAGTTTGAGAAGCCAAACGAATGATCCAAAAGCTCCAAGCAAGCTCTCCTAGCTCCAAGCACGTTCCCTAACCTTAGAATACCGATAAAACCAGCCCTAACTCTCTTTAATACGTTCCCAAAGAGTTTAGAACAAGTTACAAGTAATTACAAAATAACCCCAAATTGTTTCCAAAAAACTGCTGCCTACGAACAAGTCCTGTGACTTGTTTCAACAAGTCCTGTGACTTGTTCCCAACACTTAGAAAATTCTGCTGCATCTAACAAGTCCTGTGACTTCTGCCAACAAGTCCTGTGACTTGTTGTGAGAACTTCAGCAATCTGCCCGACCCCCAACAAGTCCTGTGACCTCTGCCAACAAGTCCTACGACTTGTTGGCAGACTTCCAGCAAACTGCTTTTGTCCAACAGGTCCTATGACTTGTTTCAACAAGTCCTGTGACTTGTTTCCTTAGCCAAAATTTTCAGCTTTTCCTCTCCGACTTTCTCCGTCCCATAACTTTCTCGTCCGACTTCCGTTTTAGCTCCGTGACCCGCCGTTAGAAAGCTCTTCGAGTCTACTTTCAATTGCCACCGGTCTCACCTCCATATTCATTGTAGAATGCACAAAATCCTCAAAACATCCTTAATTTGCTCTAAAACATCCTGGAAAGGCAACTAAGCTTTTTGAAAAGCAAATAAGAACCCGGATTTTGATCCCGAACTCCGATGAATGAGATTTTTGCACCTTTGGATTCCTTTTGCGACGTAGAATTCGCCCATGTAGAGAAATCTCCGTTTCCGGATCATTTTCTCGGTTTTCTCAATTATTGCCCAAATTTGGCGAAAACATCCAAAATGCGCCAAATCCGCCTTTTTCTTCTATTCCGAAGCTCGTTTCTTCTCTCCACTTGATTCTCGCATGCGTAATTCCTGTCAAACAACAACACAAACACTAACGCGAAGATCAAATGTGATAAATTATTAAAATCATACTCAAAACCATTAAGAATCGTCCGAATTGTACTTTAAAGCTCAAAAACATCCAAATGTGCATTTTCTTCTTATTTTGGCTCAAATCTCGGCACTTTGCACCGAAAAGCACACAAATAACAATATAAAGTGTATATAAGATAACTGTTATTAAGGAGTTATCAGTTTCACAATGCCAGACCTAAGTCTTGTAAACATTGGATGAGTTGGTGCTAGTACTGAATGAAGATTGGAAGAATTGGAATTTGAAGAAGGAGGTGTATGGGTTGGAGGAGAAGATGGTATTGAAGGAGTATTAGGTGAAGAGGGTGGAGGAGTTTGAGCCACAGAAGTGGGAGAAGGGGGAGTGGTAGACCAAAAATAGGAGGAAATAGTGACTTTTAAGACACAGGTGTAGGAGATAATGTGGAGAAGCAAGAATGATATGGAAACAAATACTCAAAGACTTGAACATGTCTGGACACAAATACCTTTTGTGTCGATTTGTCATAACACCTATACCCTTTTGTGGTAGCACAGTAACCAAGAAACACACAAGGAGAAGACCTAAATTGTAGTTTGTGAGAGGTGTAAGGTCTGAGCCAAGGGTAGCAGAGGCACCCAAATACTTTAAATTGTGAGTAATATGGGATATGATGAAACACGCATTGAAAATGAGACTTGTTATGAAGAAGCTTCTTAGGAAGTCTATTACTGAGGAAATTAGCTGTGACTAGGGCTTCTAACCAGAAAGAAGAAGGAAAATGTGCCTGATGAAGTAAGAATAAGGTGGTTTCAATAAGGTGCTTGTGTTTTCTTTCAACTCTTCCATTTTGTTCTTGTGTATGTGGGCAAGAAGTTTGATGAACATTACCCTGAGACTGTAAATAAGAACTAAAAGTGTGATTGACATACTCAGTACCATTATCAGTTCTAAAAACCTTAACAGTAGCATTAAACTGAGTAGCAATGTATGAGGTGAAAGCCAAATAAGAATTGTGAGCATCTGATTTAGGTTTTAAAGGATAGCGCCAACAATATCTAGAATGATCACCAATAAAGAAAAGATAATATCTATATTGTTTGAAAGAAGGGAAAGGGAAAGGAACCCATACATTTGAATGAACCAAATCAAAACAGTGAGTAGCATGTGCTGAAGAAGTGGAAAAAGGTAGTTTATGACACTTGGACACCTGAGAATGAGTACAGAAGCTATCATTAGTTGTGGATGTGAACTTGAGATGAGATGACAGAACACTTGAGCTGAATCGAGAAGGATGGCCAAGTCCGAGATGCCACAAGTGATTGGGTGAAACAACTGATTTGGGAGATACTGACAAATGAGCTGCAGGAAAGGACTCAGAGCTGGTAAATGAGTTAGGCATTTGGTATAAACCATTGCTACAAGGGCCCTTCAAAAGAGTAGTCTGGGACT
Organism: Linanthus parryae; assembly: GCA_023055425.1. Classification (NCBI taxonomy): domain Eukaryota; kingdom Viridiplantae; phylum Streptophyta; class Magnoliopsida; order Ericales; family Polemoniaceae; genus Linanthus; species Linanthus parryae. The sequence continues at coordinate 188,530,810 of JALGPY010000002.1, read as the reverse complement.
TGTTGTCCTGAACATGAAATCCAGAAGCATTAAAGCTAATTGAACAATCATTGTCTGCTGTGAACTTAGAAACAGATAATAGATTGGAAGAAACAGTAGGAGTATGTAATAGATTATGAAGGTGAAATGTGTGAGAAGGAGTAGAGATAGTACCAGTACCAACCCCAACAATAGTCATGTGATTACCATTGCCCACTTGTATGTAGTCAGCTCCATGATAAGATGCAAGTGGATGAGTAAATGCAGCTGTAGAGTTGGTTAGGTGATGATTGGCCGCACTGTCAAAGAGCCAGGGAGCTCTAGGGCTAGGAGAAGGACCAAGAATACCTGAAGAGAAATGGCCATAATAAGATGTACCAGAAGAACCAGGAGAAGCAGAGTGATGAGCAGGTGCATATGCCTGAGGTCTTGGAAACCTTTTTGGATGTGGTTTTGTAGAAGCAAACTTGGTAGTGTTGAGTCTATACCATCAATCAAGGGCTGAGTGTTTAGTCTTGCCACATATTTGACAAACAACAGATGAAATGTCATGAGACTGTGGTCTGGTGGTGCAGCCTGACTGAGAGTAATGCTGATGCTGTGATGGTGATTTGAACGTATGTGGATAGCTAGAAGTAGCTGCAGGCCTCATCTGGCTCCCATTGTGATGTGAAAACTTATGTTGAGAGATGTTGTGACAAACATAAGTAGTAGCATGATCAAGTGTTGAAATAGGCACTGGTGGAGCTTGCAATATAAGCTTTGATAAATTGAGATGAAGTTCTTCATAACCATGCAGATAGTTCTTGAACAGAAATAGGAGTAGCTCTGATCTTGATATTGGACTTAAAGTGATCATAGTGTGGAGAAAGACCTTTGAGTATATGAAGAAGGAGATTCTCTTCTGAAACAAACTCATTCACTTGATCTGGCTAAGATAAGTGTCGATACTAGAATCATTCGGTTGAATTGTGTGAAGTTGCATTTTCAGCTGATGTATATGAGCTCTTGAAAAAGAAGCAAACTTCACTTCTAAAGCATGCCAAATGTCATAAGCATGATCCAAATGTAATACAACATGTATCACAGAAGGTGAAATGGAAGCAATCAGGCAGCTCTTCAAATGTTGATCAGCAGATTGCCAAACAAGAAAATTAGGGTTAGGAATTCGTGAACCTGAAGCTGAGAGAATAGTTTCTGGAGGTGCATTGTTGTTGTTAGTAAAATAGGAGAGAAGATCATTAGCTTTCAGGAGAGTAGCTATTTGAGCTTTCCATACATTATAGTTAGAAGAATCCATCTTACATGGAACTACAGAGGTAAGATTTCAGATCACAAACTTTAATCCAGGTGGTATGAGCTCCGCCATTGAGTATTGGAGCATGAATCGGTTGAACAACCTTTAACTCGTCAAAACTCGGACAAAAACCTCTGAACTGGGCAAAACTCAGTTCAAAAATCTCCAAACTCGGCAAAACTCAGAGCACCAAATTGGAACTGACTAAGAAATGAAACCAGAAAGCCATAGCACTTGAATGCAATGAATCTTGGACAAAATTAATGTGCAAAGAATCAAACGAAACTCGAGAACGCCATTAATGAGGCAGAGAAGAGGAAGAACCTTGTCGGAGAGAACCGCGAGAACCAATCGGCCGAAGAACAGAGAGAAATTGGATGTGTCGGAGCTCTGTGAATACGATCGGGCGGCGACTAGCCTTAAAAGGCTCTGATACCATGTAGAAAACCATGTATAGCCATGCATATTATGTGTATAAGCTTGAAGAATCAGAAGATTGAAGTGAAGAAGAAGACAAAGAGGAAAAGAGAGAAAGTTAGAGTAGAAATGTATTACTGAATAGTTTGTTACATTCCTCACTAACTAACCCACTATTTATATGTAATTCTGTTACAAACTTCTGTATATTACATACTGACCCCATATACTCATCTAACTACATAATAACCCCTTGTGTCACTTGGTCTTATCCTTAGCAGTTGCAGGAGTCAGCTTCTGTCTATTAATTGCTTCTGAAGAGGCTCTATGTGATTGAAGAATTCATTTGCTACATCCTCAGCAGTACCCGACTTCGAAATAATGGTGTTGAAGAATTCATCTGCTTAATCCCTTCAAAAGTTTTATATTAAAGTAAGCTTTTGTGTAATTCCATCCTTAATAAATTGACTGTCCTCTAGTTGCTTTACTTCCTATGTACTACCTCTGTTTCTTCTCTTTCAATGGGGTTGACTTTTTTTCACCCGTAATTGGGTCACTTTAACTCAATGATTTGGATAGCGAAACGATGTAAACTTTTGGCAATCTTTTCGTAGTATTGTAGAGTTAAGTTTACTCTATAAGATCATACAAAGATTACCGAATTCGTGTATCGTTTTGCTAACCAATTTACCGGTTCAAAGTGACCCAGTGAATAGTGTCAAAAAGTGTAAGCTGAAAGAGAAGAAACAGAGGTAGTACTATTGAAGCTTTTTGACTTCTACGGTGCCTTTTTGCAGTATGTGAGAATATTGGAAGAATATGCGAATTGGGAATGTATCCACATTTTTTTGGTCATCAAATTTGTTCACCACTGCTCCGCGTAGAGCTGATTGTCCACAGTTTCTTTCAATGGTATTCATATATCCTCCCCGAGTTTCTAATAATCATAATCATCACTCAACTTGTTTCCATCATCTAACTTAGTGAATGAGGGAATTTTCCCCTCCAAACTTAGTGAAAAATGTTACTATTTGTATCCAAACGAAGAAAGGAGATGTCAAGGAGACATCACAATGGAAATCCACACGTACCGTTCAATTCAATGCAATCCTCAAAATAGTTCCTCTACTTGGGCCTTTATCTACTCCGGCCAGAAAAACAAGAATTCAGATGTTCTAACAAAATTTCTGAAAGTAAACAACATTACTGAAAATCTTGCCACTTTATATGCTTGATAATGGGAAGTCCATTCCAGATAATTATTAGCCACTCCGCTAGCGATATGATAAATACTTCAAAAAGATTCTTCATATCAGTATTCATCCAGAAAAATGTAGATATGCATACACGTTAGAGCAACAGAATGTAGGTGCGAGCTTACAATTTTCAGAACGAGACGCACAAGTCGATGACAGCTGGTTAGAGCACCTACTTTTGCAGAAAACATGAATGTTTTGGTGCCTTTTCTATCTTCAAATAATGCAAGCCTTTTTCTATCTTCAATGTTGTAATTTGGTGCCTTTTACCACCCGGGAGCAGTTACTACAGGGAAGGACATTGTCCCCAATCTGTACAAATATGGACTGATACATGAATACAAGTCTCCCTTATTCAGCAAGATTAAAATTTTGAATTTGACACCATCAAGGTTGCAGATTGAGAGTGACTAATAAACCTTTTGCCGTCCACCAGAATATGTTTGGGGCCTTTTTCTCAAGAACAATTTGTGTGCCATATTGTTCATCTTGCAAACAATTCAGAATGATAAGTTTGTGTGCCATATTGAAGTACTCATTATGTTGTACCGTACCTGAGTAATCAGATAGATCATTCTTCAAACTCGCTCCTCCATAACGCTCGCTCCAACCACTGGAATCACCGTTGTAGTGGATCTCGTATGCAGGCTGCGAGTAACAATCAAATGCCTTGCGATACTTGCAATCCTATGCCGCCAAGGGTCGGTTTAGCTTGGCAACTTGTCGCTGCAAATCCTGCACTATTAAGCGCTGGGCTAACACTGTAATATGCCACTGCATATCCTGTTATTGCCGATGTAGATATTTTATCATCATAACGTCTTGGAAGTTATGTTCCTATTGGGGAGCTTCCTCAGCCGGAACCTACCCGCAGCCGTGAGGTCGTCCATGTACCATGTTTATGACGATTTTCTTCCTCCGGAGCACTAAGCTCTGATACCAACTGACGCCAGACTGAATCAGGCGTGTGGCGAGCATCTAGAAGCAATGAAAAGAAAGGAAATTGATAACCCCGTTTAGGGTGTTATATTTACACTTGAAATCTATCGTTTTGCGTGATTCCGGGTACGATTTGATACGTAAATAGCTATGATCTTGAGTTATTTGAGTATTTGAGCTATTTATGTCACATTTTACACTCGGTGTGTTAGTGTTGTGATTCACAGGTACCGGGGGCTCAGAAGCGTGGAACGGGAATGAAAACGAACTTCGGAAATTGATGCGAAGCTTGGAATTAGTCGAGAAAAGGACAAGGGGGAAATAGCTGCATTTGTGGTAGTTTTAGAAAATACAAAACAACACCTCACCATCACCTATGCCACTGCCTATTATCTCCATTAATTCAATAACTTCCCTAAGCCAACATTACCATTTCCCATTCTACCAACTACCAAACCTCTCCAAAGTAATACCAACCCAGCCACCTCACAACAGTACTCAATTCACCACCAGTACACCAACCTAGCTACCTACCTCTCTGCCTATCGCCTATGCCTCCACAAACCCAGCTGCAACTCAATGAAACCAACTTCAACCTTTATCAACACCAATTTTATCCTCTGCCATCACCTAAAACTCATACAACTAACACCATCGAACTCACTGCCATCCTCCAATTTAACCACCAACTAAACCAATATCACCATCACCATTCCCTACACCAACATAAGCTATCACCACCATAAACCCAATTAACTACCTACAGTACCTCCAACCTCCTACAATACCTACAACCTCCATTGCCAATTAAACAAAGACCACCATTACATAACAATTAACAACCTGCATAACAACAATTCACCAGTACCTACAACTAGACTAAATCAAACCACCCAAATTAATCACATATGCCTTCACAGTACCTCAAAAGCCTCCATAACCAACTCCCAATCACCTTAAATCCTCCTACAACATATCACCCTTAACTGCACCAGACCTACAAACACCCACTTCTAGTCAACCAATTAAACTAACAAATCCATCCAAACACCCTTCACACAATCACCAATTCGACCTAAACCCAGCACCTTCAGCCGCCAAATTACCACCACAATACCGCACCTGAAACTAACCATCCACCGGCCAAAACCCAGAACTCAATCACCATTACTCCACCTCATCGACAATACCATGTGACTAAACCGCTACCAAACCACCAACACATCAGACCACCATAGCCACGACTGCAACAAACCCAGCACCGAATCAAGAAGCAGAGAAAGAAGAATCGCAGCAGCAGATCGCAAGGATAGAAACCCAGAAAGCTCACAAAACAGAGTCAGAGAAAGAGAGGAAAACGACCAGCAAAATAAACCCAATCGCCGAGTAAAGCAAAGGCAGCGAAGAAACAGAGGAAGAGGCCAAGAACAGAGCGCAGAAGTAAGAGATGAAGAGAAGTCCAGAGATCACACGATCTGTGAGGCTGATCGCAAGACCTCCTGAAGCCAACGCACGGAGAAGAGAAAAAATAAGTAAGAGTCACGTGCTTATTCTCAGCAGCCTAGGGTTAAGGCTAATAATGATTTCTCCAACATTCTTGGAGGGGTGAAAGTGTAAAAAAGGAGAAGTTTTATTTTAATTGATGTACGGGTTTGATATACAAGAGGAGGGGCTGTTCTATTATCAAGGGAGAGACCATTGACGTGAAACAAAAGAAGAAAAAAAGACAGACGTGAGAAGAAGGAGGAGACGGAGAAGACAGAGCCACCATTGAAGCTTCTTGCGTTTGATTTCTTCTACTCTCTCTCTTAGTCAATATTAATGGAGAAACTCTTTGTTTTTGCTTATTCAACTATGAGTAGCTAAACACTTTTGCTAGGCATCTCGATTTGAGAGCCTAGAGTTCATGTAAACGATGAATATTTTCCGGATTTAATCTTTGCTTCATGATTTCTTGATTTCTTCTATTGAATCAATTCTAGTTTCTTGTTTATGTTAATCATCCTAATTGAGTGACACGATTAGGAGATAAAACTAGGGTTCAAGAACTAGGGTTTCACTCAATAGTTGATTCATGCTTAAAGTTAGCTTATTTTTATTCAATTGTTCTTGTTCTATGCTTAATCTTTAGTATGAATGGAGTAGCTACCCGGACATGCTAGCTAATTAGATGAGTGCACGACAGTGACTCAACCTAATTGTGTAGAGAACTTGAACATCAATCTCGTATCACTGAGACTGAGAAGAGACGTGTTAGGATTGGCCAAATGTGGGTAGATTCGGTAGGTGAGATTCGACGGTTTCGTGCAACGGTGGACCGACAGGACCCGTTGTCGTGCATGTCGTTAGCCTACTAGAACGGACCGGTAGACACATGAGACCGATAGGAGATTGTAGTCTACCGTGAAGTAGAATGACTTGAGACCGATAGGAGATAGCCAGCGCTGTTACCCGGCTTAATTAGAATATAGTTAACGTGTTGCTCAGATAATCCGGAAATCGTTTACAACCTTAGGTGATCAGCGAGATTGCCTAGTCCTCTCCATTAATTGATTAAGAATTCTTCTTAATTCCAGTTTATTATTTATTTCTGACTTTATTATAGCCACTTGTTTGGGGTGGCAACACCACAAATTATCACTTTTTACTCCGGTTACCTAGTGAACTACTCTAAATTGTTAAATATAAACCTGTTGCGAGATTGTCCTCGAGGGTTCGACAACCCGGAGTCCTAAAAATACTCCACTCTTACTACTTGACCGTGCGCTTGCGTAATACGCGCCAGTAATTCGCGTCAGAAATCATGAACAAAAACCCATAGGGTTCTTAGAAAAATCCATGTTTTTCTGAAAGAACTCAATATTCGATAATATGTCAAAATCAGTCCACAAACCGGACTTAAATAGGTGAAAAGTCTAATTATTTGAAGTATGGTAAAAATACTAAAATTATTGCTAAATAATAATTCTAACCTGATAAAATACTCATAAAAAAGATATACCCAAATTGGGTTTATTATATCATCCTAATTAACGAAAGAAATATTATGAAAATAGAAAACAGACGATTTTGACCCTTAAACAGTCGATTTATGCTAAATTAGGGAGCTGCTCGTGACGAGTCACAAGTTCTTTTTAGAACGCTGTTTTCACTCTAAATAATGTATGACTTTGCTTCCTTCAATTCTAGCCCTGATTATGCGCTTTGACTAAAAAAACTTTTCTGAATTTGACGAATCAATTCTCTAGTTTTCTCCCACATCAGAATTGTGCACAAAAACCCTTTTCAATGATAGACCCTTGGAAGTGGTATTTTCTAAGAACCAAAATGTATTAGTATGAAAACTCTGACTTTAACCTGTGCACACGAAAACGGTGAAAGTGACCATTTCTAAGTAACAAAATGTGTTCTACTCAACAACAAAAAAGTAACAAAATGTATCAATAGAATTGTTGAGATATAACCCCAATACTCTATATACTAGCTACAACGCGGATGTGAATCTTCATGTAACGGAATTACTGCCATTGCATACCAACATAGTTCGATGTAAGTAAAATTAATGCTAATGGGTGTTATTTATCAAATCTCATGGTATATCCTTAACACTCTCAGCGAATTTAAACTACATTTGAGTTGTATGTCAAACTGCAATGTTGACCGAAGGGGCGAAGGGTATCAGAACACGAAGTGAGAAGCCGACGAAGGATCTTGGCTGGATTTTCTCCTTATTTTTGTTAAAAAATAAATGTTGCTCACTTTTGAGGTTGGCTGTTCCTAGTTGAATCTTGCAGGATTTGTACATTTTTTCTTGTTTAAAAAAATGAATCTTGCTCACTTTTGAGGGTGAATGTTCTGACTGTATGATAATTATGTATGTATATTATTGAGTTTTGACTTGCAATAAGATTTGGCAAGTTTAGTTCATGGAAAAGTCAAAGTCCAAAAAACATGACATGGAAACTTTCTATGTTTTGGGGCGGTCATGCTTTGGCTTGATGCCAAAGTAATCCCCTTTAGCACATAGGTTGTATGACTATTTAAAGGCTAGTTTTGGTTTGTAAACAACACAGCACACACGGGCAAAATTGATAGCTCTTAGAGCTTTGGTAGAGTGTGTGCGCGGGTGGGTGTAATCAGGTGGCCGCCGTGGCTACGGCCACGACGTGCATTGTAATCGTGTCCTCTTCTCAATAATATATCTGGTTCTGGCCGTGGAGGTAGCTAGCGGGTTCTTTACGAACTCGTTAGTGAACCACGCTATATCTGTCTCGTTCTTGTTTTGCTTTCGTAGTTCTTGCTCGAATAACCCCTGATTATAACAAACTGGTAGCAGAGCTCTGAAACAGGAGTTCAGTTACAACAAACTGGTATCAGAGCCGGGGTGCCAAGATCAGGATGGAGCCAAGAGACTGGGTTTCACGTTTTGGTGGAACTCTTAGCTAGGGTTTCGCGATTCAGGTGGAGCAGGCTATCGGGGGTTGGGTTTCGAGATTCCGCCAAGAACGATGTTCGGTTTGGCGATCAAGATCGATCTGTTCGTGAGAGAGAGAAGCAGGTACACCCACCATCTGAAGCCCCGTGGATTGGGCTATCCGGGCTCCGTTCGGAGCAATCTGGCGCGCATCTGATTAGGCGTGCAAGGGATCTGGTAAATCCTGCACGCATTCGGTACTGGCGCGAATCTGGCGGTTCACGCGCATCTGGCGTTCTGGCGATTGACGTACAGGCGCAATCCGGCTTCCGGCGAGGAGCATCTGACGTGTGAATTGAATCTGGTTCTGGCTCATGCATTGCAGGAACTCGTTGGAGTTGGAGCAATGGCATGGAGCATCTGGCGCGTGAAATTTCTGGTACGCGCATCTGGTTCTTGGTTCTGGCGCGCATCATGCACGAGTTTGTTCTAGCGTGCATATGTTCTGTTTTTGGAGCGTGTACCATGACACGCATTGAGCTCGCATCTGGCGCGATCTGTTTCTGGCGAGCATTTGGCGCATCTGAGGCTTTAGGTGCTGGCATGACAACTCTTGGGGCACTCATCGCTAAGTGCATCGGCTCTGGTAGCGATATCTGGGCATTCTGTCATGGTGCATCTGTCTGGCGCAATTGGGCGCATCTGGAATACATTCGGTCCTGCTTTCTCAGTGAATGTATTCGAGTCTGGTTCTGGGTGAAGCACTTGTTTCTGTTTCAGGGAGTGCATTCACATCGGGCGCATTCGTTGCAGGAACGCATAGTAGTTGGAGAAACGATTTGGCGATTCGCGTTTCGCATACAGCTGCGAAATATCTGTCTGGGGAAGCGTGCTCGTTTCTGGTTCAGGGAGACGCATCCATTTCTGGTTTGAGGAGAGAACATCAGCTCTGATTCTGGTTGCTGAGTTGATTCAAGTCAAGGTGGAGATTTGTTGAGTTTTGACTTGCAATCAAATTTGGCAAGTTTGGTTCATGGAAAAGTCAAAGTCCAAAAAACATGACATGGAAACTTTCTATGTTTTGGGGCGGTTATGCTTTGGATTGATGCCAATGTAATCCCCTTTAGCACATAGGTAGTATGACTATTTAAAGGCTGGTTTTGGTTTGTAAACAACACAACACACACGGGCAGAATTGATAGCTCTTAGAGCTTTGGTAGAGTGTGTGCGCGGGTGGGTGTAATCGGGTGGCCGCCGTGGCTACGACCACGGCGTGCATTGTAATCGGGTACTCTTCTCAGTAAAATATCTTGTTCTGGCCGTGGTGGTAGCTAGCGGGTTTGTTACGAATTCGTTGGTGAACCACGTTATATCTGTCTCGTTCTTGTTTTGCTTTCGTCGTTCTTGCTCGAATAACCCCAGGTTATAACAAACTGGTAGCAGAGCTCTGTAACAGGAGTTCTGTTACAACATATATATCTTAAGCAATTTGTGGGTTGAACCAAATAGGCTGAAGGGAAATTCTGAGGGATAACCTTGTGCTTGGTGGTTTTTGAAAAACAATGTTATCTGCACCTTATGGGTATGCAAATAGGACCACACAGACAAAAACAAGAGTATGAACACAAGTTGTGGTAGTATATTGACCCCAGCAGCAATCAACAAAAAACAAGCTTTGGTTATCTCCATATGTTCGTATTTCTTAAAGAGAAAGAGTTAACAGGCCTTCATTTTCTCTATTGTTCACATCTATTTTTCAGAGACAAAGAGTAAAAGGTCCTTAGATAAATTTATTAGAGCACCTAGTGGGGTGAAGCATCTCCACCTCAAAAAGTCTCTGTTATTGCAAGTGGATCTTTGTGAGCAAAGATAAGTATGAGAAACCCACTAACACTTTGTCTTCCACTGTAGTTATTGTGACTGTGGTATTTGGAAGCTCTTTTGAATTCAGAAAAATCTATGGGCATCTCCTGTGGTATATCCTAATTAAAAGATCAGATCATCTATATTGATCATGGTATAGCTTTACAAATCTTGAGAACCCTCAGAGAGAAAAGAGAGCTAATGTTTTTCCTTCATATGTTCTTAACAGAAATAGTTCATCTAGCAAATGGCATGCATGCTCTATGGTCTTGCTGGAAAACTGGCCGGAGAATTGTGCGCCCCTCTTTTCAATGATTATGTTGGAAAGCCCTGGGAACTCGGAACCAAATCTGAGTTTGAGAAACTTAAGAACACCGTTTCCGCCATTCAAGCTGTCCTTCTTGATGCCGAGGAGCAACAGAGGACAAACCACCAGGTCCGTGATTGGCTCTTCAAGATCAAACCTGTCTTATATGATCTTGAAGACTTGTTGCTGGAAATTTCCTATGAAGCTTTGAAGCGTCAAGTGAAGACTAAGAACAAAAATCAAAGGCGGTACGCGTTTTCTTTTCTAGCTCAAATCAAGTTATGTATCGTCTTAAGATGGGCCGTAAAGTGAAGTTGATTAGGGAGCAGCTAGATGCCATTGTATCCGATAGCAATAGTTTCAGCTTGGCTCAAAAAGAGATGCCTGCCACTACTACCAGGAGTCACATAAGGGAGGAGACTCACTCCTTTGTGCCTGTTGACAAATTTATTGGTAGGGATGCAGACAAAGAGCATGTTACAAAACTTTTACTCAAATCTGATGGCGTAGATGACAATGTTTCTGTCATTTCAATAGTCGGAATAGGGGGATTGGGAAAGACAACTCTTGCTCAATCAATTTATAATTCAGAGGAAGTCAAAGGGAATTTTGAGCTTATGATGTGGGTGATGGAATAATTGGTGAAGAAATAATGTGTATTCGATAAGTAAAAAAGCTGTACAGAGAGCCTACATATAAGCTATACAAAAAGATATAAATACTGACCTAGCTCCTTATATTCTTATGTAATTACAATATAACCATTTTAGTTTACATATCATAACAGCCCCCCTCAAACTGAAGCTGTCGTGATAAGCGGAAGTTTGGAGACCAAGTCACGAAAATGTCCAGGTGGGTGAGACTTTGTATGAATGTCTGCAGTTTGATCAGCCGACTTGACGTTTTTTAGATGAACTGTGCCAGCACGGAGATGATGGCGAGTGAAGTGGCAGTCTATCTCAATGTGTTTTGTCCTCGCATGAAAGACATCATTGTGTGCAATCTGGATAGCACTACGACTGTCGCAACATAAAGTAGTTGCAGAGGACTGTGGCATTCCCATATCAGCTAGTAACCATCGAAGCCAAATGAGCTCTTGTGTGGCATCAGCCATTGCACGATATTCGGCTTCCGTACTTGACCGGGCAACTACAGTTTGCTTCTTGCTGCACCAAGAGATAAGTGAGTCGCCCAGGAATAAAGTATATCCAGTGGTTGATCGTCTGTCAGTTGGGTCGCCAGCCCAATCAGCATCAGAGAACCCATGTAGGATGGGAGTAGACTCAACAGAAAAGTGGAGACCACGAAACATAGTACCCTTCACATACCGAAGAATCCGTAGAACAGCAGCATAATGAGTCGAACAGGGAGCTGTTAAAAACAGACTGACCTGGTGAACAACATATGCTATATCGGGACGAGTAACTGTAAGGTAGACAAGGCTACCTACGAGCTGTCGATATCGAGTAGGATCAGATAGCAGTTTACCCTCCAAGGGCGTCAACTTCAGGTTGGGCTCCAACGGAGTAGAGGCAACCTTCGAATCATTCAATCCTGCACGAGCAATAACATCAGAGGCATACTTGGCCTGAGAGAGAGAGTATCCACTGCCATCAGAAGTAACCTCAAGTCCCAAGAAGTAACTGAGAGGCCCCAAGTCTTTCATCTCAAAATGACGATTTAGAGACTCTTTTAGTTCAGTGATACCAACACAATCATCTCCAGTTATTATCATATCATCAACATAGATCAACAAAAGAGTAATTCCACGATCCGTATGACGGATGAACAGAGCGGAGTCATATGAACTAGAAGAGAAGCCAAGCTGGAGTACTGTAGAACAAAACTTATCAAACCAAGCCCGTAGAGCTTGCTTAAGTCCATAGAGAGCTCGACGAAGGCGGCATACTTGTGATCTGGGAACCTGACACGATTTCTTACGTGTATACGCAAGTGCACGGTCAAGTAGTAAGTGGAGTATTTTACGACTCCGAGTATCGAACCCAAGGGAAATAGACGATTATTAGCTAATTAAGAATTAAATTTATGATACCTAAGTAACCGGTAAAAAGTGTTTGATTTTATAACGTTGTCGCCCACAAACAAGCGACGAAATTAAATAACAAGTAACTAAATATTTTTCAAGGGTTTTCAATTTTAAACAAAAATAAATTGTGATTTGATTACGATTAATGAGGAAGAACTAGGCAATTGATGGTCCCCAGGGTTGTTAACGATTTCCGGAATTATGCATGAAACACTCTACTCACGTTCTAGTTATATCGGGTAATACTCATCACGATCTTCTCTCGATCTCACGTGAATTTGTGTAAACAATAGATTTCGGGTCCTCTCGGTCCACCTCCGTCTATCACTACAATCTAATTGATTTGTTAGGCTCATTCATCGGGTCCTATCGGTCCACCGAATTCACTAAGTTCTAACAAAAATCAATTGAAACTACCCTCACACGATTAATCAAGTTTCTATCTCCTCTCGGTCTCAAGAAACCACAAGATTACCTACAATATTCTTTAACATGTATCAAAAAGTTCACTTTCGTGCAACAATCTCAACGACTAGTATCCTAAGGGTGATCAAGCCAAGAATACTAAGAATGAAGTTCAAGAATATGTAGGATAACTAGAACATTCATAAACTTTAAGCAAACGCATGTATCATGTCCAAAATCCGGAAAATCATCCAACAAACCCTAGTTTCTCATCAATCACCTAGCTTAAAGTGTTTAGCTAGACATAATATGGTTCAACATATCCAAAATAATGAAGTTCATGAAGAAAAGATGAAGAAACGAAGATCAAACGCTAAAATCTTCAATGTAGTTGATGATCCTTGCTCCAAGCTTGTTCTCCCTTCTTCCCTAGCTCCCAAGACTTCAAAGATGCGTCAATATCCTGTTCTTAGGTCGTTCTCCCCGTTTTCTACCAGCTGGGCACGCTTTTTAATGAAAATATGCCGAAATTGCACTTCAGCCCCTCTACTTTGTAATTCCCGGACAGAATTCTTTGCTGATTTTGCGCGGGCTGTATCTCCCTCATACGGACTCGTCTTCGGGCCTACCATATACCGTTGGAAAGCTACGGATGTCTACTTTCCAATGCCGCAAGCCTTGCTTCAAAATTCTTTGTAGATTTTCCTGGGCATCGAAAAGAGTGCAGGCTGGTCCTGTGTGACTTTTCCAACTTCTCTTCGTTTGTGCTCCTCCTTTTCCTCTCTTCATCTAGCTCCATTCCAAGCATATCCAAGCTTCTCATAAGCTCCATTGCACCTCGTTTACCTGAGATACACAACACTAAACAACCCGTGCAATTATCATAGCAAATATGAGAGAAAACACGCACAAATAGGCTAGAAACACTACTTTTCACTCTTAGGCTTAGAGATAGTCAAATTCACATATTAACGCACATATAACATATAAATCATGCGAAATAAGCCTATTAAAAGTAATATGAAAGTATTAAAATAACTCCTAAAAGAGAGTTATCAAATACCCCCACACTTACCATTTGCGCGTCCCGAGCAACAAATCAAAATTTAACCACCTTCTCACTTCATCCCACCACCAACAAGATACGAGCCAAGACAATTGCATACTATTCGAAACACCGTTGCATACAAATCTTAACTAGCCGACTCAATAACAAAATACGACTCAACAATGCAACGATATGATGCAAATGCAAGGTACGACTCGATCCTACACAACACATATTTACACACGCACACAAAAGTATTTCTTTTTGGTTGAGATTGGGCAATCTCGATAAGCAAACTGGTAAGTCATCAGGCTCTCATATCCCCTTTGGAAAATCTACAACCTCCATGATCGACAGAACTTGCGGCCAGTTTCGTTGGACAGAACAAGCACGAGCACTTAATAATTTGCACTCACACACTCATCAGACATATCCCTAGTACTTACCATCCGAGCTATTTATCCACGGGTTAAAACTGTTGAAGGCTTAGGACGGGTGGGATAGGCTATTTAGAAGCGTAGTCCTAGACGTCATGATATTCTCACCTAACCCGTTTCTCACACTCCCTCACCGAAATCCAAGGAACCCAACCGAATCTCACCTACTCCGGCCCTCATTCCCTCAATCCCGGTGCAACGCCGTTCTCGCGGCCACAAATGTGAAAGAGTGTTAGACAGAATTATAGCTGATTTCCTCGGTTTCCTTGCAATTGCCAAAACACGCTCCTTTATTTCCTTCTCTTTCCTTTCATTCTCTCTCTTTTTTTTCATTTTTTTTTTCTATCTCTCTCTTTTTCTCTTTTTTTTTTCTTTTTTTTCCCACAAATAATCAACACATGGAGCACAAGTAATACTGAATGAACCCGACGAGATAAAAATATCATGTAGATGACGTGGGGGTGGAATGTGTCAAGTCAAAGAGATATAATAATAATCGTCGACACCCCCCACACTCGATGTAAACCAACTCACAAAATTCGGTAGTCAAAGTGATACGTGCTTTCCAACCGATCCTCCTCATCACCTAAGATATAGAGAATAACATGAAAAACTAGCACGTCCTCCTATAATATCAATCAACCCCACCCCATATTGTGCGGAAAGAATGTCACGCACTACGGCACTCCACCTGTGATCGTGGTGTAAGGACACGATTCACCGCCACACCGAAGTGTGCCGCCGTCTCTAACTCACCCTCACATCCCCTCGTAGGACGAAACCTGTAAGAGTATCCACAACGAATGTATCAAATCAGCACACCCTCATCGAACCTCCCTAACTCGACTCCCTCTATCATGACGCATAGGAAAGGGCCATTCTAACAAGTGATGAAAGTCACAATGAAAGGCTTCCTAGGCTAGAGGCTGTGAATAAAAGGGGTAAATGGATCGAAGAGGGTAACTAGTGGACCTAGGCTGTGAGACGGGACGTGAGGTCCCCATAAAAGTCACTCACACGACTGTTCCGTTGCCACTACGAGGAGGGTTGACGACTACCTAAATGACGGCGGTGTAGTACTAGTAGGATATCTAAGTCTGAGAGACAGTTACTTGCATTTCTAGTGTGCATTAGCTCTATAAGTCTTCCTACTCCAGATTCTCGCGTCTCTGCCTCACTTCGGATCTTCATACTCCTAGAGAATTCTATCATTAAGCCCTCGCCAAGTTCAACTCATTTTGATTGCCCTTTCTCTTAAAAATTCAATTTTTAATTTTTAAGGATTTTTTCATTTTTTTTTTCACTAATTCCTACTCTATATGCAAGGCCAGACACGAAGGAAGACTCGAAACTGACTCAATTCGGTAGGTGGACTCAATTAAATAAACGTGCAAAAATCAAACGACTAACACATATATACACCGCTAATACAACACTATACGACACTATAACTAAACACAACACGGACCACGAATACGACACTATACGACACAATACGAACTGACAATCTACATGCTGACAGGTTAATGCAAACACGGACTAGCTAGTCAAGACTAAAAATCCCCCCACACTAGAATGCGTCGTTGTCCTCAACGAATTTAGAGATCAATTAAGAGGACTCGACAATTCTAATAGGTGCGGTGAATCTACTCAGGAGCATCGTCATCCTATGCCTCAACTACTTTCTGTTTCTTCCTACAGTCAGACTCAGGCGCCTTAATTCTCAACAGTTTCATTGCACAAAAAGTAGCAATTCAAATTTAGAGATAATATTTGCTACATGCACGTGACAAGTTCTGTAGACAAAATTGACCAATTAAGTGCAAATTTCAGACGAATTCAGCAATCAATCCAACAAATCATATGCAAGTGCCTCAAATCAATTAAAAGAGAGAGTTTAGCGATACCTGAAGCCTTGGACTTCCATTCTAACAGGGCTGGATCGACAAAATCAGTCCAAGTTCAAAACTCATCCAACACCTAAACTGCCTATCCTTGCACCAAAACCATCCACCACTATTCACCAATTACACCACCACCGTAACACCTTGCCTTCCTCATTCACAACCTGGCCTTAGTTCACCCAGTACACCACTAAACCAGTACCTACAACCTGCAACTTGCACCAAAACCAGACCCATCATCACCACCACCGTCCAACTAACCTGCAAATCACCAATAAGAAGCAGCAAGAATCGAAGCAGGAAACCCAGAAGGAGGAAGAAGCTTCGCAAGAAACAGAGCGCAATAGAGGCAAAGAAGAAGAAGCAGTTGCGTATTGCAGCAAAAACCGCAAGAACCAGCAGCAAGAAGCCGCAACACAGAACAGAGAATGAATCACGAAGCCCTGTGCTCAATACCGCGACCCAACAGGTCCACCTTCACCATCGTCCTTCTCTGCAACCCACGACCGCAAGACAAGAGGCAGAGCAAACCAAGAACAGAGCATCGAATCTGCACCTTCAGGGGATTTCGCAACACTTAGCCGAATTGATTTCGTGTTTCTGGCGTCTTCTTCAACAAAACGCTCAACCCTGTGTCGTCGGGGTTGATTAGGCGAGAAGAACCCAGCAAATCCCAGAAGTTCCGGTGATTTCTTCTGCGGGTTCGCCGGAGTGAGGAAGAGAGGTCGCCGGCTTCACAGGCGGCCGGAGACGCGATGGGACACCACCATAAATTGCCGGAATTCGGGACGGGGGGACTTGTGGTGGCGGCGGCTTGAAACTCGTCGGGGGGAGAGACGGAGGCTGCTGGGGTCGCCGGAGTGAGGAAGAGACGGTGAGGCTGCTGCGGCTTGAGAGACGGCGTGGAAACCACCTCAACACTGCCGGGATTTGGGACGGCAGTGTTGGTGGTCGTTGGTGGCTAGAATTCGACGGAGAGAGAGAGGGCTTGTGCTTCTGGGGGTCGCCGAAGTGAGAAGAGTCGCCGGAATTCAAGGCCGGCCGGAAACACGACGGGGAATCGAGGGAAACGCCGGAGAGTGGTCGGATTTGAGAGAGGTTGGAGGGAGGGTCGAGGGTTTGAGTACTGAGGAAGGAGATGAACCCATTTTTTTTTTTTTTTTTTTTTTTTTTTAAACTATACCCCTGCTTTTTGACAAAAATACACAAGGAGCCCAGACTGGTCGTGAGACCAGTGAGAATGGTCTTAAGACCAGCAGACCCCCTGTTTCTTCACTTCTGCTCGTTTTGGCTAAGTAAAAACTGGTCTTAGGACCAGTACACTGATCCTGAGATCAGTCTGGAGTTGGTGATGTACATTTGTGGCCTCCTCGACCTCCCGAACTCCGATTCGTATGCCGTTCGCGCCGTTAGTTCCCTCAACTCGCGTAGAACTCATTTGCGAGTTCCCGAAACTCACGAAAATTCTCCAATCATGCTATTACGCGACTCTTGACTCGAAATCCACCAACTTTTTTTTTTTTTTTTTGTTCTATAAATTCATCTCTTCGCGTTCGGACCCCGATGCGTGCATTCTCGTATATCACCGGAAATCTCTTTACATACTTGTTTTGCTCACATAAGTATCACTCCTCAAGTTCGAGTGATTTCTCGTCTTTGATCCGTTTTAAATATTTTCAAGTGGCTTTCTTGGTTTCTATGCATTCTCGTCGGCGCGCATCAAGAAGGGGAGTCCGAATCGCGTCTTCACCTTGTAACCTGTAGAGACTCATTTCAAACGTGAGATCCTCACTCTCTCACCTCTCAGAATAAAATACAGTATGAAAAACACACACGACAGTATTTAAAAACACACTCTCTACACTAAAGCATGAAAATACGTTGGGTTGCCTCCCAACAAGCGCTTGTAATTTACGGTCGACGGCTCGACCCAGTTACCTCTGCCACCACACGAGGGTGGTCTGGCACATTGTGCCGCTTCCAGCTTAGCTTTCCTGTGTTGGATTTGAAGCACTGCTTCATGTGCGTGCACCGCTGATGGCTTATTTCTTTCCCAGTAGTCAGGTGGATCCCCTTGCGACAACTCTGGGATTTGGCGCTTCATTGGCACAGAAAATGGAACCCCTGGCTGATACTCCCACGAGTATTGGGGCGTCGGTTTGAAGACCCGAAACGTCTCCATGTCATCATTGACCCTCATAATCAGCTCCCCATTCTCTACATCAATGAGAGTACGACCTGTCGCCAAGAACGGTCTGCCCAAAATGATAGGCACATCACCTGCTGGCATATCCAATATGACAAAATCGGCAGGAATTATCAGGCTGCCAACCCTCACAAGGACATCCTTTATCATCCCACATGCTCTCTTGGATGATTTGTCTGCAAATTGGAGAGTGATACAAGTTCTTGGAGGCTCCCCCACACTTAGCTTTTTGAATACCGACAACGGCATCAAATTCACGCTCGCTCCCTGATCACAGAGAGCCCTTCCCGTGTAGGCGTCACCCAAGGTAGCTTCAATGACAAAACTACCTGGATCCTTCTTTTTCTTAGGTAGTCCATGCAAAACACATGAACTAACATGTTCATTTAAGTTCACTCTCTGAAATTCATCCACCGCTTTCTTACCAAGGACTGCATCTTTAATAAACCTTGCATATTTTGGCATCTTTTGAAGTGCCTCAATCAACGGAATATTAATGTGAAGTTTTGAAAATACGTTTAGAAAGCGCCTGTATTCCTCAGAATCGTCCTTCTTCTTCCTAGTACGTAATGGAAATGGTATTTCTGGAGAAGGAGAAGGAGATGGAAGTGGTACCTCAGTAGATTTCTCTGCATCCTGGTGAGTCATGCCCTTTGATTGGGGGATCATGACAGGTGTCTTCTCAGAATCGAAGACTTCATGTTCCTTTGCTTTAGATGTTGTAGCTCTGGCATGACTCGGATATGGTGGATCCTCAAGTGCAATACCACTTCGAGTTGTGATAGCTTGAGCTTGCTCCTCAGAAGTATGAACAATGTTGCTTGGTGCTCTTTGTTCGATTTTCTCTTTCAGATCTTTTATTTCTGCTTGAGCCACCTGAAGTGCAATTGCCAAAGAGCTGACATGTGTGGACATGTCCGTCATGTGCTGAGCCATTACCTCTATTATCCCTGTCATCTCGGACGAATTTGAAGGTGGTACTGGCTGCTGCTGATGCATCTCTGGACTAGCTACTTCATGTACTACCTCCACCGCATTCACCTGAACCATGCCATGTGCCAGTGAGCTATGCTTCATCGGTTCTTGATGTTGGCACTCATAATCCAAGCTCTCCTCTTGCTCAACCACACGTCTCATCAACTCATATGCACCGTCAACATCACATTTGAACAAGAAACTGCCCCCAGCTTCTCTATCAATCTTGTCTTTGTCAAGCATTCCAAGTGCATCATAGAAGACCTGTATGATCTGACTTTTTGCAATGCCATGGTTGGGGCATTTGCGTAGCAAGAAGTTGAGACGCTCCCATGCTTTGACCATGGATTCATGTTGCTTTTGCCTGAAAGACCAAATCTCGTTCTGCAGCTGAATCATGCGTGAGATGGGAAAGAATTTACTCATGAACTGGGAGGCACAGTCTTCCCATGTCTTGATTGAGTTGGATGGCAATGAATCCAGCCAATCCATAGCAGCTCCCTTGAGGCAATGAGGGAAAAGCATCAATTTTATTGATTCAGAAGTGACCCCACTATAACGGATTAGCCCACAGTGGCTCTGAAATCTCCCAATGAATGCATGTGGGTCTTCCTCGTCTGTCCCAGCAAAAGTGCACTGGTCCTGAGCAAATTGAATTGTGCCCAGCTTGAGACAGAAGGTTTCTGCCTGAATTGGTGGCACCACAATTGCTGGCTCCCTTCCTTTAAGATCCGCCTCAAATGCGTGGATTATTGCTTTCCCTGAACGATTATATGGCATTGAGGTCGGGTGCGGTCTTGATGTTGCTGCCAGTGCTTTCTCTACAGCTTCAGCCACCAAAGCTTGTAGCTGCTCTGTGGTGAGGCTAATCTGCCCTTGTCCTTCCGCCATAGCTACCTGAGAAAACAACACTAGCACACCCGTGAGGTAAACAGATAATAACAAAAAGAGAATAAAAGAAGTATCCTAAATTAATTTTTAACTAAACTAATAAACCGTTTAATTCCCCGGCAACGGCGCCAAAAACTTGACACGATTTCTTACGTGTATACGCAAGTGCACGGTCAAGTAGTAAGTGGAGTATTTTACGACTCCGAGTATCGAACCCAAGGGAAATAGACGATTATTAGCTAATTAAGAATTAAATTTATGATACCTAAGTAACCGGTAAAAAGTGTTTGATTTTATAACGTTGTCGCCCACAAACAAGCGACGAAATTAAATAACAAGTAACTAAATATTTTTCAAGGGTTTTCAATTTTAAACAAAAATAAATTGTGATTTGATTACGATTAATGAGGAAGAACTAGGCAATTGATGGTCCCCAGGGTTGTTAACGATTTCCGGAATTATGCATGAAACACTCTACTCACGTTCTAGTTATATCGGGTAATACTCATCACGATCTTCTCTCGATCTCACGTGAATTTGTGTAAACAATAGATTTCGGGTCCTCTCGGTCCACCTCCGTCTATCACTACAATCTAATTGATTTGTTAGGCTCATTCATCGGGTCCTATCGGTCCACCGAATTCACTAAGTTCTAACAAAAATCAATTGAAACTACCCTCACACGATTAATCAAGTTTCTATCTCCTCTCGGTCTCAAGAAACCACAAGATTACCTACAATATTCTTTAACATGTATCAAAAAGTTCACTTTCGTGCAACAATCTCAACGACTAGTATCCTAAGGGTGATCAAGCCAAGAATACTAAGAATGAAGTTCAAGAATATGTAGGATAACTAGAACATTCATAAACTTTAAGCAAACGCATGTATCATGTCCAAAATCCGGAAAATCATCCAACAAACCCTAGTTTCTCATCAGTCACCTAGCTTAAAGTGTTTAGCTAGACATAATATGGTTCAACATATCCAAAATAATGAAGTTCATGAAGAAAAGATGAAGAAACGAAGATCAAACGCTAAAATCTTCAATGTAGTTGATGATCCTTGCTCCAAGCTTGTTCTCCCTTCTTCCCTAGCTCCCAAGACTTCAAAGATGCGTCAATATCCTGTTCTTAGGTCGTTCTCCCCGTTTTCTACCAGCTGGGCACGCTTTTTAATGAAAATATGCCGAAATTGCACTTCAGCCCCTCTACTTTGTAATTCCCGGACAGAATTCTTTGCTGATTTTGCGCGGGCTGTATCTCCCTCATACGGACTCGTCTTCGGGCCTACCATATACCGTTGGAAAGCTACGGATGTCTACTTTCCAATGCCGCAAGCTTTGATTCAAAATTCTTTGTAGATTTTCCTGGGCATCGAAAAGAGTGCAGGCTGGTCCTGTGTGACTTTTCCAACTTCTCTTCGTTTGTGCTCCTCCTTTTCCTCTCTTCATCTAGCTCCATTCCAAGCATATCCAAGCTTCTCATAAGCTCCATTGCACCTCGTTTACCTGAGATACACAACACTAAACAACCCGTGCAATTATCATAGCAAATATGAGAGAAAACACGCACAAATAGGCTAGAAACACTACTTTTCACTCTTAGGCTTAGAGATAGTCAAATTCACATATTAACGCACATATAACATATAAATCATGCGAAATAAGCCTATTAAAAGTAATATGAAAGTATTAAAATAACTCCTAAAAGAGAGTTATCAGAACCTCAAGACCAGGTGGTGGTTGCATGTACACCTCCTCCGTGAGATCACCATTAAGAAATGCATTCTTAACATCCATCTGAAACAAAGTCCAACGCCTCTGAGCAGCTACGGCTATCAGAGTGCGAACTGTGGTGAGTCGAGCCACTGGAGCAAAAGTTTCTTCATAATCAATACCATATTCCTGTGTGAAGCCTCTGGCCACCAAGCGAGCTTTATATCTCTCAACACTACCATCAGAACGAGTCTTAATCTTATATATCCATCTGCACCCAACAGTCTTCTTACCGGGCGGTAATGAAACAAGATCCCAAGTCTTGGTTTTTGCTAAAGCATCTAACTCATCCTCCATTGCCTTTACCCAACGTGGATCAGACTTTGCTTCTCTATATGACTGAGGCTCATGCTGTTTCATAATAGTACTCATAACAAAATCACTGAACCGTGCTGGAATTGTCTTCTCTCTAGTTGATCGACGTAGTTCCACATCCTCACTTGGATGGGCAACATGAGTATCCACATAAGGCTCAGGATTATCCATTTGTGGCTCGTCTAAGGATTCATTATCATCAACATAATCATCAACATTCTCATTTAATGTGGTCGTAGATCCGTTAGAAGGAGAAGTTGTCCCGGGAGTTGGAGCCGGTGATGTAGGATTGTCATGTAAGAGCTCAGACAGGCTTGGTGAGGGTTCCTCAGGGAAAAAATCATATGACGGATCAGTGAAGACATGATTATCAACCAATGTGGATGAGTGAAAAGAAGAGACACTTGAGAACATTTTATGCTCCCAGAAACAACATGTCGAGAGATACGAAGACGCTTGGAGACTGGATCCCATAGACGATACCCTTTGTGTTCAATCCCATACCCAAGGAAACAACAGACACGAGATCGAGGTTCCAACTTGTTGTGTTCATGGGGCTGTAGGAGAACAAAACCAACACACCCAAAAACACGAAGAGATGAGTAGTCAAGAGGAACACCATTTAGTTTCTCATATGGTGTCATATTATGTATTGTAGGAGTTGGAACACGGTTTATTGTATAAACTGCAGTGAGAGCAGCTTCCCCCCAAAAACGTTCAGGACAAGAAGATGATATGAGAAGGGCACGAACAGAGTCAAGGATGTGGCGATGTTTGCGCTCGAAACGACCATTTTGTTGGGAAGTGCCTGGGCATGAACGTTGAGGCAGGGTGCCTTGAGATCGAATAGCGGCAAGGAATTCATTTTCTGTGTATTCTCCAGCATTGTCAGCCCTAAAGACTTTAATTGGGCGAGAAAATTGAGTTTTTACCATGGCGACAAACTCAAGATATAGTTGGGGTAGCTCAGAACGATTTTTCATAAGATATATCCAAGTGTAACGAGTAAAGTCATCAACAAAGATGACAAAATATCTAGACCCTCCCATAGTGGCATGAGGAGAAGGACCCCAAACATCAGAGTGAACCAAGTCAAAAGGAGCTGAAGAAACATAATTACTTTTATTAAATGACAAAGCGGGTTGTTTTGCGAGTTGACAAGGAAGACAATCCAAACGATCAGACTCAACTGTTCCTAAATTTCCACTAGAAACAAGTTTCTTTATTACACCTGAAGAAGCATGACCTAACCTAGAGTGCCATAAACTGAAAGAAGAAGGACTTGTGGAAGCCAAAGAGTGACGAGACTCGACAAGATGCAGCGGAAGACGAAGATTGGTGAGCTCAAACAATCGTCCAACCCTATGACCGATCCCAAGAAGCTTCCCCGTCTGTGGATCCTGCACACGACAACCATTAGCAGAGAAATTAACATCAAGTCCAAGTTCACATAACTGCCCCACCGATATAAGATTCAAAGCAAGCTTAGGAATCAAGTATGTATCAGGAAGTGACAGACTGGCAGTAGAGACAAATCCACTATGTGTAACATGCATATTTGAACCATCAGCAGTATGGATGACAGGAGCAGGAACAGATGCAGATTTCGAAGTAAATATAGATGCATCAGATGTCATATGATTACAGCAGCCAGAATCAAAGAACCATGACGAGTTACCTGAGTTTGCTGAGAGAGCAGGTTTGGAACCTTCTAATGAAAGAATTTGCTTCAGAGAATTGGCTACCTCAACAAGATCAGGCTGTGTAGGAGAATCGGTGACTGTTGCAGCTGACCTTTTTCCCGATGCTTTAGGATTACCTCCTTTGTTGTTCTGTCTGTAGCCGCCTCCCTGTCCCTTAGCCTTACTACAGTCTCTAGCACAATGTCCATACTCCTGACAGTTCCAGCATTGCAAAGCTGGACAAACCGATATGTGGTGGCCAGTATCATGACAATAGCTGCACTCCCTGCGATTCCCATGTGAGCGAGACAAAGAAGCTGATTGTGGACGAGCGGTAGCAAGCACCATGTCACTCTGCTTCTCAGGACGTATCAGACCAAGACGAACCTCATCAGATAAAAGTTCAGCAACTGCAGAATCAAGAGTAGGAAGTGGTTTCCTGTGGAGGAGAGAAGAGCGTACAGGCTCATAGGCATCATCGAGAGCCATAAGAAACTGAATAAGCCGCAAACGATCTCGGTAGGTCAAGTACATGGCCACATCTTCAGCACACTTCCATTTAGGCTCAGACTGAGCTAACTGATCCCACACGGCATGCATTTGAGCCAAGAATGAATGGATGGATTGGCCAGGTTCTTGTCTCATTTTGTTCACTTCCTGCATCTGTTGATACTGATGAGAGAGGTCAGAAGTAGTGTACCGTAAGCTAAGAAAGTCCCACACCTCTTGGGCGGTCTCAAAGCGACCAAACTGGTTCCGTATGGATGGAACCGATGTATTGCCAATCCAAGTAATTATCTGAGCATTGACCACATCCCATTCTTCTTGAAGATCTTCAAGACTGACAGTGGACTCAGTTGCAGGAGCCTTCGGAGGGGGAGCTTCAGTAGGCCTAGGAATTTTTCCCTGCACCATACGCCACAATTTCTTGCTCCGCAAGAAGTTAGAGAACTCACGAGACCACAAAACATAATTAGGTCCATCCAAAATAGTCAGTATAGGCTTCGAAACATCAGAACGATCCATTGTGACAAGTCACTATCCCAACAAAAGAGCAAGAAGCAAGAACACGGGTAAAATAACCCTAAAATCCAATAAACAGTAGCTAGGAGTCTGAATCTCACAAAACAGAGTCCAAAAACAGAACCGGAGCGTCGAAAAACCTTAGGAACCGATGTGATCCGGTTCAAATCCGTCAAAAAACAGAGTCGAAACAGCTGGTCAAAGTTGCTGACCGGAACGGGACACGAGCTGGAACGGGACAGAGTCAAGCCGCAAAGGGCTAACGGCTAATCCGAAGCCGAACGGAAGCCGACGGCTAAGTAATTAGCCGAACGGAAGCCGATGGCTAAAAATGAGCCGAACGGAAGCCGCGAGTCGCTGGACGAGCCGTACGGACGCGCCGAGCCGACGGAGAGAGCTACGCGCGTGGATCTGGGCGGGCGGCGAAGCAGCGGCTTCTGGCGGCGCGTGAAGGCGCGTTTCAACTCCGTTTGCGACGAAACTTGCAGGGTTGACTCGGAATTGGATTCCGAGATGATTCAGGTCGGAGGTGAGATCGACTGACGATCGTAAGACGGTCAAGTCTGTCTCAGTCCGTGGTGTACTTCGCGGAAAAAAAAAACAAGAACCAACCCTCCACCTATGGAAATCCGAAAGCAAAAACGAAACGAAGAACTATTCACCAACTGAAACCCTAGGCTCTGATACCATGATGGAATAATTGGTGAAGAAATAATGTGTATTCGATAAGTAAAAAAGCTGTACAGAGAGCCTACATATAAGCTATACAAAAAGATATAAATACTGACCTAGCTCCTTATATTCTTATGTAATTACAATATAACCATTTTAGTTTACATATCATAACAGTGGGTTTGCGTTTCGGATCCATTTGATGTAAAGCTAATTTGTGAGAATATCATAGAGTCTGCTACCAGGAAGAAATGTGACCGGCTTCAGATGGACATAGTGAAGGACGAACTCAAAACAGCCGTTGATGGGAAAAAGTATCTCCTTGTCCTGGATGACGTGTGGAATGAATGTCCTGAGAAATGGCTGAATTTGGAAGTTCTGTTAAGTGGCGGTGCACAAGGTAGTAAGATTCTCATAACTGCGCGGGCGGAACTAGTTGCCAGAATCTCAAAGTCAATTGCAACCCATGTCTTGAGAGGATTGTCTCACGAGGAGTCATGGGCGTTGTTTAAGCAAGTGGCGTTTAAGCGAGGTGTGGAGCCAGAGAGTTCAACAATAGTTGGAATAGGAAAGGAAGTGGCTGAAAGATGTGTCGGAGTTCCGTTGGCTGTAAAGACGACAGGAAGCTTGTTGCGTCTGAAGGAGAGGGAAGATGAGTGGTTGGATTTCAAGAAGAATGTTCTTCCTCTGATAACACAAGATAGTGAAGGTAAGATTGTACCGATTTTGAAATTGAGCTATGACAATTGATCGGCGTCCTTGAAAAGATGTTTTGCGTACTGTGCTATTTTTCCAAAGGATCGGATAATTTTTAGACAAGAAATTATCAGGATGTGGATGGCACAGGGGCTTATTCAATTGGATGGCACAACACGTACATTGGAAGATGTTGGAGAGAAACATTTTATGGATTTGATGGATAGATCCTTATTTGAAGCATACTTAAGAAGCGATGATGGCATTGATATTTTCAAAATGCATGATTTGATTCATGATCTTGCGCTGTCCGTAGGGGGAAATGAGTTTTGGAGCAGTGGCTCGGATGTGAATTGCATTGATATGAGAAATCGCCATGCGTGGTTTAGTAATCCAGGTCCGTGTATAACCACCAACTTATGCACGCAAAGAAGTTGCGTACACTTGTTGTCAAAAATCCATTTGACGCACCCAAGAATGACGTAATCGTCGGTGATTTCATGCAGATGCGTGTCTTAGATCTTACACTAAAAATAGACAGAGTGCCAGATTTTGTTGATGGATTAAGACTTTTGAACTACCTTGACCTCTCTGGCAACAAATTTGAGTTACTCCCAGATTCCATTTGCAGTCTATACAATCTGCAAACTTTGATACTCAACGATTGTTTAAATCTGAAGCAATTGCCCACAGGAACAAGGAACTTAGTGAGTCTCAGGCACCTTGAGGTCTCAGATTGTGACAAGCTGAGCCATATGCCACATGGATTCGGGGAATTGACTTGTTTGCGGACATTGTCTAATTTTGTTATGGGGCGGGAAGGTAAAAACTGCAGCGAGCCAGATGAGCTAAAAACATTGGTTAATTTGCGGGGGTTACTAAGAATACAGAACTTAAGAGGTTTACAAGTTTCAAATTGCAGAATCAACGGTCAAATTTCCTACTCTACTCCCTTAGCGGAACTGAAGTTCATTCGGGGATTGGAGTTACAATGGAGGGATGAGGATGGAGTAGAAAATAAGCAGGAGGAAGAAGGAGATGAGCTTGAAAGTCTCAAGCCCCATCCCATTTTAAAATCGCTCTATCTTTATAACTACGGAGGTAAGAGATTTCCAAGTTGGATGGCCAGAGCTAATATTGGGGATTCCCTTCGTAATATTGTCCATATCCGTTTAGAGAGTTGCAAGGGTTTGCGACATTTTCCAACTCTTGGGTTACTTCCATCTCTTCGAGAACTTTATCTAGCGGATTTGGGTGGTTTACAAGACACATATGATAACGAAGGGGACGGGGAGTTGAATAATAACCACAACAACCGGTATTTTCCTGTTCTAGAGATACTGGAAATCCGAAATTGCCCTAATTTGTTAGTTTATGAAGGGAGGCAATTCTTGGGCCTCGATAGCCTCCGTGTGCTAGAAATCTCAGGTGATATAGAGACATTTCAAGGGTGGCTTCCATCTCTTCCTCATTTGCAGATCTTGCAACTCTCAAGCTGCGAGAATATGGTGACTCTGCCAGGGTGGACGGGCGACCTCAAATCACTACAAGAAATCAGACTGGACAAATGCAGGTCATTAGCGTCAATTCCAGACTGCGTGCAACATTTTACGTTGTTGCAGCGACTTGAGGTTCGAAACTGTCCAGAGTTATATCGAAGATACAACAAGGAAAGCGGAGAGGATTGGCATAAAATTGCTCACATCCCAAACGTCTTAGTGAAGGGAAAGCAGAGGTGATATGCTACCTATATGATTTGCCTTTCTCAGCTTTTGATTTGTCAAATTATCTTAGTGTAGGCAAATCATGTAATCTTGTTAATTTGTTACCATTGAAGATAATTTTGTTAATTTGCTGCAGCCTAAAAATCAGCCCAAGGAATATGTAACTTTTATCTCTTTTGTCGCTCATGTCAGCCCGCCGAATGAGTAATTTTTTCATTCTTTTATTCCTTGTACTTCTTCAATGTAGTAGTGTATTTCTTTCGGCTTTACCCAAGCATATAGCTATCATGGTTAATCATAAGTGCTGAAAAGCAAGCTCTTTGTCGAATTGTTACAACACATTAGGGTCTAACCCTTTTCCGACCTGGTTTGGCCAGTAAGATTTTCATATTTGTGTTGTGTCATGGTCGGTGTACTACAGTCTCTCTTTAGGATAACTCTTGTTTCCTGAAAGAATGACAAGCAAATTAAGTTTATAAGTCGGTGAGTTCCCTATGGTGTAACTTCAATAAATTGCTACAAACTTGCTCTTCACGTATGGCCTTTGTTTAATGTCGCTGGTGTTGAAACTTCTCTGGACCAGAGCTCGTTACTTTGTAGGAAGCCTTTGCTTGCAAAGCCAAAGGTGATGGATGTTCATGGAGATCATATACTTACTTATCGACAGTTTGAGTTTGACACTTCATATATTTCATGTGAAGTTGTTGGGTGAATTGAAGAGAAGCGTCTCAAACTGAATGAACTAGGCAGTTCTCCACTGGTTGAGGCAGAGCTCATTGTCATGCCAATACAACTACATATGCAACAACATTTGATCTTATTCAAATTAGTACGCATGTTACTTTGTCGATAACTAAGAAGTTGGATTTTTCGTCGTATCTCTTGCTATTAATGCTCCGTGTATATGCATTTTTGTGATGTATTTGTTCGTGCAGTCTGCAGAGAGATTCTTGTGCAGATCGTCTCTTCGTCTACCCTAACAGTATGGTTTCTGTAGTTACAGGACAGGTAGGAGGCTTTATGTTATGCATTCTGAATTCTTTCTGCCGTAGAATGAATAAATTTTCCCGATGTTTGAGATCAAAGGAACAATATATACATTTTAAATGCAATTGTTTTTTTGTAGTTGAAATAATGCATGTATATTAACTAAGCAAACAAGCTTTTTATTTGGAGGCGTCAGTTGAATAAAAGCTTTCCTGAAAAAAAGAAAAAAGTTGAATAAAAGCTTGATGGGCAAAACATAGCCCGAGACTTTGCATAACCATAATTCAAGCCCTGTCTAACTGATTTATGTGCAAATAGTATTTGCTTGGCAGTTCAAGAGACTTCTCTCAGTAGCTTCTCCGTCTCTGAGTGGGAATGTCGACTTTCCAATTCCTGGCAACGCCAAAGCGGGCTTTCCGGGTTGGAGATCGAGTGAAAGGGAAAATAGGGTTTTGCCCCTTTGTGTATGAAACGACGAAGAAGAAAGAAACCAGAGACTAATTGTATTCCCTTAATAGAATGAAACCCTAACACAGCTAAGGGTTATAAATAACCCATCTCAACGGTAGGATAGTACAAGATTAACGGGTAGAAATGTTTAGGGTTTATAATAACAAGTGGGCTGCATACAGAGGCCCGATAATAAACCTACACCTGATATACATGGGCTTGTAGATCCACAACAAGCTTCAACAGTATTGGGCTTGAGAGTCCATAGCAGCAGTAAGCCCATATCGTCTAATACCGTCCCTCAAACGGATGGTGGGGATCGAACCATCAGTTTGGTTTTTAACTCGTCAAAGTGTGGAGCTGGTAGAGATTTTGTGAAGATATCCGCAACTTGATCTGTACCAGAAACAAACGAGACAGTAAGTTCACGATTTAAGACCTTTTCACGAACATAGTGATAATCTAATTCAATATGTTTTGTGCGAGCATGGAACAAAGGATTTGCGGTTAAAGCAAGTGCAGATTTATTATCAGTCCAAAGATGAGGAGGTTGAGGTAAAACAAAACGTAAATCATAAAATAAAAGCTTAAACCAATAAGTATCAGCAGCGGCTGTAGCGAGGGCGCGGTACTCTGCCTCGGTGGAGGAACGGGCCACCGTGGCCTGTTTCTTGGAGGCCCAATGGACCGGATTTGGGCCCAAGAAGACAACCAAACCAGTGGTGCTTCGACGATCCGTTGGGTTACCGGCCCAATCGGCGTCGGTAAAAACCTGTAAGGGTAAATGTCCAGATTGATAAAACAAACTGTGTGCCTTGGTGCCTTGCAAATATCGTAAAATACGTTTAGCACCTGAAAAATGTTGATCAGTAGGTGAATGCATGAATTGGCATAAGTGGTTTACTGCGAAAGAAATGTCGGGACGAGTGAAGTTTAAATACTGTAAAGCGCCAAGTAGTTGGCGATAAATTGTGGGATCGGGTAAAGGTGAACCATCTAAGAGATGATACTTAATCCCCGACGCAAGTGGCGTAGGACAGGGCTTGCAACGAGCCATTTTAAAGCGAGTAAGCAAATCAGTAATATATTTTTCCTGGTGGATCAAAATACCTTCAGGAGTGCGTTTAATTTGCAGCCCCAAAAAATAAGTAAGGGGGCCAAGGTTTTTCATCTCAAACTGTGTACCCAGCTGAGGACCTTCATTGTCAGCAGCCAGCTGATGGTGTTTCTGAAGAGCCACAATCCAAGCGTATGAGTCATGTAACTGACCTGAAGAAGAGGAAAATAAATCATGTGAGTAAGCAGGTGGTGAAACAGTAGTACAAGTAGGATCATAAACAGTAGGAATAGTATGTGTTGCAGGTGTCGAATTTGTAACAGGGTTAGCAAAAGGAAAGACAAATTCATCAAATAATACATCACGGCTAACAAAGAACCTGTTGGTAGAGATTTTGTAACATAAATACCCTTTGAACCCATCTGCGTATCCTAAAAATACACACTTTCTCGTTTTTGGATCTAATTTAGTCTTGTTATAGGGTGTTAAACAGGGAAAGCAGGCACACCCAAAAATTTTAAGGTGAGAGTAAGTAGGAGCAGTTTGAAATAAGAGTTCATATGGTGATTTATTTGACGTGTTTCTTACTAGGAAGACGATTTATCAAATACGTTGCAGTTGCAACAGCATGATACCAAAACCTTTTGGGTAAAGAAGCAGTATGTAAAAGAGTAATGGCAGTCTCACCAATGTGACGGTGCTTACGTTCTGAAACTCCGTTTTGTTGCGGAGTATGTGGACAAGATTTCTGATGTTGTATACCATTTTCAGATAGAAATTTTTGAAACACAAAAGCTGTATACTCTCCACCCCCATCAGAACATAAAATTTTAATGCTATAACCGAGTATTTTTTCAATAAAAAGCTTGTATTTAGTGAAGACAGAATTAACTTCAGATTTAAGATGTAAAGGAAATAACCATGTATATTTGCTAAAATCATCTATAAATAGGACATAGTATCGAAAACCAGAATAAGCAGGGGTGGCAGTAGGTCCCCAAACATCACTGTGGACTAAGTGTAATGGAACAGAAGTAGTAGAAGATGACAGTTTATATGGTAAACGGGTCATTTTGCCCGCCAAGCATGATTCACATATCAAACCATTCTTAGAAGTATTAACAGCACAAGAAACACATTTGGACAAAACTGCATTTGTAGGGTGACCCAGACGTGAGTGCCATAGGTTGGAGGAGACACGTTGACCAAGGTAGGCTTGAGAACCAGACTGAAATGGC
Organism: Linanthus parryae; assembly: GCA_023055425.1. NCBI lineage: Eukaryota > Viridiplantae > Streptophyta > Magnoliopsida > Ericales > Polemoniaceae > Linanthus > Linanthus parryae. The sequence goes on along the minus strand of JALGPY010000002.1, from coordinate 188,498,804 downwards.
AGAGAAGAAATAGGATAAAGGCCGTTTTTACTGAGGCCTTGGTAAAGAATTTTCCCCGTAGTAGTGGCCTGAATGCAAAACGAGGTTTTATCAAAAATGAATCTAACATCATGGTCATGGCATAACTTATTTACAGAGAGCAAATTAACAGTTAAATCAGGTACGTGCAGAGTATTGGATAAAGTAAATGATGAATTTGAAGTTGAGAGATAAGCAGTACCAGAGTTCCTGATAGGCAGTGAGGATCCATTACCGACAGTGACATTGTCTGAACCAGAGTAGGGCTCAGAAATAGATAAGTTGCTGAGTTCAGACGTCATATGATTCGACGCTCCGGTGTCCGTGAGCCATATTTCAGGTTGGGAAGCAAGTGAAGAGGAGGAGGAGGCCGCCATAGCTGAGAGCTGCTCTGGTGGCGTTCGACCTTGGTACGCGTAGTCCATGCGGTGCCAGCAATCTAAGGCGCTGTGATAGTCAAATCCACAGATTTGGCACGTAACAGGTGAAGAGCCCCCTCTACCAGCACCGGACCTGCCCCTGTGTCCGCCACGTCGACCCGAACCAGACCCACGGTTATGATAGCCGGGTCCTGGACCGGACCCGGAACCGGAGCTGTAACCCGAACCAGATCCGTACCCGGAACCGGAACCGGATCCGGTAGTTGACCCGTATCCGGATCCAGACCCGTACCGACCGCTTCGACTGAAGTCGGATCTGCCTCCACCGGTTCGAGAACCCGAAGAACCACCACGGTAACCGGAAGGAGGCCGGCCACCACGACCTCCGCCGCGCGTGGAGTGAAAGAAAGCAGCAGGGTTGGACAGATCTGCTTCCCTTGCCTGAGAATCATGCATCTGTTCTTCGGATTTAAGCAGGACGTGGAGTTCTTCGAATGGGAGAGGGTCGGATCTGATGCGGAGAGACGATCTGAAGGAGTTAAACTCCGGTGGGAGGCCATTCAAGGCATAAAGCAACATGTCTTCATCGTCGATGTGCACCGATGAGACAGCCAAGCGGTCGCGGAGAGCCTTAAGCTTGTGCATATAGGTATCGATCGGATCTGAGCGCTTTTTGATGGTTTGCAAGTCGGATTTGAGCTGCAAGATATGCGATCTGGTAAGTGATGCATATCGGCGTTCAAGACACAACCAGGCGGATCTGGATGTGGTAGATCCGATGGTGAGAGACAGAGATTCTGGGGTCAAGGTTGCGTTGAGGATAGTTAAGACCGCTTGGTCTTGTTGATGCCAAGCAGTATACTCCGGATTTGAGAGAGAAGTAGCAGAACCTTCATCGGAGAGAAGGAACGCAGGTGGAGGAGGCGATGAGCCATCCAAATAGCCAAATAAAGCATGGGTTCTGAAGATGGAAGTGATTTGGTGCTTCCACGGAACGAAGTTACTGCTATCTAGTTTGAAGGGGAGAAGATTGTGAATGTTGGATAGGAGGTATAGCGGTGGTGAAGCCGCCGTAGAGGTAATGGCCATTTCTGCTCTGATACCATGAAAGGGAAAATAGGGTTTTGCCCCTTTGTGTATGAAACGGCGAAGAAGAAAGAAACCAGAGACTAATTGTATTCCCTTGATAGAATGAAACCCTAACACAGCTAAGGGTTATAAATAACCCATCTCAACGGTAGGATAGTACAAGATCAACGGGTAGAAATGTTTAGGGTTTATAATAACAAGTGGGCTGCATACAGAGGCCCGATAATAAACCTACACCTGATATACATGGGCTTGTAGATCCACAGCAAGCTTCAACAGTATTGGGCTTGAGAGTCCATAGCAGCAGTAAGCCCATATCGTCTAATAGAGAGGAGGAATCCAAGATCACTTCATCCGAAGCTGAAAATTGGGAATGGGTATGCAAAGGTCCACAGTCGATGAACCGCAATTCAGATGGGCCAAAGAGCAGCCAAGGAGAAGATGAGCAGTCAGTAATTACTTTCCTCCCGGAGTTTTTTTGTCTTGGAATGCAAATTTTCCACATTTTTTTTCCAGATGGTATTATGTAAATTGTTTCTATCCCCCAACTTCATTAGAAAACCTGTTATTAACAATAGAAGTAGCAACATAATAACCAGTTTCCACAGTTTAAGTTGACTTCTTGTAGCTGTATTGCAATATTCCCCTGCGTCTCTACTTTGCAACCCCACTAATTTGAGTTGACTTCTTGTAGCTGAAACGTTCAAATAACTGTTTAATCTAGTATTTTTCGAGTTGGGTTGTCTAATATTTTGTAGTGAATTATTCATTCATTTTACATAATCCCAGCCTGGACAGTTAGACATTTTGCTGCTGAAAAATTCGATTAGTTGTTTAATCTACTATAATATTTTAGTTAGTTTTGATGCCATATACAAATATATGTTAGCTTACCAACTAAGCTATGGAGCCTTTCCAATACTTGAAGAACCAAGTCGTATATCTAGTCGTAATCGGCGGTGGGTAGATGATCCCGCGTGAGGAAAAATGATTAATCGTAAATCTTTTCATACCTGTTCTTTCACTTGAATACCTTGAGAGAAGCAAAATATCAATCCAACTCTTTCATACCTTCTTACCAATACTCTGCAGCTAACAATGGCATCACTCCTCTATGGTCTTGCTGGAAAATTGTTAGGAGAATTGGGCTCCCCTCTTTTCAAAGATTATGTTGGAAAGCCCTGGGAACTCGGAACCAAAGATGAGTTTGATAAACTCAAGAACACGGTGTCCGCCATTGAAGCTGTGCTTGTTGATGCCGAGGAGAAGCAGAGGACCAACCACCAGGTTCGAGATTGGCTCATCAAGATCAAACTTGTCTTCTATGATCTTGAAGACCTGCTGCAGGAAGTCACCCATGAAGCTTTGAAGCGTCAAGTGATGACAAGGAATAGGAAAACAAAGAAGGTACTCATCTTCTTCTCACGCTCAAATCAACTTAAGTATCGTTTTAAGATGGGTCGTAAAGTTAAGTTGATTAGAGAGCAGTTGGACGCTATTGCATCTGATAGCAATAGATTCAGCTTGGCTCAACAACGGGTGGAGATACCTTCCATCAAGAGTCAAAGAAAGGAGGAGACACACTCGTTTGTCCCTATTGAAAAATTTATCGGCAGAGATTCCGACAAAGAGTATGTCACAAACCTTTTATTTGAATCTGATGATAATAATGTGTCTGTCATTTCAATTGTTGGAATTGGGGGAATGGGAAAAACAACTCTTGCCCAATCAGTTTATAGTTCGGAGAAAGTTGAGGCCAATTTTGAGCTTATGATGTGGGTTTTTGTTTCAGATTTGTTTGATGTAAAACTTATTTGTGAGAATATCATAGAGTCTGCAACAAAGAGAAAATGTATGAGACTTCAAATGGACGGAGTGAAGGACGAACTTAAACAAGCCATTGATGGAAGAAAGTATCTCCTTGTCCTTGATGATGTGTGGAACGAATGTCCTAATGAATGGATGAAACTGGAAGTGCTATTAGCTGGTGGCGCGAAAGGGAGTAAGATTCTCATTACGGCCCGTGCTGAACTAGTTGCCCGAACTGCAAAGTCAGTTGCAACACATTTCTTGAAAGGATTATCTCACGAGGAATCGTGGGAGTTGTTCGAACAAGTGGCGTTTAAAGGATGGGTCCAGCCACAAAGCTCAACAATTGTTAGAATAGGAAAGGAAGTGGCTCACAGTTGTGTTGGAGTTCCATTGGCTATAAAGACGACGGGAAGTATGTTGGGCCTAAGAGAGAGGAAAACTGATTGGTTTGATTTCAAGAAGAATGTTCTGCCCCTAATAGCGCAAGATAGTGAAGGTAAGATTGTACCGATTTTGAAGTTGAGTTATGACTATTTATCGGCTCCCTTGAAAAGATGTTTTGTGTACTGTGCTCTATTTCCAAAACATCGTAGTATTTGGAAAGACACGTTGATCAAGATGTGGATGGCTCATGGTCTTATTCAATTGGATTGTACAACGCGTTCATTAGAAGATGTTGGCGAGCAATATTTTATGGATTTATTGGATAGGTCCTTACTAGAAGTAGATGGACAAGATATTCATTCATTCAAAATGCATGATTTGATTCATGATCTTGCTTTGTCTATAGGGGGAAATGAGTTCTGGAACAGTGGCACAAATGTGAATCGCATTGATATGAGAACGACTCGTCATGCATGGCTTAGTAGTGATGGTCCATGTATATCCACCAACTTATTGCACGCAAAGAAGGTGCGTACGCTAGTTGTTAGAAATATATTTCACATACACAAAGATACGGATAACGTAATTACTGGTGACTTCAAGCAGTTGCGCGTGTTAGATTTGGCATATTTACACTTAGATATAGTCCCACATTTCGTAGATGGATTACGATTTTTGACTTACCTGAATTTGTCTGGCAACGATTTCCATTTACTCCCAGAATCTATTGGACGTCTGTACAATTTGCAAACATTGATGCTCAACATTTGTCGAAATTTGAAGGAATTGCCGAATGGAATAGTGAATATGGTGAGTCTCAGGGTCCTTGAAATCTCCGGTTGTCTCAAGGTCAGCCATATGCCACGTGGATTGGGGGGATTGACTAGTTTGCGGACGTTAAGTGATTTCGTGATGGGGCCGGAAGGTACAAACTGCAGCGAGCTAGGTGAGCTGAAAAGCTTGGTTAATTTGAGGGGGAAAATAACATTAAGAAATTTAAGAGGGCTCAAAGTTTCAAAATGCAGAAGGAGGGGCCAAAGTTGCTACCCCACTCCATTGGCCCATCTGCATTTGATGCAGGAATTGGAGGCATACTGGAGCTATGAGGATGAAGTAGTCAGGAAGGTGGAGGAAGAAGCAGATGAGTTGGAAAGTCTCAAGCCCCATACCAATTTAGAGATGCTATCGCTTCATAAATATGGCGGTATGAAATTTCCAAGTTGGATGGAGAGGGCTAATATTAGGGATTCCCTTCCTAATGTTGTTTATATTCATTTAAGTAACTGCAAGGGTTTGCTAAATCTTCTACCGCTTGGGTTACTTCCTTCTCTTCGAGAACTTCGGGTTTGGTATATGAGCGATTTACAGTACACATATGACAATGAAGATGATGAGGAGTGGAATAATAACAACCGATATTTCCCTGCCTTGGAGAAACTAGAAATTTGGAATTGCCCTCTGTTAGAGATAGCTAATGGAAGGCAATTCATGAGCCTTAATAACCTCCGTGAAGTAGGCTTGTCAAGTGAAATGCTTACACTTCCATGGTGGCTTAAATATCTTCCCCATTTGGAGACCTTGGAACTCTCCCGGTGCAGGAATATGGTGACTCTGCCCGAGTGGATGAGTAACGTCACATCACTACGGGAAATCCGTTTAAGAGTTTGCACGTCGTTAGCATTGCTTCCTGACTGCATGCAACGTCTTACGTCGTTGCAGCGGCTTGAAGTCGAGATGTGTAAGAATTTATATGGCAGATGCGACAAGGAAAATGGAGAGGATTGGCATAAAATTGCTCACATCCCAAATATCACGGTGAGGGAATGGTGATAAGCTGCTTTCATGCCAGGTCTCTTACTTCTTATCAATTTGATTAGTACGCCTTTCTCAACTTTTGATTTCTTTTATAGTTTATAGGCATTCGGCTGATGTTCATAACACATGCATGTTTCAGAGTTGGTGGTGTAGCTAGGAAGACCAAGGGTCGACACTAGCTTGATCTGATTGCTGCAGTGATATAATCACCCCTCAGGTAGTAAAGGGCTGCCGTAATGCCTGCTCATAGTCATTATGGTTTATCACAAGTGAGTAAAGTAACGAGTCCTGAAAGTCATACAAATTGTAGGTGTGTATAGCCTTTGTGGTGCTTCCTAACGAGTTTCATTTATGTTTTTGTTCACTCATCTGGTTCGGCATGTAATATTCTGTTATATGAGTTGTATCTTAGTCCATGTACCACAATCTTTATGTAAGTTTTTAATTTTTGAATATACTAGTAGATTGCACTGAGTGTTGCACGAGGGGAACTTAATGAAATCTTCGCGAATTGGTTGTTGGTACTTATAACATTACAATTTTAAGAAAAACATTTTTTTTCCTAAAAAGGCTGTAAATTGTTAATTGTCAAACATGCACTTAGAAAGTGACATCTAAGAGATCCAACAACTACTACAACTCAGCAAAAGTTTCTTTTACACTAGTAAGGAGCACGTGCGATGCACGTGGCTTTTTTGCTGGGGGTTTTTGGTTTCTCTATTGAAGTTACGAGCGAATATGGCACGTTCTTTGCACCTGCATTTGTCAATTTAAAATTGTAAGTAAGTGAATTTGAGGGTGTTAAGCTTCCGAGTGAACTATAAGGCAGAAGTCCCTTTGACTGATCATAGCTAGTGCCTTCTAAATCTTTTTTGGCTTATTGAAGTAGATAATAATTGTGTTATATCCAAAGATATATGATCCATATAAGTGACTTAGGTCACCTTTCCATACAAGGTTATTGAGTTAGCACAATCTATAGTCAACATATGAATCTGCTTCCATCGTTTTGGGATTCAAAATAAGATAAGTGCTATCAAATGAAAGCCGAAATCATTAAGCAAGACATACAAGAAACGCTATCAAATGCTTACTGTGTTCCTTTCCTTTGCTTATCTGCTTCATATGAACAAAGTCCCTATCATTTTGCTTATCTGTTTCATTTGAAATACAAACATGTTGTTTTTCAGCATCATGTTGTTTTTCAGCATCTGTAATCAAAATGCTGTGAAGTGGGCTTTAAACGACCAGAGGGCTTTATATGATGGTGTAAATAAATTCATTGATGCTACCTGGGCATTGCAATGTGGGTGGTAACTCAATAAGGTTTATGAGTGTTCTAGGCTGCTCGCTAGTGCTCATGAAGCATTATTGCTATTACAAGACATGAAATACTTATTGAAGCGCTGAAAGCAAGTGAAACGAACCAAAACAAAGGGAATCCTGGGTTTTAGAAGATGATCAGCCTTAAAATTTATATGAAAACCAAAAATCGCCACAGTAGCAATTAGATGCCCAGACATACAAACAATTGAAGCAATTGGTGCATATAAGCAATAGTTTAATGGAATAGACACATAAGCACAAAAATATAGTTGTATAAAATGATGCTCTTCGCTTGACTACAAATTCTAGATAAGCACAGAGAAGTTAAATATACCCCACCTTGTATTTGCACCGTTCTGTTTAGGCCATAGGCAGATGACGCCGAATTGAATCGAGGCGAGGGATCAAACGCAGCAGAACAACGAATAAAAGGGCATAAACCAGTAGAGAGACTCTCTAGGGTTCGAAGAACATATCAATAACTCAAAAACTGCTCAATTCTGCCCACAAGCCGGGCATATATAGCTGAAATCATAAAATATGCCAAAAATGACAAAATACCGAAATTGGCCCAACAGTTTTTGGCCTTATTGAAAGAAACACGTACGTGAAAGTTTGACCCAAATCGGTTTCAAACTGAGGTCCTAATAAGCAATGGAAAGGTTACCAAAAATAGTAAAAAATAACTAAAAAGGCTCGTTTGATAGGTCAAACAGCGGAATTTGGGGATGAAGATGGACCCGAGACGTCGTGCGTCTCGTCGAGAGCTTTCCGAATTGGGGTGGCTCGCGTCATTCTGATACCCGTAGCCAAAGTTATGACCCGAACAGTGCGGCGACACCAAAAGCTGCAATTTCCTCCGTCCCTTGTGCTTATCTTCCATTTCATGGTAGAGAATCGCCAAATTAGTCGCATCTGACAGTTCAGCTTCATCTGAATCGTCAGCTCCTGCATGAGTCTCCCCGGGTTGGAAAGAACTCGTCCTCGAGTTCACAGCAATGTCTTCAGAATCCACAAAGCAAGGAGTGAGATGCTTCACATTGAACACGTCCGAGGTCTTCAGGTGGCTGGGAAGCCTCAACCTGTAAGCATTATCATTGATCTTCTGTACGATCTCACAAGGCCCAATCTTCCGATCCTTGAGCTTATTGTACTCGCCAACAGAGAAACGATCACGAGTCAATACAGCCCATACAAAATCACCAACATCAAATAGTACCTGACGACGATGCTTGTCCACCCGAGCCTTGTACTTGCTATTATTCTCCTCAATCTGGCTCTTCACCTGGTCATGAATACCTCTCAAGTGTTGTGCCATCTCCTCGGCCTTAGGATGAATGCGGCCCACACGCGGAATAGGGTCTAAGTCCAACACACCTAAAGGATTTTGACCATTGACAACCTGAAATGGACTCAAGCCAGTGGTCCTGCTCGTCGATCTGTTGTAGGCAAACTCTGCTTGAGGAAGTGATAAGTCCCACTGCTTCGGTTTAGATCCTACCAAACATCGGAGAAGGTTGCCCAAACTGCTATTCACCACTTCTGTCTGACCATCTTTCTGAGGATGATAGGCGCTACTGAAGTTCAATTGAGTTCCCAGCTTCTCCCACAGACTCTTCCAGAATTGGCTCATGAACTTCGTGTCACGGTCTGAGGTGATGGAACGAGGAACTCCATGCAACCGCACAATCTCCCTGAAATAAAGGTGAGCAATCCGCACAGCATCCATACTCTTCCTGCATGGTACAAAATGTGCCATCTTGGAAAACCTGTCAACAACTACAAGAACAGAATCTTCCGCCCTTTGCATGCGGGGTAAGCCAAGAACAAAATCCATGCTAACATCAAACCAAGGAGCTTCAGGGACAGGTAATGGAGTATAAAGACCTGCATTAGTGAGAACTCCCTTCGAACGCTGGCAAACATAGCATCGATCCACATACTGGGCCACGTCACTACTCAACTTTGGCCAGTAAATGAAACGACCCGGGATCTCGGTTCAGGGTTAACGTGACAATCGATAACCAAAAGTAGATTATTAACTATTAAGTTTACATTTCGGTTAAAGTACATAACAAAATTTCGATAATAAGTACAATCTAAAACAAATCGTGTGTGGTCTACTAAGTGATCTGACTTAAGCTAAACTTCTTCATCTCGATCCGCGTTCCCATTCCCCAAACTTGATTGACGACCTGCGGTTTTAAAATGGCAAATGCCGACGCAGTTTCAAAGAAATAATCAGTAAAAACTGAGTAAATACATACTACGACATGTAAAGCAACGAGTGGCACGGAAGAATGAGTTGAAACAAATTAGAAGATTTAAACATTAAAGCTATCATGTTGGAGACTTTGGAACAAGTGGAAGTAAACGAGTAACAAAAACCTCTCAATTTAATAACATTGAGAAACCACGAGTAGTTGGTAACATACCCAGAGTAAACAAGTTCATTTAAGAGGATAACTTAGTTCATGAGTAGCCAAAGCATTTCAAATCATTTCAATTGATTAGGCAATCCAGAGCCACAAACAACATTAATAAAGTAGTCAATTTTTAATTTCGACTTCAATCAACAGTTTAATTTAGCTGAGGCGTGTCAAGAGCCACCAGCAGGATCGATGTAAACAGAGGGATCACGAAATACTCACTAAGGGTTCCTTCTAGGGTCTATCGAACCCTATTTCACCCGAGCGTTAAGGGAGCCCATTCATCAACCCCGCTCACAACATTAGCTAAAAGGCCTTAAGTGTCGACACCCCTATACCGTAGTGACCCTTACAAGCATAAGTAGCACTCTATAGCTCTATAAACCCCTTGGCCTCAATATATTGATACATTTTGGCTCATCGGGGGCGGATTTTTGAACATTAACGTTCTATCCAATAATAAGAAGCATTGCTTCAATGGTCTTAGCCATAACAAAATGGAGGATCGTTTGACGCCTCCCATTAATAACAGTACTCTGTACATCGTCCTAAGTCTATTAGAGGTATTTTATTTCTTCTCTTTCACATAACCAGAATCAGAATATCAACAGTTCACAAGTAATTTTCCGAGAGCTCTCAAAGGAGATGAATAAAATAATTTAACAACATTCGAGTGGAAAACATGCATTCTCATACTATTTCATATAACAAACATTCATTTGAAACATCAAACACAAACGCACATTTTGATATAAAAAGGCCGTACATATGTACTTACCACAGAGATGAAGCACATACGAACTCAAGAAACTAAGCCTAGCACTCGACGACAACCGCTCTCTCCTACGAGGTCGATGTCACAGAGATGAAGCACATACAAACTCAAGAAACTAAGCCTAGCACTCGACGACAACCGCTCTCTCCTACGAGGTCGATGTCACAGAGATGAAGCACATACAAACTCAAGAAACTAAGCCTAGCACTCGACGACAACCGCTCTCTCCTACGAGGTCGATGTAAATGAGCCTTAAGAGAGACATTTGGGAAAATGATGGTTCTTGGAGAAGTTTGAAGTCCATGAGATCTTGAAAACCCTTAAGGAGCTTAAAATCATGAAGAAGATGAAGAAAATAGCTCCCCCCATGCATAGTATGACCTTGGACTTGAGTTTTTCATGAATTTGAAGGTGAAAAATGAATTTTTGGTGGTGTTTTTGTGAGGTGTACCTCCAAAACCGGGAATGAAGTCTTTGGAGAGAGATGAGAGAGTATTTGAGTGTTCTTGAGGAAGATGAAATGTAAAGAAATGAAAGAGATAGAGTGTGGGTGATGAGTGATGAAAGAGAGTATTAGTGATGGGGTTGATGGAGATGAAAGTGATAGTTATTGGCAATAATATTTTATTAGAGTTGACCAAAGATATAGGGTGGAAGAGTTAAATTCATATGAACATGAGATGAAATGCTAGTTGGGGTAGAAAATGTAAAATTGATAAATGAGAGGTTTCTTTGTGAAAACTAAAAGTTGAGGGGTGAAAATATAATTTCCAATTAATAGGTAACACTAGCAAAGATAACTTTCATAAATTATAAAATCTCCAAATCATTTTAAATAAATCACTTTGTATAAATCACTTTTAGGAAACTACAAGTATGTCCTAGATATACAAAATGAGTTTCATATATTATCATCTAAGTTTTAAAAACTACAAAATAACCCCAAATTAAAAATATATATCCTCATTGATGTCAAATGACATCCTTATATTTTAAAATAATGAAAAGCCATTAATAAGTTTGAAATATAAATTTCTCAAAATTTTCAAATATTTTTCCGAAATGACCAAATAACCCCTTAATTAAATACGGGGTATTACAGTAAAAGTCAGCAGATACAAGAGCCAACGTCTTGTCTCGGCCAAAGTGTCCTTCATTGTGGAGCTCACTGATAATCTGATGTCGCAAGGAACAGTCTGGAACACACAACCGCTGCCCCCCGAAACAGATAACCATTATGAATAATAAAATCATGGCGCTGACTGATGCGCAAACTAACGTGCTGTCGCAAGTGTACGAATCTTGTAATACCGGGTGCAATTTAGACTCGGGTGATCGTTCCCACGAGGACTGTTTCGGGTTTACTTTCGTTGTCAGTTTCGGTTATCCAAGTGTAGTAACAAGGAGGAGTAGGTTGTGATTGTAGTGACTAAACTAAAAACATAAATTAAAACGTAAACGTAAATATTTTTTTGTGACGTTTTCTGAAATAAGCTGATTTGGTTGTAACGATAATAGATGAAGGCTAGGCTCCAGGATCCCATAGGGTTTCTACAGATTTCAGTTTTACGTTCGATTATGAAAACACTCAGCAGTTTCGATATCTGTGCAACGTACCAGTTGTGCAGTGACTTTTCAGATTCCACACGTAATCCCGATCCTGCAGACTTTCGGATTCTTGTTAAGCTGCCTAAATCTGCAGTCTCGGTCTAATCCTGTTAGGGTTTCTAACCTGTCCGAATGGCCCGGGTCAAATTCTCTAACAGTTGGTCTCACGTTTTTCGATGCTAGCCCTATCTCCCTTTCTCTGGTCGGTCTATCAGGGTAAGGTACTAAATCCCGGTTTTTCTTCCTAACCCTAACTTGACGTTTTCACCTACAAGCTCGGATCTATAGCAATCCTGGGTGATCAATCCTATCATGCATATACAATAATAATCAAAACCAGAATAACAGATACAACCTGCTGAATTAAGACAATCATCATGAATCCATAAACGAAGTAATCATAAAATCTGAGTACGAAACCCTAGGTTCACCGAGAACCTAGGTGAGAAGTTTAGCTACGACTAGACATAGTACAAAACGCAGTTTCTGAATATAAAGAGAGAGAATGAAATCAAACTAAGTCTTCGAATCTCGAATCGCGCTTTCGTGTTCTCCGTGAATGCTCTGACTTGCCCTTCGGTTGTGCTGAGAATTGTGCTGTGTCTCCGTGTCCTCAAAACGAGTCTGGACGAGTCTTTAAATAGTGCTGTTTCCCGAAAACGCTTGTGCCCGAAATTACGGAATCTGCCATCGGTCCACCGTCTTTGACCAAAAAGTCAAAACTGGCTGCGTATATACGCAGGTTTGCGTATATACGCAACCAGGGCCCAACCAACAACCCCCCTCTCCCTCACTGCCTGCGTATATACGCAAGGCTGCGTATATACGCAGGCAGTGGGTGGAGAGGTGGGCCCCACTTGGTCCTTTGGTGGGCCAGGTTTGGTCCCCTGGGTCCCACTCTTCTGCCTGACTCTCCCGGTTTGCCTCTTCGGTGTTCTCCTGCTTTTCCGTGTTTCCGTCGTGTCCCGGTTTTGTGCACGTTTCCCGAGACGGTCCCGGCTTGGTCCCGACACGCTTCCCGATGCACCTCCCGAACCTGTTCCTGAAAAGGCAACACGAACGAAAACCCGCGATCATATCCAAATATAGCAAGAAATAAGCAGAAATCCAGCAAGTACAAATAAACGTCTCGTTCTAGATTCCCGAGGCATTCTAAGGCATTTTCCGGCAAAAACCGCTAATTCCGACACAAATACTCGTGAAATCAGGCTAAAAGATAACCCCTAATTGGGCGTTATCAAATACCCTCGCACTAAACATTGCTCGTCCCGAGCAATCCTGCCAACTCTAGCCTGCCTTTCTGTCCTCGTGACTGACTCTGTACATACCCTACCGTTGCATACGCTTTCGACCCGAACCTTTCAACCGGACGACTCGATAGAAAAACTGACTCAGATAGAATATACACAGACTCAAATGACTCAAAACAGACTAGTGACAAAATTTTTTTTTTTGGCGAGATCGGGCAACCTCAAAAACATAAACAGTGTGTCCTCGTGATCTCATCCTTTTCAGAATTTACTTCCCTGCAAGCGATCGGTAAGTCTGAACAGATTCATATGGTGGATTTAAGCACTGGACCGAAGTACTATTACTTTGGTTATCAAACTGAGCAAATCCCTAGCTAACTTACCATCTGAGCTGTTCCGAAAGGATCTATGTCTAATCAGGTAGGATAGATATATGTATCAAGGTACGACATAATCCTACATGTTATGACATTCTCACAATTTACCAAACTCACACCCCTCGCCGAGATCCCGAAAAACTGCCCGAAACACCTAAGTTCATGCTTTCCCAATTCTCCTGTCCCCATGTGTGTCTTCGCCGTGCTCGCGGCCACAAATGTGAAGCGGTGTAAAACGTCTCGAAAATTGTGCCACTCACTCAGCTCTTTATTTAAATAACAAAAACACAAAACTAGATCATAATAATTTTTTCTTCTTTTTCTTTTTCTTTTTTTTTATTTTTTCATAATATACTTTTTTTTTTCTTTTTTTTTTCTTTTTTTTTCATAACACAACTATATATACACACGTACACGAATATCAACAATACTAAACTGACTAAAGCTGAGTGAGTGAAAATAAATCTCTGTCGTGGGGTACGTAAAATGTCCTCATGTGAAGTACCCCCACACTAATCCTGAAGCGCTGATCCTGTAGTCGAGATAATACTGTGCAGTCCCACCGAACCTCCTCATCACCAAAGATGTAGAAAAACGGCACAACCACCAATTGACCCTACAACCCCCCGGAACCCCGGTTTGTGCGAAAAAGATGCTCGCACGCGACTAACTCCTCCTGTGGTCACTATGTAGTGAAGTGATCCACCTCCGCAATTTAATGCACTGTCGCCTCTCACTCACCCTGTCCTTCCCTCGAAAAACGTGTCGAAATCGAAACTGTCCAAAACTGATAACTCATGAAGCTCCCCCATCTAAAACCTGCCCCTACTCACTCCCTCCGTCATAACACGCAGAATAGCCAACTATCGACTGATGAGGTCTCAAAGAAGGCTGCCTAGGCTAAAGTGGCTACGAAGAAAGAGGGTAAATGGCTTCAAACGGGTTGACTAGTTGGACCTAGGGGTAAGAAACAGGACGTGAGGTCCCTTGATAGCCAGTCACTCCACCGAAAAATGCGATGACCGTGACGGCGCCCGTGGGCGGGTTGTCGACTACCTATGTGACGGTGGTGTAGCAACTAGTCGGATTTTTCACTCAGTTGTTAATTACTCGCGGATTCCAAAGGTCACTGGCTCTCACCTATCTACTATACCTCGGTGCAAGTTTTCTTCTCTTTCAAAGGATTCAAACTCAATTTCTTCACTGTTTTCGTTATCTCGCTTGCCCTTTCTCAAAATTTTCTAATTTCAAACTCTTTTTTTTTTTTGAAAAATAATTTATACTTGCTGTTTGCGTATATACGCAGGTCTGCGTATATACCCAACCAGCAGCATAAAAAAAATTTAATTTTTCATGTTTTTTTTTTAATTGTATACAATGCATGGCCAGAATATTATGGTGGGTTGACTCAAATAAAGAAAATATGCTGACTCAAAAATAAAAATAAAAAATAAAAATAAATACGAAAAAACGTGCAGACCGGGTTAATGCAGACACGACTACCACCCCCCCACTAAGAGGTGGCATGCCCTCATGGCACTCACTCGTCCGGAAAAAATGTCGGGTCTGACCCGGTCTCGGACGTACCGGATATGCTACCCGGCGAGCTGCTCTCTGAATCAGTCCTCAATACCGGCTGACGTGCCCGTGTACGGGGCCGGTATTCCGAGGACTGCGACTCGGACCCAGTCCAACTGCTAGGTGGCTGGGATCGCAAAGTCGTCCTGCCACTCGAATGCTGCTGAGTACGGGCCCCAGTCTGCTGGGTACGGGTCCCAGCCTGACGACCTGTAGGCTGCCGGGATCGTGTCCCAGGCTGCCGTCTCTCCTGTCGGGCAGGTGGCTGTGATGGCTGAGTCGGTGGTGGTGGCTGGGTCGAGGTGGTGGGGCCGACGTGCACTCGCTAGAGTCCCCGTCATCCGACCATCCCTCGGTAAAGCTGCTGGAGTAGGTAGGTGGAAAATACAGCGGGAGTGGCGGTTCTCGGCCCGCGTGCCGAGCCGCATCCCGCTGCTCCTCTCGAATACTAGCTAGGGCAGCCTGGGTGTCCTTCGTGACCTTCCGCTGAGTCCGGCGGTTATGCGTCAACGCTCTCCAAAGCTTGCCCACGCTCTCATACACCTTCTCTCCTATGGACTTGCGTCCGCCCTGACACCCCTCAAATCTCTCGTCCACTCGGGGCAGTCTACGTGGCGGGGCCGGTCGAGCTCGTGGGGTCGGGTTGGCCCGTGGGGCCGGCTCACCTCTCTGACGGGCAGGCGGAGGCTGGGCATTCCTCTCAGTCCCCTGTCTACTCGACTCGGGGCGCTCACTCTCTCTACTAGTACGGCATCGCCGAAGTCCGGCCGATGCCTGGCGACTGACTGGTCGCTCCTGAGTCGAACGCCTCCTAGGGGCAGGGGCAGGGGCAGGTGCAGGAGCCGGGTCCTCCTCCATAAAATCTTCATCCTCATCGAGGTCAACGACTGGCTGTGGTGGGCCCGGGTGACGAGCGATAAGCTTCCTGTACGGCCGAGGCTTAGGAGGCTGTAGGTCACCCTCTAAATTGTGCAACGAAACCTCAAACTCCCGTGCCAGTTTGGCAATAAGGTTGGCGTACCCCAATCCCTTATGGCTCCCGGAGCAGTTCCGCTCCTGCATGTACACCCAAATCCGACGAGGAATGTCAACCTCTCGTCTCAGAACAAGACAATAGACTAAGAGTACGTACTCAAAGTCAAGGTAGGTGAAGTGTTTAATACCCACGACCCTGTTTACTACCCACTCGGCCCACCACCGTGGCGGGCCGGTAATAAAACAAGAATGCAATTTCTTGCCTATCTCGCCTGTCCCCTCTCTCTCGAAATGGGCACCCGGGTACCCCCCAGTCACAACCCGCAAAAGCTCAGCATCGCTAGGCGGGTAATTTGCACACTCAGCATATGCGCACGAGAAATGGCGCATCGGGATCTGGTACGCTTGGCGGATGGTATCCGCCGTGAGCAACAGAAACGTACGCCGCAAATAAACCCAACGAACATCCCCGTTGGCCTCACCCTCCCCCTTGTGCATGAGGTTCGCGTAGAACTCACGCACCAAGTCAGAACTGGACATGTCCGGAAATCCCGCTAGGGACGTTCCGAAAATGTCCGGTCGACTCGCATAATCGGCCATCTCTGGTGGCATGTTCGTATGGTCGACCTCAAACTGAAAGTCTACGGGAAGGCCATGACCCATTTTGGTTCCGGTCATAAAGTAATGTTGGGCATGATGGTTGACGAACCTAAAACTGTCAAACAGCGTAGGGGAAAGCTCATCCGCCTCATAGTCAGTCGGGATGTCATCTCGCTCGGGGTCTAAGACGGGTACGTGAAACTCCATAACAGACAAAAACCTCGTAAATCGTGCCGATTCGGGAAAATAAGCAAGAAAGTGAAACGTGCACAAAAATAGTGTGTCTCAATAGATAGTCCACCTAAGAGCTACCAGAGGTCCACACGGCAAGTGCCGCTCCAAATGCAAAATTACCGAAAATAACGGGCCCGGCTACGGGCCGTGCCAAAACGCAAAATAAAGCGAGGGATGAGATTTTCGACCTTCCCTAAACAGGGGTGAAGACCGGAGATTCTGCCCGGAAAGTCACCGGAAAGCCGCCGGCGGTCGCTGGAAAAGTCGCCGGAAAAGTCAACTGCCCAGAATTGAAATCCGTGCCCACCAAATCGAAGCCCTCGATCTCCTCGTTCACGTTCCCTTGTACGGTTTTTGCTAGTTCTTGCTCTAACACCTTCGAATCTGCACTTTTCCTCAAGAACACCTCACTTTTTGATGGAAATTGCCCGCTCGATTTTCGCTTGTTTCTGGATTTTGATGGATGAATCTTGCTCCTTGCGACGAGGGGATTCCAGAAATGTGCCCGGATTTTGATTTGGAGGTCCGATGCACAATTCGTGTTCTTCAAGTGAGAGGAAATGGAGGTAGAGAGAGAAAGAGAGGTGCCAACAATGGCCAACCCGTCCCCCTCTCTCACTATAAACCCTAAATGGTCGAAATGACCAAAATACCCCCGGGGTTTTGAAAAATTTCGATTTTTTTTTTCTTTCCTGTTTACGTACTGCGTATATACCCAACCAGAAAACAACCAAAAAAAGAAAAAAAAATGCATTTTGCCCCACGGGTTGCGTATATGCAGGGGCTGCGTATATACGCAGCCCGAGGCAAAATCCAATTTTTTTTTTTTTTTTTTCAAATTTTCTCTCTTCCCCTGATCTCCTGGTCTTGGCTGTTTTGGATGATTTTGTATCTGCACATTCTCAAATTCAAAGTCAAAAACCCGCTCATCTCGCCTCTCTCAAAAATTCAGAACTGTCATAATAACGTAATAACTACTAAAACTAAATAAATAAACGATAAA
Organism: Linanthus parryae; assembly: GCA_023055425.1. NCBI lineage: Eukaryota > Viridiplantae > Streptophyta > Magnoliopsida > Ericales > Polemoniaceae > Linanthus > Linanthus parryae. The sequence goes on along the minus strand of JALGPY010000002.1, from coordinate 188,481,151 downwards.
TTTTGGGTTGCCTCCCAAACAGCGCCTTGTGATTTACGGTCGACGGCCCGACCTTGTTACCTCTCACGGGTCATCAAAATAGACCGGGTCTATTTTGACGACTTCGGCGGTCTCGAGATACGGCTTGATCCGGTTCCCGTTCACCCTGAAACTGGATTTGTCTTTTGGATTTTCCAGCTCGAATGCCCCCCAGGCAAAAATCTGCTTGATGATGAACGGTCCCGACCAACGAGACCTCAGCTTCCCCGGAAAGAACCGCATCCGGGTATTGTAGAGAAGCACTTTGTCGCCTTCGTTAAACTGCTTTGGCGTGATACGGTTATCATGCCACTTCTTTGTCTTCTCTTTGTAAATTTTGGCACTCTCGAAAGCCGTTCTCCGTAATTCTTCCAATTCCAGCAGTGCCATCTTCCTCTTATCCCCTGCTAGATTCTGGTCCAAGTTCAGTAGTTTGATGGCCCAATACGCCTTGTGCTCCAGTTCCACCGGTAAGTGGCACGCTTTCCCAAAAACGAGCTGGTATGGTGACATTCCCAGCGGTGTTTTGAAAGCTGTCCTGTAGGCCCAGAGCGCATCGTCTAGTCTGACGGACCAATCCTTTCGGCCGAGATTCACTGTTTTCTCGAGTATGCTCTTGATCTCTCGATTCGACACCTCGGCTTGCCCGTTCGTCTGCGGATGGTAGGGTAATGAGACTTTATGAACTGACACGCCGTACTGTTTCAGAACTTTCGCAAAAACTCGATTGATGAAGTGAGAGCCCTCGTCGCTGATCATTGCCCTGGGAGTCCCGAAACGTGTGAAAACGTTGCGTTTCAGAAAACGCTCAACGGTAGCTGCATCGTTTTTCTGACACGCGATCGCTTCGATCCACTTTGTCACATAATCTACTGCCAGCAGAATGTAAAGATTCCCCATCGAAGACGGGAACGGACCCATGAAGTCAATCCCCCAGACATCAAATGGCTCTACCTCCTGCCACACGGTCATCGGCATCTCGTCCCGGTGTGACGTGTTTCCTGTCCTCTGGCACCTATCGCATCCTTGCACATAGTCGTGACAGTCTTTGAAGATTGTCGGCCAGAAAAACCCGGACTGCAGTATTTTATGCGCTGTTCGCGTTCCCCCAAAATGACCCCCACACTGTGATGAGTGGCAGTGTCGGATCACGTTCGAGGCCTCGTGGGTCGGGATACACCTTCTCAGGATGTTGTCGGCCCCCTGTTTGAATAAGTACGGGTCGTCCCAGAAATACTGTCGACTTTCGGCAATGAACTTTTTCCGCTGCGACGGGGTGAGATCCTCGGGAAGCGTGCCAGTGACCAAGTAATTGGCTATGGCATAGTACCACGGTCTCCCGATTTTTACTGCCATGATGTGCTCGTCTGGGAAGTTTTCCTTGATCGGCACCGGGTCCACCTTCACGTTTTCAAGTCTGGATAGGTGACCCGCTACCACGTTCTCAACTCCCTTCTTGTCTCGGATTTCCACATCGAATTCCTGCATTAGTAGTACCCACCTCAACAGTCTCGGTTTCGCGTCCTTCTTGTCCAGCAGGTATTTCAGGGCACTATGGTCGGTAAAAACGATAACTTTTGACACCAGATAGGGCCTGAATTTATCCAGGGCGTACACCACGGCCAGCAGTTCCTTTTCTGTCGTGCCATAGTTGAGCTGGGCATCGTTGAGTACCCGGCTCGCATAATAAATGACATGGCATACCTTATCCTTCCGCTGTCCCAAAACTGCCCCGACTGCGTAGTCGCTGGCGTCACACATCAGCTCAAACGGGAGTGACCAATCTGGCGTGGTTATAACCGGGGCTGTGGTCAGCTTTTCCTTCAAATGGTCAAAAGCCTGCCGACATGCTGCATCGAAATCAAAGGGTACGTCTTTTCCGAGTAACGCGCAAAGTGGCTTTGTGATCTTGGAAAAGTCCTTGATGAACCTTCGGTAAAATCCTGCATGTCCCAGAAAACTTTTGATCGCCCTTACGTTCGTCGGGTATGGAAGCTGCTTTATCACCTCGATCTTAGCCCTGTCCACCTCGAGTCCTTTGCTGGAAATTCTGTGACCCAGCACGATCCCCTCGGTGACCATAAAGTGACACTTTTCCCAATTGAGCACCAAATTTGCCTTCTTGCATCGGATCAGAACCTGGCCCAAATGGAACAGACAGTCATCGAAACTGTCCCCGAAGAGTGAAAAGTCGTCCATGAAGACCTCCAGATTTTTCTCGATCATGTCGGAAAAAATCTCCATCATACATCTCTGGAATGTGGCTAGAGCATTACACAACCCGAACGGCATGCGCCGAAACGCGAACGTACCGTATGGGCAGGTAAACGTCGTCTTTTCCTGATCTTCCGGGGCTATGCAAATCTGGTTGTACCCGGAGTACCCGTCCAGAAAACAGTAATAGGCGTGGTGGGCGAGCCGGTCCAGCATCTGGTCCATGAATGGCAGCGAGAAGTGGTCCTTCAGTGTTGCATCGTTTAGCCTCCGATAGTCCATGCAGATCCGCCAGCCTGTAACGGTACGCTGCGCAATCTACTCCTGATCTTTATTCTGCACTACCGTAATACCCCCCTTTTTAGGCACGCACTGGACCGGGCTGATCCACGTGCTGTCCGATATGGGGTAGATGATTCCCGCTTCCAGCCACTTCATGACCTCTTTTCGCACAACGTCCTTCATGTTCGGGTTCAGTCTCCGCTGGGGCTGAATCACCGGTTTCTTGCCTTCTTCAATTCGGATCTTGTGCATGCAGTAGGAGGGGCTGATCCCCTTGATATCTGCAATCGTCCAGGCGATTGCTTCCTTATGCTCTCGCAATACTTCCAGCAGTTTCTGCTCCTGTTCCTGAGATAAACGAGACGAAACAATTACGGGCAGAGTGCTATTTTCACCAATATACGCATACCTGAGATGGCTCGGGAGCGGTTTCAGCTCCAGTGCGGGTGGCTCCTTGAGTGACGGGACCAGAATCATCTTTTGCCCGCCGTCTTCGTCCCGGTGCAAAGTGGTCCAGTCCTCGGCTCTCATGGCGTGCTCGCACCGAGTCTTCTCTTTTTCTTCCCCGTACATGCTGTCAATCTCTTCCCACAACTGGTCCATCTCCTCGTTTTCCCAGCCTTCGTCCACCACATCGATAGCAAAGATGTCCTCGTGGTCGTAGTAATTTGGCAGTTGCAGATTTTTAAAAACGTTGAATTTCACTTTTTCCTCGTTAATCTGCATGGTCAGCTCCCCGCTCTTGCAGTTTATCATTGCTTCGCCCGTGGCCAAGAACGGCATGCCAAGTATGAGCGGTACCTCCCCTGCCTCCATGTCCAGGATGACGAAATCTGCCGGAAAAATAAGCTCGCCAACCTTGACCAGAATATCCTCGATAACCCCGTAGGCCTGTTTTACGGACCTGTCTGCCATCTGCAGCATGATTCTGGTGGGTCGGGGTTCACCGACTTTCAAACTCTTGAAAATCGTCAGCGGCATCAGGTTGATGCTGGCTCCTAGGTCACACAGAGCCTTTCCTGTGTAAGCGTTACCTAGGGTGACCGGTATGACGAAACTGCCAGGATCCTTTCTCTTCCTCGGTAGCCCATTCTTCACACAATTGCTCACTTCTGCCGTCAAGTTTATGGTCTCGAAATCGCTCATTCGCCTCCTCCCATACAAGATGTCCTTGAGGAATTTGGCGTAAGTGGGCATCTTAGCCAAAGCCTCAGCAAAAGGTATGTTAATCTGCAGCTGCTTGAACATCTCGAGAAACCTGGCGTAGTCCTTGCTGTCGTCCCTCTTTCGTGTTCGCAAGGGGTACGGGACCTCCTTGGAGACGGGTACAGTTTCTGCACCTGTCTCGTTCTGCACTACATCCTGCTCAACCGAGCCCTTCGGCTTGGGGCGGTCGACTGTGCTGTTATCCTGGCCCGACAAGTTGCGTTCTACTTCTTTCGAATTTTTTGCACGTGCGTGGCTAGGATACGGTGGATCCTGCAGTGCCAATCCACTCCGAGTGGAGATAGCATTGATCTGAGCCCGTGGATTATTTACTGTATTCGAGGGTAGGTTTCCTGGCTGTCTCTCCGTTAGCTGCTGTGCTAACTGCCCCACCTGTACTTCTAAAGCGCGCAGTGACGTTTTGGTTGTCTGCATATCTGCCGTCAAGGTGTCCATGTGCTTGAACCGGGACTCCATAGTCTGGAACATGGATTTGATCTCTTTCATCTGAGCGTCGTACTGCTGTGCTGACGGGACTGACTGAGCCTGCTGGGCTGGGGTAGCCTGCTGGGCTGGTGGCCTGTGCTGGAATCCCGGTGCATAAACTGCTGCGTTCGGGTTTCCGTACCGAAACCCGGGATGGTCTCTCGTACCCGGTCGGTACCGGCTCGGGTCCCACTGCTGCTGTACGTAATTGGTATCTTCGGTCCTTAGCTCCTCAATGGCTGTGTCCAGATCCGGTTCCTCGACTGCTGCAACAGTCTTCTTATCCGAGTAGACTTTCTTGACCAAGTCGTGAACGATCTTGGCCAGGTTGTCTATACGGTCATCCTCTGCAGGTTCGGCTCTAGCCGCCATCCTGCGATCGTCAAACAGTCGGGTGTCCTGCTTGGCCAACTGCTTCATCAGGTCATACGCACCTTCTTTTTCCACGTGATACAAGAAGTTTCCTCCGGCCTCTCTGTCAATCCTGTCGGCGTTCTCCCTGTCTAGGGCATGGTAGAAAACCTGCAGGATTTTCGCGTCTCCAAAACCGTGGTTCGGGCACCGTTTGACCAATCTCATGAGCCTGTCCCATGCGTCCACCACCGTCTCCCCCATCTTCTGTCTGAATGACAGGATCTCGCTCTGTAACTGTATGACTCGGGAGGCGGGATAGAACTTTGCCAGAAAATCCGTGACACATTCCTCCCATGTGGTGATGGATCGGGGTGGTCGGGATTCAAGCCAGTCTTTGGCTACTCCATAAAGACAGTACGGAAATAAGATCAACATGAGTGCCTCTGCTTCTACCCCCTTGTATCTGACCTTGTTGCAGTAATCTTCGAATTTCCCGATAAAATCGTTCGGGTCTTCGTCAGCCCTGCCATGAAACGGGCAGAGAGTTTGTACCGTCTGGATGGTGGATGGTTTGATGTCAAAGTGCTCGGCGGTGATCTCGGGCACCACAATAGCTCGCTCATGCCCCCCGGTGGGGACTTCGAAATTTTCCACCAACGCCTTCCCAGATCGGTTATATGTTCTCTGGTTGCTTCGGGCAGCAAGTCCCGCTGTGACAAGCTCCTCAATGTACCGCGCCATCTGGGCTGGGGTACGTGTCTCTCGTTCCTGTCCACCGGCTTCGGTGTTCTCGGGTGGATCTCTCTGGTTGGTTGCCATCCTGCTTTCTCGGTTTCTGCGATTCTGTTCGGTATACAGTTTTTCCGGGTTGTCGAGTGGTGTCACCAAATCGCGAGGCAATCTGGGCATCAACTAAACAGTCCTGAAAACGCAGATTCAAAAACGCAGTGAGATAAAAAGAAAAATAACAAAACTGAAAATAAATAAAAACTCAGAAAACTAATTCTGACTACTAAATAGACCCTAAAAAGTCCCCGGCAACGGCGCCAAAAACTTGATGCGCAAACTAACGTGCTGTCGCAAGTGTACGAATCTTGTAATACCGGGTGCAATTTAGACTCGGGTGATCGTTCCCACGAGGACTGTTTCGGGTTTACTTTCGTTGTCAGTTTCGGTTATCCAAGTGTAGTAACAAGGAGGAGTAGGTTGTGATTGTAGTGACTAAACTAAAAACAGAAATTAAAACGTAAACGTAAATATTTTTTTGTGACGTTTTCTGAAATAAGCTGATTTGGTTGTAACGATAATAGATGAAGGCTAGGCTCCAGGATCCCCTAGGGTTTCTACAGATTTCAGTTTTACGTTCGATTATGAAAACACTCAGCAGTTTCGATATCTGTGCAACGTACCAGTTGTGCAGTGACTTTTCAGATTCCACACGTAATCCCGATCCTGCAGACTTTCGGATTCTTGTTAAGCTGCCTAAATCTGCAGTCTCGGTCTAATCCTGTTAGGGTTTCTAACCTGTCCGAATGGCCCGGGTCAAATTCTCTAACAGTTGGTCTCACGTTTTTCGATGCTAGCCCTATCTCCCTTTCTCTGGTCGGTCTATCAGGGTAAGGTACTAAATCCCGGTTTTTCTTCCTAACCCTAACTTGACGTTTTCACCTACAAGCTCGGATCTATAGCAATCCTGGGTGATCAATCCTATCATGCATATACAATAATAATCAAAACCAGAATAACAGATACAACCTGCTGAATTAAGACAATCATCATGAATCCATAAACGAAGTAATCATAAAATCTGAGTACGAAACCCTAGGTTCACCGAGAACCTAGGTGAGAAGTTTAGCTACGACTAGACATAGTACAAAACGCAGTTTCTGAATATAAAGAGAGAGAATGAAATCAAACTAAGTCTTCGAATCTCGAATCGCGCTTTCGTGTTCTCCGTGAATGCTCTGACTTGCCCTTCGGTTGTGCTGAGAATTGTGCTGTGTCTCCGTGTCCTCAAAACGAGTCTGGACGAGTCTTTAAATAGTGCTGTTTCCCGAAAACGCTTGTGCCCGAAATTACGGAATCTGCCATCGGTCCACCGTCTTTGACCAAAAAGTCAAAACTGGCTGCGTATATACGCAGGGTTGCGTATATACGCATCCTTGCGTATATACGCAGGCAGTGAGGGAGAGGGGGGTTGTTGGTTGGGCCCTAGTTGCGTATATACGCAGGCCTGCGTATATACGCAGGCAGTGGGTGGAGAGGTGGGCCCCACTTGGTCCTTTGGTGGGCCAGGTTTGGTCCCCTGGGTCCCACTCTTCTGCCTGACTCTCCCGGTTTGCCTCTTCGGTGTTCTCCTGCTTTTTCGTGTTTCCGTCGTGTCCCGGTTTTGTGCACGTTTCCCGAGACGGTCCCGGCTTGGTCCCGACACGCTTCCCGATGCACCTCCCGAACCTGTTCCTGAAAAGGCAACACGAACGAAAACCCGCGATCATATCCAAATATAGCAAGAAATAAGCAGAAATCCAGCAAGTACAAATAAACGTCTCGTTCTAGATTCCCGAGGCATTCTAAGGCATTTTCCGGCAAAAACCGCTAATTCCGACACAAATACTCGTGAAATCAGGCTAAAAGATAACCCCTAATTGGGCGTTATCACTGACCAGAAGTTACCTCCATAAATATATTCCCAAACGAAGGATCAGACTCATACATGTCTGCGAAGGCCTCAAATCCAGCTACACGGCTGCTCATGATGGAGAGAAACACGTTGCGACGGCTCAAAGCATCTGCCACGCGGTTCAAACTTCCCGCTTGGTGCTTCAGTGCTAAAGTGAATTCCTGCAAGTACGCCACCCACTTGGCATGCCGCCGACTAAGCTTGTGTTGTCCGTTGATGTACTTCAGGGCTTCATGATCAGTGAACAGAATAAACTCTTTATGTATTAAGTAATGGCGCCAATGCTTCAGAGACTGAACTATGGCGTAGAACTCCAGATCATAAGTGGAGTAATTCTTCTTGGACCCTGATAACTTTTCACTGAAGAATGCAACCGGACGCCCTGACTGGCTAAGAACACCTCCAATGCCTATGCCCGATGCATCACAATTAACCTCAAACACTTTGTCAAAATCGGGAAGTGCCAGAACTGGTGCTTTAGTCATCCTCTTCTTCACTTCTTGAAAACTGGACTCGGCTTCATCCGACCACTGGAAATCACGCCCCTTGAGACACTCGGTGATGGGGGCAATCAAGGCGCTAAAGTTTCTGATGAACCTGCGATAAAAATATGCCAAACCATGGAAACTGCGAATGTCGTGCAGCGTCCTTGGCCTAGGCCACTCCACAATCGCTTCAATCTTTGAAGGATCTGCATTAACACCATCAGTAGACACCACGAATCCCAAAAACTGCACAGAAGTAGTAAAGAAGAAACACTTCTTTCTGTTGATGAACAAGTTCTCCGCCTTTAGTGCCTCAAACACAACACGTAGATGATCAAAATGGGCAGCCCAAGTAGGGTTGTGAATAAGAATATCGTCGAAATAAACGACCACAAACTTTACCATGAAAGGTCTCAATACCTGATGCATAAACCGCATGAACGTGCTGGGTGGGTTGGTTAACCCTGAAGGCATAACCATCCACTCGTACAAGCCATGTTGGGTCTTACACGCTGTCTTCCACTCATCTCCAGGCTTGATCCGAATCTGGTGGTATCCACTCTTAAGAACAATTTTTGAGAAGACCTTAGAGCCGGATAGCTGGTCTAGCATGTCATCAAGTCGCGGGATGGGAAATCTGTACTTCACTGTAATCCGGTTGATGGCTCTACTGTCAACACACATCCGCCAAGAACCGTCCTTCTTCGGCACTAACAGTGCAGGGACTGCACATGGGCTCATGCTCTCTCTGATGTAGCCTCTCTCAAGTAACTCAACAACTTGCCGCTGTAACTCTTCTGCCTCCTTGGGGCTGAGACGGTAGGCTGACCTGTTAGGTAGAATCGATCCAGGCACTAGGTCAATCTTGTGCTGAATGTCTCTCATTGGTGGCAAACCAGGAGGAAGATCATCTGGCATCAAGTAAGAGAACTAAGCTAATAACTGATGCACCTCCTGCGGTAAGTCATCATCCTCATGTCCAGCATCACTAGTAGAAGGCACTAGAGCATATACCACCTTCTCATGCTCAAGCTCCTCCAAGAACCTGGATCTCGAAAGAATATTAGTAGTGGCAGCAGTCGGGGTTGGAGTTGGTCCCTCTCGCCGTGGTGCCAATACAATTTTCTTCCCCTTCATGACAAAGGAGTATGTGTTCTTGTGACCATCATGGAAAACATGGCGATCATACTGCCAAGGCCTACCCAACAACATGTGACACGCATCCATTCTAACCACATCACACCAATGGATGTTGTAATATTTGTTACCAATTGAAAAATAAACAAGACATCTCTTATCAACTGTTACCTCAGAGCCCTTAATCAGCCATGACAGCTTGTAGGGTGTAGGATGACGCTCTGTCTTCTACTACAGTTTCTTGACAGCTTCCTCAGAAACTATGTTGTCACAGCTACCGCCGTCCACTATCACCTTGAATACCTTGCTTCCGATGGTGCAGGTGGTGTGAAAGATATTGGTCCTCAACCAATCATCTTCAGAATCGCCCTTTGGAGCCAGCAAACTCTTGCGGACGACCAGATTCTCGTGACCATCCCCGTAAAGAACTTCATCGTCTGCGTAATCATCAGATGGGCTCACTCAAATCACCAGTGTCTTCAACCTCTTCATTCACACCTTCCTCGATAAATAGGGCTTTACCCCTTTGCATAGCAGGCTTGCTGCACTCGTTTGCCCTATGCCTCGGTTCACCACATCGATATCACTTGATAGCACTGTTGTAAGCGCCCTGTGTTGCCTGCGTGGTAGGACGAGATTCTTGGGGTCGGGCCGATCGATTGCTTTGATCGCTCCTCGCTACGGGCTTCCTGCCCTGCTGCTTCTCCAAAGCAAGTGCTCTCTGGTAGGCTTCGGAGACAGTCCACAGCGAGTGTAGGCTAACGACGTCCTGCAAGGACTGCCGCAAACCTCCGAGATATCTAGCCACCATCTGCTCCTCCGTCTCCGATAGATCGTTACGGGCGATCAAATGGTAGAACTCTTCTGTGTAATCGTCAACGGATTTGGCGCCCTGCCTCAGCGTATGGAGTCGCTGAAATAGGGTTTGGGTGTAGCCGAATGGAAGAAAGTGGGCCTTCATCTTCTTCTTCATCTTCTCCCAGTCCGTGATCTTGGCCTTGCCCTGCCTTTCACGGGAACGGCGCAACTGCTCCCACCACGCAGAGGCTCTGCCCTTCAGTTTAATGGCCACTAGCTTACCTTCTCGCGATCAGTAACCTCCTTATACTCGAAGATGCGATCCACCTCGTTAAGCCAGTCGAAGAAATCGTCGGCTTTCAACGTGCATTCAAAGCTAGGCAACTCCACCTTGAACCCTAGACCTCCGCGACTCTCGTTCTGATCGCGGTGCTCCCGGACGCGTGGTCCACGATGGTAGGGGTTCTCAAACGACGACACAGAGGCGTCGTCTGAGGCTTCGTCTTCCTGCAGATCTTGCGCCGCCAAGCGTCGTGTCAGTTCTGTGACATGCCTTTGCAGATCCTCTATCAACATCACGTCTTCCACGTTGCGTTCTCGCTGGGGGGCTTCTTCATCCGGAGGATGCCCACGACCACGAGCACGTCCACGAGGCATCGTCGATGGCAATCTTCCTCCCACGCCGAATTGAGCTCTGATACCAACCTGACGCCGAATTGAATCGAGGCGAGGGATCAAACGCAGCAGAACAACGAATAAAATGGCATAAACCAGTAGAGAGACTCTCTAGGGTTCGAAGAAAATATCAATAACTCAAAAACTGCTCAATTCTGCCCACAAGCCGGGCATATATAGCTGAAATCATAAAATATGCCAAAAATGGCAAAATCCCGAAATTGGCCCAACAGTTTGGCCTTATTGAAAGAAACACGTACGTGAAAGTGTGACCCAAAACGGTTTCAAACTGAGGTTCTAGTAAGCAATGGAAATGTTACCAAAAATAGTAAAAAATAACTAAAAAGGCTCGTTTGATAGGTCAAACAGCGGAATTTGGGGATGAAGATGGTCCCAGATGGAGCGTAGCTCGATCGAGACGTCGTGCGTCTCGTCGAGAGCTTTCCGAATTGGGGTGGCTCGCGTCATTCTGAAACCCGTAGCCAAAGTTATGGCCCGAACAGTGCGGCGACACCAAAAGCTGCAATTTCCTCCGTCCCTTGTGCTTATCTTCCATTTCATGGTAGAGAATCACAAAATTAGTCGCATCTGACAGTTCAGCTTCATCTGAATGTCTGCTCCTGCATCACCAGATAAGATGTTTATTTCAATAGCACATGTAGTCAGTGGTGGTCAGTGTCTTTTACCCTTTAATTAATGTATTTTCCCTTATTTTCAGATTTAACCCCACACGCCATAATTCTTAGATCCACCCATTAATCCAACCAACACTTTTCCGAACTGATAGCTATGGTGATAGCTCAAGTGGTAGAGCGTTGGAAGCCCCTGCATGAGATCTATGGTTCAAATTCAGTTGACGACAAAACAATTTCTCAAAAAAAGAAAACACTTTTCCGAACTGACATCCGATCACTTTTGTTGTTCTACCAAAGAGAATTATTTAACTGCTTCATTAGAGCACACGCTAAAAAAAATAGGAGACAATAATACTCATGATCTAAAAAAGTTATTGGCCTAAAAAAAGAGGAGGTTGCAACAGAAAATGATTACACATAATAAAGTGGGGGATATGGTGAAGCTTTTCTCATTTTTTAGGGAGTGAGCAAGGAAGTTATGCAGATGCACCAATTTTGACGACGGGAGTTAGTTTCCTTTTGATTTGTGATGTTCAGAAAGTATGCCGCAATCTAAGCAACACTTGGCTAGATAGTTTATGTACCACTCTGTCTCTTTAGTCCAATTTTGATGTACATCATTTTGATAGACAAATCACCGAGTCAAAGTGACTCAGTGGATAGTGACAAAAGTCAGAATAGGGTTAAAGAGGAGAGACATAGTAGTATATATCTCTAGAATAGGGCTAAAGAGAAAAGACATGGTAGTTCTTTTGTTAGTTGTCTGTATAATAATGTGCATGTGTAGTTTGCTGGTTGTCTGTTTATCTCTTGTGTGCTTGTATGCATCGCTCATCTCGTCTTTGGTGCATCTTGTACTTTTGCATCTTGTACTTTTCTTCCTATGTCAAGATGCAAGACCGGGATGAGTAACCAAAAGTTGTTCATATCGGTTAGTTCGCCTCAAACAAGATATTTTTGTTCCGACTCAAGTTCGTGTTTTAACTCCTTTAGCTGCTAAGTTAAACGAGCAGAACTCAAACAATAGATATCCGATTCGCCAGTCCTAGCACAGAATCAACACTCCACACGCATACACACAAAAGGGACATCTAAAGATAGCACAACAACAACCTTTCTAATGTAAAATAGTAGTACAATGTTACTACATAAGAGACTTCAACGACCTAGCCTTGATTGGTTTCCGAGCTCTCCTCTTCCTAATCCCACCACTCTCTTTTTCTTCTTCATCGTCTTCAGTATGAACGATTCCATCAATCTCATGAACATCAGAGGAAGAAGTAGAAGGAGAATGCGAGTCATCTTGTTCGGCAAATACTTCTTCTTCAGCTACAACGAGCACATCTTTCTTCCTAGCACCTCTCGTCTTCCCCCAACTCCGCCCAAACCCGGAATAATAGTAAAACTCGTATGGATTCGATGACATTGGCATCTTTCTGGCACGAACCCTACGGCTGCCCTTGCTCACCAGATTAGCGACATCACCCTGTTCCTCCTTCTCAATCTTCTTCTTCATCATCTTCTTCTTCTTGTTTGAAGGGTGGTGTGCTGAGGTCTGGTAATTCCTGAGCAGCTCCAAATGGTGCTGGCACAGCAAATTCCCTTTTGCAGCTACTGATTTGCATCTCCACTTCTTCCCATCGCTCTTCGCACACGTAACCCTCTCTTCTTCTTCTTCTGCGTCTGATTCTGATTCTGAATTGAAATAATTAGCCTCTTCGTCTTTAAACATCTTCGTGTTCGTCACACTGCAACAAAAGGTAAATATTCTGATTTCAGCTCATATTATAGTACGACAAATTTGGAAATCTGAGAGTGTTCGGAAATGGAAAAACCCTAGCAAAGAGAACGGTCACTGAATTTCATAGTTCATACCTGTGGGTAGCGGTGACGGAGTTTGCGGAGGTGCCGCCATGAGCTGCTGCTGCTGCTGCTGCTGCGAAGATATCGTCTCGGTCGTCGAGCTTGGGTGGAAGAAATTGAAACAAGCAATTTGTGAGAGAGGTTCAAACAGAGGAAGCAATTGAACTAATCGAGCGTTTTCGACCAATAAAGCAGAGAGATACATGGGTTTTATAGCCTCCAAATTGAAACCCTAGAAAACAGAGGAAATGGGAATAGAGAAGCGGCAGCAGCAGAAAAAGCAGAGAACAGTCATCTGTTTTGTGAAATTGGAAACAGATTCAGATCGAGAGAGAGAGAGAAGGAGAAGGAAGTTGTATGTCGTACCTGTGGAGGAGGAGAGGGAGGAGAATCGAAGACGTCCCACGGAGACTGATTCAAGCGACAAATCCGAGACGGCGGCCGAGGGGAGTCGCCGGCACCGGAGAGGAGGCTGCTGAGGTGAAAGTGCTTCCGGATTCTCATAGCAGCCAGATGGTTCTCTCTGCGTCGCTCGTGGAGCAGCGGCTTTGCAGATCTCAGGAGCTCGATATCGAGAGCACGAGGCAGGTAAAATCCGCAGTACTGTAACCATTTTCTTTCCTCTTTTTTCATAGTAGGATAAAAGACACTTTGATCCCCTCTAGGCTTTGTTGAAGGATAATACTTTCACACCCTCTAGTTTGGAATAGGACACTCCTGAAACTTATACCTAGCCGCGGAGCCACAAAATTTAACTAGCCCGGGCAAAATTAAACACTACCCAAGTTTTAAAATAAAGTCAGTATATGTTATGGATTTTTTTGGAGTATCATTAGAGCTTTTTATTCCAGTCGGGACATTTATATTTATTATAAGGGCCGTAATGATCATAGTTTAATTAGAGGGGTGTTGGTAAAATTTTCAGAAAGTTATGGATGACCATTGCCACCTCATGTCCCACCGCCCCAGCTTATACCCGATATTATGACACCATAATCTGGAATTCAGATCTGTCTCCAAAAAAAGTTTTTAGGACAATATTACACAAGTATTATGCAAAATATAGGGGTTGCTCAAGGGTATAATAGACTTTTGCATGATATGAGGGGCGAATTTGTCTCTAAGCTATTTTTAGTGACACATCCCGCCTCGAGACTATCGATTTCACATTCTTGAGTGTAACATACTTGAAGTTTGTTATATTAAAGGAATAAATGTGTTCTTTTCCAAACTAGAGGGGGTGAAAATGTCTTTCAATAAAACTAGAGGGGACGAAAGTGTCTTTTACCCTTTCATTTTCCATTTCTCAGAGCTGAAAGTGAGAATTACCTATTCTGCCCCACAAGTTTCCTGATTCAACGAGTGTGCTAGATTCCATTTCAGTGCCCCCTTCCTCACGTGCTGCTTTTGCAGATGATGAGGTTATTTTGTCCTATATCTTTCCAACTTATGGAGGCATTTTTGAATTACGAATTGTCCACCCACACTGTAGAGCATCTCTAACTATGTCGCATTTCTCTCTACTCCCACCTCTCCCTCCTCCCACGGGTCCACCAACCTCCCCCTCTCTTCAAACTACTACTCATCTTCAACCATTCTCCTTTCCTCAACTAATTAGGTTCATTTTTAAAATATATTTAATAATTTAAAATAAATTATTTGATAAATAATAAATCTGAAATAAGATTAATATAAATATATATTCATAAAAATGATAAAATAATAATAATAATAGCAATAATAATAACAACAATAAATACGGCATCTTTTCAACCGTGTTTTCAAACAAAATAATAAATATAATTGCTAATTATTGTAGAGAATCCTGGATTTATTAGTCCTGATTTCTTGGTGTTTACTACAATATATTGTGTCAGTCAATATACTGCAGATTTAGGAGATTTGATATCTTGACTTTATTTCCTAGATTAGAGATAATACCTTCTATAATAGCTCATAATCATATCCCTAATCTAAGGCAGATTAGATGGTGTGTTGTTGTATATATATTCTGTATTTACCCTCCATCAGTGGTAACGAAGAAATAGAATTCACATTCTTCTCTATACTTCTACATGGTATCAGAGCAAGAACCCTAAATACTTCAACCCAACTCATTAGGGATGACTGCACATAAGTCAAATGCACTCCCTAAAAGTGATTTCAATCATGAAGTTATGATCCCCACTGAAAATGGAGGATCTGATGGCCCTCACCTTCCTATTACAGACCATAAACTGAATGGGTGTAATGTTATCCAGTGCTCTAAATTCGTCACAGGGACTGGTTCTTATGTCACACAAGAAGGCAAAATTCTTCATGCTTTGCACGCAAACAGGGATAAGTACAGCTTCTGGATTGTCGACTCGGGCGCATCAGATCACATGACTGGAGATGCAACTATATTTCATAAATATAGTCCATGTGGTAAGAATTTTACTGTTCGCATTGCTGATGGATCTCTATCAAAAGTGGCTGGTACTGGATCAGTCTTGATATCAGAAAGCTTAATCTTGGAGTCTGTACTTTATGTTCCTAATTTAGACTGCAATCTGTTATCTATTAGCCAACTTACCCGAGATCTGAAATGCGTTACTAGTTTTTTCCCTGATCGATGTGAATTTCAGGAACTGGATTCGGGGAAGATGATTGGGAGTGCTGAGATGTGTTTGGGACTTTATCTTCTAAAAACTCCCGATTATCCTCGAAAACAATCTCAAAATTCAGGTTCTGTTTCTCTATACAGTGAACCTCACCATCGTTCTTTAACTGTTAACAAGTCTAACAATGATAGAGCAGTGATGCTATGACACTATCGGTTAGGTCATCCCAATTTCCGTTATCTTGAAAAACTTTTACCCTCTTTATTCAATGATAAAACTTCCAAGTTTTTTCATTGCGAGATTTGTCAATTATCTAAACATACCCGTTCGACTTATCCTAGTCAACCATACAAGTCTTCTCATCCATTTTCAGTGATTCACACTGATGTCTGGGGACCGTCTAGAGTCAATAATGTTACAGGAGCTAGATGGTTTGTCTCTTTTGTGGATGACCACACTAGAGTCACTTGGATATTCCTCATGAAAGAAAAATCCGAAGTGGGGGAGATCTTCAGAAGCTTTCATAAGATGATTCAAAATCAATTTCAAGCAAAAATAGAAATTTTGAGATCTGACAATGCTAAGGAGTATTTCAACTATGTCCTGGAAGATTACTTTCGGAAAGAAGGTATAATCCACCAGAGTTCATGTGTTGACACACCCCAACAAAACGGGGTTGCAGAGAGGAAGAATAGACATCTTTTAGAAGTTGCTCGCTCGCTTATGTTTTCTACTAATGTTCCAAAGTTTCTTTGGGGAGAGGCTGTTCTCACAGCCGCCTATCTCATCAATAGAATGCCTTCTCGAGTTTTGGAATTCCAAACACCTTGTCAAGTTCTTATCAAGTCATATCCTTCAACTCGTCTCTTCACTAATATCCCTCCAAAAGTTTTTGGCTGCTCAGCTTTTGTTCATATTCAGCAGGATCATAGGAGCAAGCTTGACCCAAAAGCAATCAAATGCATATTCGTTGGGTACTCTCCAAATCAGAAGGGGTACAAATGTTATTCTCCTGTGACAAAAAGATTTTATCGTACCCTGGATGTCACATTCTTAGAACATCAACCCTATTATCCCAAAACTGATATTCAGGGGGAGAGTTCGATTCTAGAATATCAGGTTCAGGAACCTGAAATCCTTTTGTAATACCCTGTTTTATTACAAAGGGTAAATTGGTAATTGAGATAAGAAAATGTAATTTTAATTTCGAACGATGAGTTGGTAATTTTTGGGTTGAAAATATACTCGGGAATTTCGTATAATAATTCTATAGAAAACGGTATCTTATTGTGTATCTTATTTAGCATTTTATGTGATTTATTTAACTATACCAAAGTATGTACCGTTAAATTCTGAAGGGTAAATTGGGTAATTGAGAAATAAGATTCAATTTTTATTGCGAGTAATGAGTTAGATTATTTTTGAGTTCAAAATATAGTCGGAATATTTATGCAATATTATTATATTTTCCTACAAAACGATATTTTAGGTGTGTTTGATTTGTTAGCATTTTATGTCGTTTATCTAAATAAACACTAGCGCGTACCCAACCCACTAGATGACTCTACCTATTGGTGCACCCAAAACACTAGAATTATCTAGCCAAGTGTGCTCCCACCACACACTAGCCTAACTAACTAGAAGACAAAAAAAAAAAAAAAAAAAAAAAAAAAAAAAAAAAAATGTGCAAGGTCGGTGGAGAGGAAGATGACCTCTCCAAGTATCAACCAACTATTAAATGTCACTTTCACCTTTTTCTTTCTCACCAAACACCATCAGATCTCTCTCTCTCCTTGTTTCTCTCACACACAAAACAATTAAAACAAAAGTCTCTCTCTCTCTCTTTGCAAACCCACGGCCACAAACAAAAAATCACCACCACCACCGTATCTCCTTCACCACCACCCGAACCACCTTCACCACCACAGCCACCCCTCATCTCTCCCTCACTCTCCCCTCTCCCTCACTGCCACACACCACCACGAGCAGCAGCAGCCCCGAAGAGAAGGCCGCCAGCCACCATGGAGGCAGCCGGCGAACCCACCCGACGGAAAACCACCGCCACCACCTCTGCCTTCTCTCTCCCTCTCTGTTCTGAAACCCCAGACCTCTTTCCCCCTCTGTTTCGACCCAAGGAGGAGGAAAAGCAACAGCAGCCGCTGCAAGGCAACCCAGAACCGCCACCATCGCCGCCGCCACCATATTTCCGGCGAGAAGCTCAACGGAGCTAACCGGAGCGACCCACCCTTTGAATTTGGTACCAAACAGCTCCTGGAGGTCCAAGGAGTCTAGATTCACCATCAAACAGAGCCTAGAACGTCGGATTCATCGTCCGTGTTCATCACCGCCGACCACCACCTTCGGGGTCGTGACCCGCTCCGTTTCTTGACCATTTCTCGCAATTTTTCGCATGGGTAAACTCTAAATCACCCTCTAGTTTTAATCATCAAAATCGCATCTTGATAGCTTAAAATCGATTTGGGTTTGTTGGGTTGAAGTTGCATGTGTATGTTCTTGAAAGGGGGTTGTTAATGTAGTTTTTGAAAAGTTAAGGGTGAGATGTGCACTGCATGTATAATTTCTGAAAAGTTGGGGGTGATTTGTGTACAAAGTGAAACTGCATGTTGTGGGGGTGTAACTAATTGTCTTTTATCATAAGTTTGGGGGATCCAATTGTTGTTTATATAAACTGCATATAATATATGAAATTAAAAATGAGATTTTGGATTAAAGATATATCCTAATATTTCTAGATGCTAATTTGGCTATATAAAAGTAATTTGGTTTTATGGGAATTTGTTTATATGGAATATTGTTGTTTTTGAAAAGAAGTAAGATAAAAATGTACACTTTGGGTTAGTCATATAATTTCGGTTTATTTAACTAAATAGTTTTAATCACTTGTAAATTGTTATTTTGAGTAAAATAGATTATTTTGAGAATATTGATAAAAATAAATAAGATGGAAGTTAGTTTGTGAAATAAAAATAAAGTAGACTTTTTAAATAAAAGTCCCTATTACTATTGTTTGATATTACATGATTATTTTCCTAGATACTTGAAATTATTTATCCAACATCAATTTATAGATATATGTGAATTGTTTTATTGAAATAAGCATTTTGTGAATTTTATTTGAGTATTTAATTATTGTATAGTATATATATTTTCTAATAAATAAATAGCTATAATTGAATTAGTTTGAATTAACTTTATAATCACTTATGAATAAATAGTTTGTTTATTAAATTATTATTTCCTATTAAATAAGAGTGTATAAGTTTAATATTGGATTTATTTCTCAATAATTTGACAAATTAGTATTTGTATAAGTTATAATATTTTTATGAGAAAAATATAAGTGTTAATGTCACAAGTTAATTAAGTAATTGTTGCATGCTAATAATTAGTGGGGTTAAGGGGATAATTTAAAATGACACATTAGGAGTTAAAGCATTTTGCATATCATACTTGCACAATTAGATTTGTAAATTGATTTAGGAATTATAAATTGTAGGTGACGAGTTCGTAAGCAAGGGCTACTTATATCCGTAGAAGCTTATTGTGATAATTGACGTGCTACTTGAGGTGAGTAAATATGCCTAACCTAGTGTGCCCGTCCTCCTTCGTGTCCAAATATTTTTATGACTTTTACGTCTCAAATGTGATTTGTGATTTACGTGTTTAACTTGATATTTCAATTACGCGTCCAACTATTTTTATGGTGATTTATACGTCTCAAATGTGAATTTTGAAATACGTGCTTGACTTGGAATTTCAATTACTTGTTTATCGATTCACTTGGAAACTATCACATGAAAATTAATAATACGTAACAACGTAAAGTGGAAACAGTTGTGCGGTGGAACTATATGCGGATTATTATTTATTGTGGTTATTATATTTTGCTCGGTTGCAATTGCCCCGGGCTGCACCATGTACTCACCTCTCTGGCCGCAAGAAGTCTTAGAGGGGTGCCGGCACTTAAGGTCTTGGATGCTTGCGAGATGGTTGGTTCTATATTGTTGGTTCGTTCCCCGCCACAACTAAACTAAAATGGGAATTTTTTTTGAGATGTGGATGATGGATTATGGATTTGATTACTTGATATTGGGAATTCCCTAATTGGGACAAATATTATGGATTGGAATGTTTGGTACTTTGATGATTTGAGAACACGTTTTGGGAAACAAAGAATTAGAAATTGGAAAATATATCTCTTTTATCACATGAGAAAATATTTGTTTACTTATTACATATCATCCTGTTTTCTAAAAATAAAAACATGCCTCTTTCCGATTTACACGTTGGGGTGTTTACTTACTCAGCAATTTTTGTGCTGACTTTGGAAAAACTGCGGTCTTTGTTTCTTTCCCCCGCAGGTCTAGGTGAAGGGAGCTTGGCTTAAGGGGAAACGCGGACTCACCTAGTTGAGCTAGTGCTAAATAAATAGAACACCTAGATAATATCTCATCATGTTGATAGTATGTATTATTTCACTGTTGTAAACATAAAAGCTTGTAATATATAATCGTGGCGATGCTTGTTTTGATTACCATTGTTCCTTGCACCGGGAGCGATCCCAGGTGCGGAGTGGCATTCCCGTATTTCTCCCACGACGAAGTATGGGGGTGTCACAGGTGGTATCAGAGCAGGCAGTCCAATAAGGGATTAAAACCTGTAGGGAAACTTAAAATTGATATAGGGAAAGATAATAAAACTGGAAAAGCCGATCGGGTTATGGGTAGTCTAAGTGCTGGTATTGATCCCACTTATGTCATTTCTTTCTAATTGTTACTTGATTAAATGGTACTTGGATTATTTGTTTAAATTGGTAACCTCATTTTTGATGGGTTGAGTAACCAGTGATACTCTGTTTGTGGAGAATGAGAAACATGGATTATTGGAATTAAATTTTGGATTGAAAGCGATTTGAAAAGATGGGTTATATGTGAGAATAACTATATCCTGCATGACTTGACCTCTATAAGGTCATTGATACTTGGATTATTTGGTGTCTTTATTTTGATTGGTTGCTAGATAAATAATGCTCTTAAAATAAGAGGAAATTGATTATGAGTTATAGAAGTTGGATTGTGAATTAAGAATGATGCATTTCTCTATCTGAAAATGTATATGTTGTGTGTAAGATTTATATGAATTGCTAAATGTGACATGATATTTATACGTATATAAGATGATTTAAATCCCTTAGATCAGGGTAGAATAAAATAATTACAATAAGTGAATACAATAGAATGTAATTGTTAAACCACGCGGTAATATACTAGGAGGACCCGATAAGGATAGACGGTTCAGATCAACAATCACGTGGAGTACTTCTTTATTGATAGTAATGTTTGTAGGAATACGTGACCCTTGTGACAACTCTAAGGGAGAAGTATTAGATTCCAACTGTTGTAGACTTTGGGTTAAGATATGTAACGGAAATGTTAAAATATTTGACTGGTGATCCCTAGTTTCATTAAGAAGATACGTGGAGACTTTGATCATATATTTGAGGTACTGATTGAGATATCAATTTAGAGTCAGTGGTCGAGAATAAATTCATTTTTGGAGTCTTTTCTGGTAATCAAAGGAAGTTACTCGAGGAAAGGTCCCACCCACCCACACCTAGGAAACTAAGAAGTCAACCCGTTGAGTTTTGACTAGTTTAAATACAGTTTCACAGCCTTGGCGATTGGAAATATTTTTCTATGTAAATGGTTGAATGGAGTCTACTTCTTCATAATATTATTCTAAAAGTTGTGCTAGGCTGCTTTGTCATTCGAGGGTACCGATGATATATAACTATTTGAGGCGACACTTGTATTCCGATTACTCTAATGTTGTTTGATAATTGGGATGTCTACTTGGTTACTTGTTATTTTCGGAATTATAAGATTCACTTGGGAGAAGTAGTAAGTAAATTTGTGAAAGAAGTATTGCTAGTTCATTGATGGTCGCTTATGATATTTGGACGCACACTATGGCAGATCTAAGCAGGCCTATTATGAAGTTACGCATTTAGTGTTGCATTGGAGTTCTGACTCATATTTTAAAATTTATGTTTAAAGCCTAATAAATTTATATTTGGAGCCTCATATGTTAAGACGATTACTGGGGAGATGTTATTTTATGATAGATTAAGGAAGCTTCTTGTATTTAACTATCACATACTTGGAGTCTTGTAGCAATATTGTTGCTCATGGTCGAGGAATATGATCAGTTAGGAATTGTCTCTAAGAGATGTTTATTTTAGCATATGTCATTCTAAAGTTCTAAGGTTTTGTTGGGTTTAGGGGAAAAGTTGTACATTCTTCAAACTTCGCGTCATTTGGGTTAGTGTGTGATACGAACTTTATGGAGATGATACTACCAATTATCTAGGAAGAAGATGTTAAGAAAAGCTTGGAATTCGTGTGGGAAATTAAAGGCACATTACAGCTTTACGTTTGGGGATTTGTTTCAATATAGGCATGATGTCAGTGTTTCAGGTTATCTGGTTGGATTTGCATGAATCCACATTTTTCATTGGAGTAACAAATTTGGACTAAGAAGAGTTATGGATTTAAATGATTATTTGGAGTCAATTAGAATATTCAATAGAAGCAAATGGGTAATTAGCACCAAATCGAATATGAAGACTTTAGTACCCTCTATGTACAACAAGTGGTTATCAAAGTACTACCCTAAGTTCTCTTAGGTACTGGACACATAGAAGAACTTAACGTAAGAAACTCAGCTCCGGATAAGACCAAAAGACATAGTTAGAATCTTGGAGAGTAATCGCTTTGGGGATTGATTAGAATCAACATGATTTAAGGTATATTTGGGAATTAAGTGATTAAAAAGGAGACTCTGTCATGTGAAATTTTGGAGAAAATTTGAAGAAACGTGGGCAGTTGGATCAAAGATCAAAAGGCCAATCCGTTAAAGTTTTAGATTCCCTAGGCTAACTTGGTTTGAAGACAGTAAGTTCGATTTTAAGATGCCTATTTGGAGTTCGAGTGCTTAAATCATCTACCCTGAGGAATCTGGATATTAATGTGGTCGGGAATTCTCCATAATATGCGTGGATTAGCAAGTTTGTGAGCCTTTGGAGTTATGTAATAGAATGATATGTTTCGGTAGCCTTACTTTTCTATAATTGGGGTACATACTCTTCACATAAACCTTAATTGGAGTCTTGTTGTTAATGTCTTGTTGTGGTATACACTCATCACTTAATCAAGGTTTGGTTATTGGGATTGAATATTGATAAGTTGCTTAGGAGTTTGCCTTCTCTAGTCAACTGACACGGTATTTTGGGGTCTTTGGAGGCGTCGTGAAATTCGGGTCGATGACAAGATTTTTAGGACTAAGAAGTACTGTTTATTTCAAAGTCTTGCTGTTAATTTCTTAAGTCATGCTTGAGATGAACAAAGCGCTTGCGGGACTAAGGCGTTGATAGTATCCTTGCCGTTGTTGTATGGAGTCTTGTCGCTTGACCATCACCAAGGAGCATAAATATTGAGTCATGAATTACTGTTGGAGTCACAGAAACAGCAGGATTATGTGCTATGTATCATGGGAATACATTCTGATTCCTTTCTTGGTTTATGTTCTGGACTACAGAAAATATCAAGTACGTATTAAAGGTAAATTTAGTAGTTTATCAAGATTTTGGAGAGTTAAATGTCAAAATGTCTTGTTGTGGAATAAACCGTCTGCTTCATCGAGGTTGACTACGAGGATTGAAACGTAATAAGTTTATTGGGAGTCCGTATTTCGAAACAAGTCTTTTCTAACAATTTGAAACAGCACTATTGAATTCATGAGTGGTATCGCAGAATTTTGGGTTGGTAGCTAGATTTCTAAGATTAAGAAGAATTGTTTATCTAAAGTTTTGCTTGTTATTTTCTTAAGTCACGTTTGGGGTGAATAAAGCAGTTGCGTGTTTAAGAAGTTGATAATTTCTTTGTCGTTGCTGTATGGAGTTTGTAACTTGAACGTCATCAGAGGAGTATAAATTTTGAGTTATGAATTACTGTTGGATTACGTGTTATGTATAAGGGGAATACATATTAAGTCCTTTGTTGGTTTATATCAGGACTATTGGTAATATCAAGTACGTACTAAAGGTGAATTTAGTGGTTTATCAAGATTTTGGAGATTTACTGAAGTATTTCAATCACTTGGTGTAAGTAGGCGATGTCTATCGAATTATGGTATAGATTCGGATTTCAGATAGTTAGTACGATTCACCAGTGCCAGTGTGCAAATAGAATGTTATCGCTAAATATATATTTTGGTCCATGGAATGTTCGTTCTCTTATTGACTATTTTTGGGTGTTACACGAGTGTATGGAGTTACTCTAAGTCTTATATGTTAGAATCAAATGTTATAAATTTTCTTTAACAGACCTTGTGAAACAAGTTATCTAGAGGAAATGGACTAGTAGAGACGATATCTTACGTGGTATTCGGGTACAGCGACCTCCGACTGGATGATCATGGCGGGTGGAACGATATAGGTTTCAATAAGAAATGGAAATAGGAAAACAACTTCTAAATGTCATTTAAAGCCGTAGGATCTTGCAGGTTACCTTAATTTCCGACTCAGCTCATTTTGAGAGATAGACAAAATTTAAAATAAGAATTTACTCTGGAACAACAGTGACACGGTCCATATACTGCAACTAAATAAGTATATCCACGAATTGTATTCACCAAGTATGACCCTCCATTGTGGGAAAATTATATTGAGTTCCGGGGACGTCACTCCTCTAAGGGGGAGAGGATGTGACCCTTCGTTTAGCATCTTTCGTTTAGAGCTGCTACGTGAGACCGCTACATGATTAGAACCTTAGTATCATTATGTTGGATCTAGAATTTTCATTTGTGTAACTTGGATGGGTTATAGCATTACTTGATATTTCATATACATTTCATATAAGTGGAGATTTATCACGTATGAGAAATTTCATGTTCCTAACTTCGAGAATTAGTGTTTGGTTGCATGGTTTTGGAATTGCAAATATTTGTTTGGTTTTAGCTTCGAGGACGAAGCTTTTCTTTAAGGGGGGAAGGATGTAATACCCTGTTTTATTACAAAGGGTAAATTGGTAATTGAGATAAGAAAATGTAATTTTAATTTCGAACGATGAGTTGGTAATTTTTGGGTTGAAAATATACTCGGGAATTTCGTATAATAATTCTATAGAAAACGGTATCTTATTGTGTATCTTATTTAGCATTTTATGTGATTTATTTAACTATACCAAAGTATGTACCGTTAAATTCTGAAGGGTAAATTGGGTAATTGAGAAATAAGATTCAATTTTTATTGCGAGTAATGAGTTAGATTATTTTTGAGTTCAAAATATAGTCGGAATATTTATGCAATATTATTATATTTTCCTACAAAACGATATTTTAGGTGTGTTTGATTTGTTAGCATTTTATGTCGTTTATCTAAATAAACACTAGCGCGTACCCAACCCACTAGATGACTCTACCTATTGGTGCACCCAAAACACTAGAATTATCTAGCCAAGTGTGCTCCCACCACACACTAGCCTAACTAACTAGAAGACAAAAAAAAAAAAAAAAAAAAAAAAAAAAAAAAAAAAATGTGCAAGGTCGGTGGAGAGGAAGATGACCTCTCCAAGTATCAACCAACTATTAAATGTCACTTTCACCTTTTTCTTTCTCACCAAACACCATCAGATCTCTCTCTCTCCTTGTTTCTCTCACACACAAAACAATTAAAACAAAAGTCTCTCTCTCTCTCTTTGCAAACCCACGGCCACAAACAAAAAATCACCACCACCACCGTATCTCCTTCACCACCACCCGAACCACCTTCACCACCACAGCCACCCCTCATCTCTCCCTCACTCTCCCCTCTCCCTCACTGCCACACACCACCACGAGCAGCAGCAGCCCCGAAGAGAAGGCCGCCAGCCACCATGGAGGCAGCCGGCGAACCCACCCGACGGAAAACCACCGCCACCACCTCTGCCTTCTCTCTCCCTCTCTGTTCTGAAACCCCAGACCTCTTTCCCCCTCTGTTTCGACCCAAGGAGGAGGAAAAGCAACAGCAGCCGCTGCAAGGCAACCCAGAACCGCCACCATCGCCGCCGCCACCATATTTCCGGCGAGAAGCTCAACGGAGCTAACCGGAGCGACCCACCCTTTGAATTTGGTACCAAACAGCTCCTGGAGGTCCAAGGAGTCTAGATTCACCATCAAACAGAGCCTAGAACGTCGGATTCATCGTCCGTGTTCATCACCGCCGACCACCACCTTCGGGGTCGTGACCCGCTCCGTTTCTTGACCATTTCTCGCAATTTTTCGCATGGGTAAACTCTAAATCACCCTCTAGTTCATTTTTAATCATCAAAATCGCATCTTGATAGCTTAAAATCGATTTGGGTTTGTTGGGTTGAAGTTGCATGTGTATGTTCTTGAAAGGGGGTTGTTTATGTAGTTTTTGAAAAGTTAAGGGTGAGATGTGCACTGCATGTATAATTTCTGAAAAGTTGGGGGTGATTTGTGTACAAAGTGAAACTGCATGTTGTGGGGGTGTAACTAATTGTCTTTTATCATAAGTTTGGGGGATCCAATTGTTGTTTATATAAACTGCATATAATATATGAAATTAAAAATGAGATTTTGGATTAAAGATATATCCTAATATTTCTAGATGCTAATTTGGCTATATAAAAGTAATTTGGTTTTATGGGAATTTGTTTATATGGAATATTGTTGTTTTTGAAAAGAAGTAAGATAAAAATGTACACTTTGGGTTAGTCATATAATTTCGGTTTATTTAACTAAATAGTTTTAATCACTTGTAAATTGTTATTTTGAGTAAAATAGATTATTTTGAGAATATTGATAAAAATAAATAAGATGGAAGTTAGTTTGTGAAATAAAAATAAAGTAGACTTTTTAAATAAAAGTCCCTATTACTATTGTTTGATATTACATGATTATTTTCCTAGATACTTGAAATTATTTATCCAACATCAATTTATAGATATATGTGAATTGTTTTATTGAAATAAGCATTTTGTGAATTTTATTTGAGTATTTAATTATTGTATAGTATATATATTTTCTAATAAATAAATAGCTATAATTGAATTAGTTTGAATTAACTTTATAATCACTTATGAATAAATAGTTTGTTTATTAAATTATTATTTCCTATTAAATAAGAGTGTATAAGTTTAATATTGGATTTATTTCTCAATAATTTGACAAATTAGTATTTGTATAAGTTATAATATTTTTATGAGAAAAATATAAGTGTTAATGTCACAAGTTAATTAAGTAATTGTTGCATGCTAATAATTAGTGGGGTTAAGGGGATAATTTAAAATGACACATTAGGAGTTAAAGCATTTTGCATATCATACTTGCACAATTAGATTTGTAAATTGATTTAGGAATTATAAATTGTAGGTGACGAGTTCGTAAGCAAGGGCTACTTATATCCGTAGAAGCTTATTGTGATAATTGACGTGCTACTTGAGGTGAGTAAATATGCCTAACCTAGTGTGCCCGTCCTCCTTCGTGTCCAAATATTTTTATGACTTTTACGTCTCAAATGTGATTTGTGATTTACGTGTTTAACTTGATATTTCAATTACGCGTCCAACTATTTTTATGGTGATTTATACGTCTCAAATGTGAATTTTGAAATACGTGCTTGACTTGGAATTTCAATTACTTGTTTATCGATTCACTTGGAAACTATCACATGAAAATTAATAATACGTAACAACGTAAAGTGGAAACAGTTGTGCGGTGGAACTATATGCGGATTATTATTTATTGTGGTTATTATATTTTGCTCGGTTGCAATTGCCCCGGGCTGCTCCATGTACTCACCTCTCTGGCCGCAAGAAGTCTTAGAGGGGTGCCGGCACTTAAGGTCTTGGATGCTTGCGAGATGGTTGGTTCTATATTGTTGGTTCGTTCCCCGCCACAACTAAACTAAAATGGGAATTTTTTTTGAGATGTGGATGATGGATTATGGATTTGATTACTTGATATTGGGAATTCCCTAATTGGGACAAATATTATGGATTGGAATGTTTGGTACTGTGATGATTTGAGAACACGTTTTGGGAAACAAAGAATTAGAAATTGGAAAATATATCTCTTTTATCACATGAGAAAATATTTGTTTACTTATTACATATCATCCTGTTTTGTAAAAATAAAAACATGCCTCTTTCCGATTTACACGTTGGGGTGTTTACTTACTCAGCAATTTTTGTGCTGACTTTGGAAAAACTGCGGTCTTTGTTTCTTTCCCCCGCAGGTCTAGGTGAAGGGAGCTTGGCTTAAGGGGAAACGCGGACTCACCTAGTTGAGCTAGTGCTAAATAAATAGAACACCTAGATAATATCTCATCATGTTGATAGTATGTATTATTTCACTGTTGTAAACATAAAAGCTTGTAATATATAATCGTGGCGATGTTTGTTTTGATTACCATTGTTCCTTGCACCGGGAGCGATCCCAGGTGCGGAGTGGCATTCCCGTATTTCTCCCACGACGAAGTATGGGGGTGTCACACCTTTCCTCATCCTCACACCAGTTTGAACCTTTTGAGTCTCATGCTCGTCCTAGCCTACCACAAGCTTGTCCTGATCCTCAAATCACATGTCCTGCCTCTCAAATAAATGTCTCTAGTCCTCAAAGGGATTCTATGAACTCCATGTCAAATACCCTGAATCCTTCTCAAAACCCGTCTAGCCCGACTCACACGCGACCTGCACATGTGCGTGAACTTCTTGTTTATTCAAGGAAAAATAAATCTGCTCAAGAAGAATTAGAGAAACGAACACATCTTCAGCCAGACCAGGATCCTAATCCGAGTCCAAGTTCAAGTGAAATTTCTCCATGCAACACAAGTAATGAACTTCAAGATGATCTTGACCAGCCCATAGCTTTGAGAAAAGGAGTCAGGTCATGTACACAACATCCTATTGGTAATTTTGTCTCGTATGATAGACTGTCCCCAAGTTTTCGAGCTTTTGTTGCAAACCTTGCAGCCATACAAATCCCCAAAAATATTCAAGATGCTCTCAAAGTACCAGAGTGGAGGAAAGCCATTTTGGAAGAAATTCAAGCTCTTGAAAAGAATAGAACATGGGAAATTGTTGAATTACCAAAAGGCAAGAAACCAGTCGGATGTAGATGGATTTTCAATGTAAAACACCAGCCTGATGGAAGTGTGGACAGATTCAAAGCTAGGCTGGTCGCAAAAGGGTTTACTCAGTCTTACGGCATTGACTATCAAGAGACGTTTGCACCAGTTGCAAAACTCAACACCATACGAGTCTTGCTATCATTAGCAACCAATTTAGACTGGCCTCTACATCAGCTAGACGTGAAGAATGCCTTTTTAAATGGTAATCTTGAAGAAGAAGTGTACATGGACATTCCACCTGGTTTCAAAACAAATGAGAATACTGACAGAGTATGCAGGCTCAAGAAGTCATTGTATGGTCTCAAGCAATCTCCACGTGCTTGGTTTGACAGATTCACAAAGGTGGTAAAAAAGTATGGGTATTCCCAATGCCAAGCTGATCATACACTATTCGTCAAACATTCACCGGTAGGAAAAGTATCAATTCTCGTTGTATACGTGGATGATATAATCATAACTGGAGATGACGAAACAGAAGCGTGGAAGCTCAAGGAATTTCTAGCAAGAGAGTTTGAAATAAAAGACTTGGGAACTCTCAAATACTTTCTTGGTATGGAGGTGGCTCGTTCAAGAAAAGGTATTGTAGTTTCCCAACAAAAGTATGTATTAGACTTGTTGAAAGAGACGGGCATGTTGGGTTGTAAACCTGTGGATACCCCAATGGATCATACAAATAAGTTTGGTCTAACGGAATGCAGTACTCCTGTGGATAAAGGTAGGTACCAACGACTTGTGGGTAAGCTAATATACCTCTCCCACACAAGACCAGATATTGGGTTTGCATTTAGTGTGGTGAGCCAATTTATGAACAATCCTACTAAAGAACACATGAGAGCAGTATATCGGATCTTACAGTACCTAAAGATGGCGCCTGGCAAAGGACTTTATTTTAAGAAGACACCAAACAGAAATATTGAGGTATTCACTGATGCGGATTGGGCTGGCTCCATAAGAGATCGAAGATCAACTTCCGGATATTGCTCCTACGTGTGGGGAAATTTGGTTACATGGAGAAGCAAGAAACAATCGGTGGTAGCTCGAAGCAGTGCTGAAGCTGAGTTCAGAGCATTGGCTCACGGGATTTGTGAAGGAATATGGCTGAAACGATTACTCATCGAGTTAAAAGTTCCTACCCAGAAGTGCATGAATATGCTTTGTGATAATCAAGCTGCATTAAGCATTGCAAAAAATCATGTTCACCATGACAGGACTAAACATGTGGAGATTGATCGCCATTTCATCAAAGAAAAGATCGAGGAAGGAACAATAAGGCTGGTATACACACCAACAAATCTTCAACTAGCAGATATCCTCACCAAAGCTCTACTACGGACTAAATTTGAAGACTTAACTTGCAAGCTGGGTATGACCAATATCTATAACCCAGCTTGAGGGGGAGTGTAGAGAATCCTGGATTTATTAGTCCTGATTTCTTGGTGTTTACTACAGTATATTGTGTCTGTCAATATACTGCAGATTTAGGAGATTTGATATCTTGAATTTATTTCCTAGATTAGAGATAATACCTTCTATAATAGCTCATAATCATATCCCTAATCTAAGGCAGATTAGATGGTGTGTTGTTGTATATATATTCTGTATTTACCCTCCATCAGTGGTAACGAAGAAATAGAATTCACATTCTTCTCTATACTTCTACAATTATAAAAAAAAAGATATATCAAATTGGCAACAAAATAAAATAGCGATATTTTTTGTATATATTTTGTTCAATTATCGTAAAAATATATTTATTTTTCTATAATAAAAATAATAATTAAAATATATGAATCGTAATTAAAATTTCTAGTTATGTTATGCTCTAGTCACACCAGATGGAGGACAAATTTCTACCTGTGGGCCCCCCTATCCAAACTAAGTCTTATAGAATTGTCTAGGATGTTTACCTTGGCCCCTGCTGGGAAAAAATCATGGGTCCGTTCCTGCCCATGTATAAATTCTCTCCCCACCTTCCCCCTCCCCTCATGGTTGGGCATGGTCATACGGTTCCCCCCTCCTCCCTCGTGGTTGGAGATGCTCTTAGGAGGAGTGTAATTAGCAAGTCGTGAAAGATGTCAAAATATCATACTAATCCAAAGTGAATACTTCATCCACGTCCTTTATTCCTCATCAAAGAGAATATGCAATTACTATTTTAAAGATGTGTATTTTATCTATCTATATCTTGTTCACACACAAAATGACATGGTGGACTCCACCCAACTAGGGCTAGCTTGAAAATGTTGTGGCGGTGTTAGAAAGCTGCTGTGTGAAAGCACTGTGAAAACACTCTGAAAAAGCTGCTGTGAATTTTTTGATAAAATATTGTTTGGTACATATTACATAAAAGCTGCTGTGAAATATTGATATAGTAATTTTGTGTTTGGTAAAATCAACTGTGAAGTTACTGTGAGAGGGTAAAATGACAAAAATATATGACACGTGTCATTTTCGTATTAATAACTATTGATATTTCAAAAATTGTAAAGTTAAAATCGGTTGTAGATAAATTAATGAAAAATACTTTCTGAAAAAGCATCTTCCCCCTTGCTTCCTGAAAGCTGCTGTGAGGCAACGGAAACTAACCGGAAAAGCAGAAATTTAATTTTACCAAATACACTAAAACTGCTTCTGCTGTCGAAAAGAAACTGTTTTGGCAGCAGAAATATTCTCAAACTCACCTTTAATGTAGTGGGATATTTTTTAAGGGACGACGGTGTCATTTTAATTAAAAACAATTGTTAAAAAGGTAAAAGATAAGAAAGAGAATATACGTTTTAAAAAGGAAAAACGTACGGAAAGAAAGGATATGTACGCAGGGGCGAATCCAGAAACTTTGTCTAGTGAGGGCTAAATTTTCAAAATATAAAATGTTAGTGACACAATATATGAAATACGGGTTATTATTTGTTTTCAGTGGGGGCTAAATTGTGTTTATTGAAAATAATATGGGATAAATTTGTAGTATCCCAAAGTTCAGTGCGGGCTATAGCCCCACATCTTCATATGTGGATCTGCCCTCGTATATACGAAGTATCATGTAAACTTGCAACTATTTTGAGTCCAAGGAGTAGGACAGGAAGATATGCGTCAAGGGGCAAAGGACCGTACTCCCCTGTAAAATTGGGGTAGAACTCAAAGAAGAGATTTTGTCTTCATGCTTAAAGTTCACGGCGTCATAGTGTCTTGTCTTCTACCATAAAACTTCAGGTAATTTTCACTTAAACCCCTCAATTTCGGTTGATCTTCATTTACATTCATAGTTTAGAAAATTTCACTTACACCCTTTATGTTTACCAAACATTGTTGTCACTTACACCCGTACGTGTATTTATTCTGTTAATTGGTAGCGTAACTTTACAAATTCTGTTTTTTGGACAGATTTATCGTTACAAATGCTAAAAAGGTCAATCCACCCTTAATTTTGTAAACTCTACCTTGAGTTAATCCTAATTTTTGTTTGTATTAACTGCACCATGTTCATAAATGCATACGAAACATGTAATATAATACACATATTATGCGTTTGTTAAGAATATACAATGGGCTGAATTAACCTTTTGCAGCCTCTGTAAAGATAAGTTTGTTCGAAAAAATGATTTGGAGAAGTTATCGTAAGAACTAGCATAGTGAATGCATAGAGAGTAGTGTAAGTGACAACATATTTGGTAGTGATAAGAGATGTAAGTGAAGTTTTCCATACTAGGATGGGTGTTAGTGAAAATCGGCCAAAATTGAGGGATGGTAAGTGAATTTTACCTAAAAGTTTTCTTCCCAAACAGCCACATTACACGTCAGTACTTATTCCTGCACTGATTTATTGTAGGATAAACTCATAGAAGACACTTTCACCCCCTCAGGTTTGATGCAAAGCAACTTTCACCCCTTCAAGTATGGAAAATAACACTCACCCTTTTTATGTGACAAATTTCAGGATATTTACAATGTGACCTCATTAGTCTGCGGGCAATTATTCGCGTAGTAGTTTTTGGAGACAAATTTGCACTCTTAGAATATGATATGAAATAATTGGGGGTGCAAGTGTCATGCAGTTTGGAACACAAATGGGGCGAAACTTGAGAGTGTCATCCTCAAACAGGAAAGTGTGAAAGTGTCTTTGCATCAAGAAAAAGTATTCATTGGGGCTATTGGGGCTAGCTCCATCACTGTTGCATGCCTGCGTGGTGGGGCGTGTCATTCATGTTTTGACAAATGTGCATTAGTCAGATTGAACCTACCAAATTTCGTATGTATGTCAAATGACGCGCCCCTCTACGCAGACATGCCACAGTGGTGGAGCTAGCCCCAAAATCTTTTCTCTTGCATCAAAGCTGAGAGGTGAAGTGTTTTTCACCCTTTATTACACCACATGCCAGGTCAATGACAGAGTTACCCCTTGGGTAAAAAATAACTCAAAGTAGAAACTTACATTACCAAATCGAGTAACAAACACATTATTCTTAACAAACACATTATTCTCCTAGACGTCACGTTGGGAAAACAAAATAACATACCACTCCCACACTGACGCATACACAAGCAGAAAGAGACACATTCAACAATAACAACAAACTAACTCTCATCACATAAGAGACTTCAACGACCTCGCCTTGATCCGCTTTCGACCTCTCCTCTTTCCCGTCCCTCCACCACTCTTTTCCTCCTCATCATCAGAAAAAATGATTTTATCACTCTCATTGGACGAAGAAGAGTAAACATTTTCCTTTTCAGCAACGATTTCATCTGTCTTGGTGGTAGCAATTGCACCTCTCTTCTTCCCCCAACTCGGCCCAAACCCAGAATAGTAGTAAAACTCGTATGGATTCGTGGTGGACATTGTAGTCTTTCTACCACGACGGGTGCTTTCCCTTGTCACCGTATCCACCTTCTCTGTTTTTTCCTTCGTCTTGGTGGTGGTTGAAGATGAAGGCTGAGCCAAGCTCCTCTGCAGCTTCTCCAAGTGATACTCGCAGAGCGAACTGTTTCTCGCTGCATATGATTTGCATTTCCAGCTATTCCTATAGCTCTTCGCGCACATTACCCTCTCTTCTTCTTGTTCAATGCTAATATCAATCAGTTCATCATCGCTAAACATCTTCGTATCATCCACACTGCAAACAATTACACAATCAATTCAAACCAATTAGACGCCAGATTAGGAAACTTAGACAATCGAAATTAAACAAGCGTTTGATGAGAAATGGTATTGAGAGAGGAAACAATCGAACTAATTGACGATTTCGAGCATGAATGCACGAAGAAATGGGAGAGATTTAGGGTTTTTTTTTTCATGGAGGAACACTAAGAAACCCTAGAAAACAGAGGAAAAAACGAAGAAGAAGAGTGATTTGTTTCAGAGAGAAGTCAAACCTGAAGATGAGACCAGGAAGAATCGAGTACATCCCAGGGAGACTGATTGAGTTGGCAAATGCGGGACGGCAAGCGACCGGCGTCTCCGGCGGCGGTGGAGGAGTCGGCGGCGAGGAGGAGGGCGTTGAGGCGTAAATGCTTCCGGATTCTCATACTAGAAGGAGATTGAGATCGAAGTGACGAGAAGAAGAAGGAGATGGCTATTCTCTTTCTGGTGCGGCGAAGCTGCGGGTTTTTGTAGATCTCAGAGAGCGAGCTCGTTAACGAGCAGAGGGAGAAAGAACGAGGTGTGTAATTTTTCTATTTATCCTTCTCTTCTTGTTCTGTTGTTGCTTTCTATTTTGGATATGAGACACTTTCACCCCCTTCTAGTTTGTGAAATGAAATTTTCAATCCACTTATGTAAGACTGTATCTCGGGTTGGTTGGAGGGGTTGACACAAACGTCCCATCCCAAGACCAAGACAGGTCAGGGTTGCTCAAGCCTAGCCCAGCCCGAGTTAGGAGTAGGGGTGCTGTAAAAAAAATCGATTAAACTGGTATAACAAACCAAACCAAACAGTTTGTGCTGGTTTTGGATGGTTTTTAAGATTATTCGGTCATAATCGTTAAGCTCCATTTGCAAAGCGATTTTATATATGGGAATATGCTAAGTACAGGTCGAGCTTAATTTTTGTGCTCGAATTACATATAATCTAGATCTAACAATCTTTACAACCACTCAAATTGATCAATAAGACCAGAGTGAAATAGAGAAAATGAGTGAAAATAAGCAGTACTTGTTTGTGAGGAAAAGGTTAGATTGTCTTCTACATGTCGAGCTTAATATGCTAAGTACAGGAAAAGTATAAATCTTATGCATACTTTGTTACACTTTTTTCCAACCGGTTTCGTGTGTGCCTACTCGACACCGGTTGTGCACTTGTGTGTTAGCCGGATGTGGTTCTTTTCCGCAAAAATCCGATTTTTCAGTCAGATTTTGGATAATCTATCTATCCATTAATTTAGCTTACCCGAACAAGGCCTTTTAAGTAAACATGATACAAGGTAAAATCACCCATGAGGAGAGACACTATGCGGCTAGGTAATGGATAGTTTCTTGACCGCTCAATGTACTCAAGGAACCTTGCCACATCGTTCACCGGGGTGAGACATAAATGGTGGTTGCTAAAAAAGTTCTAATCATATCTCCAGGAGACATGGTAATTATTCAAAGTACTTGGTCTATTTCTTCTGTTTTGACTTTTTTCCCCGTAATCATGTCATTTTGACTTGGTAATTTGAATTTTGAATAGCAAAACGGCGCATTTTTTTAGTAATTTTTCATAGTTTATAGAGTAAAGTTTACATTTCTATGAGACCTTTTCAAAAAATAACATCGTTTTACCATCAAAATCATCGGATCAAAGCGGCCCGATCATTAATGGTAAAAGTCAAAATTGGAGAAACAGAGGAAGTATGAAGCTTTCGACGTTTCAGATTTTCGTTGATTGATCGGTATTTAGAGCGCTGATTGCAGTTGACTGATATGTTCGTATGATATGATTCTAGGTTGACATGACAGCCTCTGACTTGAAAAGTACTAATGTGAGACTCAAGGACACGATTACGTAATTACGCATTCGCAAAAAAGTTAGGTACTTTGATATTTTCTCTCTTCCCCATTCCTAATTCTTTTTCTGAATTGTGTGGATTTTAGTGTTTCAGATGAGGTCCACTCGCAACTTCAACTCTTGTGTGTAATCCTTAGTATTGCTACTTATTTATACAAGTAACTCCATTCTTTTATCTGAAACTCAGTATCAAATATTTTTCAATCCTTAGTATTGCTACTTATTTATACAAGTAACTCCATTCTTTTATCTGAAACTCAGTATCAAATATTTTTCTTGTCATTGACCCGTGAAGATATAGTAGTAAAACACAGGTCACCAGCCTCATACGCCGACAATATTTTAAGCTTCATGCTAGCGATTATTGTCACTGAGTACCAACACAGTAAACACACCGGTAAAGTAAGGAAATGAAAATCAGTTCACCTGAGTTACATAACCCAAGCCCGACCAACATATGGTTTGGGCTTGGGTTATGTAACTTTGGGCCAAGCCCAAACCGGCCCGGCCTGAACTCACTCGTACAGCTATTATTTATATATAAGTATATTAAATATGCGTATGTACGGCTATATAAGTGTACTATATAGTTAATACGTTAAATATGCTATGTTAAATACATAACATATAAGCATCTCCAATAGGTCATCTATTAGCTTTTAACCCGTGCGATGCACGGCGAAATTTAAATTCAAAAACAAAATTGATGTCACTTAAACAGTTGATGTTATGTGCATTTCAAATGCTACATCCAAAAAAATAACCAAAAGTACTGAATAACATAATCAATGAAACTGAAAGAGAAGTCGAAACTGATTGCTAGAGACCAATCACATTGTAGGTAGTCATGCATCACAAATGACATAATGTATCAGTAAATGTACAATATTTTAACAAGTTTAATATTTTAAAACGGAGTAATCGCATATGTCTACATTCTGTTTGCTTAAGTGATTCATACAAATGCATGCACTCATCAGCCCAATCAACAGTAAGCACTGAAACACATTTAAGATCATTTTGTTCCACCACCTCAGTAGGTGCTTCGATGATGAAAGTGTAAGATTGGTTAACGCAACTTCGAATATGCTCTTGAATGGACTTTGCGAAGGATCCTGTTATAAGTAATGAATGAGTTTTCCACTGAGATAATTTTAGTGCAAGACATCTACATTATAAATAATTATAGAAATTATAGAACATAATAGACCAATCGATCTTCTTAGTATTACCTATACGGGGATGGCGAGTGACTCTTTCGCGCAAGTGCATACCTTCGGCAGCGGCCATGAGAACTTCAAATATACAAAGCATTTTTGTCATGAATAATGCACATAGACAAAGCATATTACTGTAAATTATGAAGAAAAAACTCACCGGATATGAGGGTTGGTCTTTGCTCATCTAATTTTCTCTTGCGTCCCAAGCGAGCTAACCTACATTGTTCTCCCCGCTCCTCATTTTCGTCCATGTCTGGGAGAAAAAAGAGAAAGTAGTGGGGAAGAGAATTACTTGATAAAATGTAAACATCAAACACAGATTGAAGGGAAGAATCATACCTCCAAACACCAAACACAATTTTTTTTACAAAGCAGAAATAAAAAAACGATTTCTTTCAAACTGTACGAATGGAAGAGTGATACCACCATTATATCATTGGGATACCTAGCCATTTTAGTCCGTTTTGGAGAGGGAAAGATGTTGAATTCACCATCAAATCAGAAGATTCATTTCGGTACCTCTTTGGTAACGTCGCAATGAATGCCATATAATGGAGGTCTTTTTATATGGCATGATTCTTTCCTTCAAATTCACGTGTATTTTGATATTTCACCGTCCATTTTGGAGACGGAAATTTACAGAATTCAATCATAATTTCGTCAACTACATTATGAGTTCCTTCAGTATATTTGGAAGTTTCCTGACGGACTAATAATATTTGTCAACTAACATCTTCTATTACTTGCCAATAAACATTAAACGGGCTGAGTTAAATTTACACATCGGCGTCAGTTTTTTCATTTTAAATCAAATTTTGCAGATTTTAAATTTAAAGGCGCCAAATTTTTCATTTTCAGTTCATACTCTTAAGATGTAATTTAAATTTAAATTTTGTAGCAATATTTTTACATTAATTAATTAATTGTATTTACCACGTGGCATTTTCTCACGCAAAGCGTGAGATGACATTCTCAAATAGTATACATAGATTTTTCTTCACCATATTGAGAACATTTTTAGATTTTTGAAGAAACAAATGAAAAGTAAACAAATAAAATGTGAAAATCAATTGGGTACATAAATAGTTAGATTGGTGAACGTCTAGCAAATCGAATTGTCAGATTTTATAATATATCATTGTTATGCTTTTTTTATTTTGTACATACACATTTTTAATAATTTTAAACATGCACAATTATTGGCAAACAAATCGGGATGATTTTCAACTTTTGTAATTTTCTTTAGTTGTTGATTTCGTTAAAAGATCACCATCCTTAGTAGATTTTAACTTTATTTTAATATGATTTTATGTCAACATTTATGTCAAAATTATGACAATGTAAAGAATTATTTTTTTAGACCGATTATATACTAAGCACTCAAAAAAGTATCGATGATCATTTATTTAATAATAAATGATAATTCCATATCAAAACATTCCTTGTAGATTATGATATAAAAAGAGTTGGGCGACCGTGCCACGACCACATCAATTTTTTAAGTAGAGGAGTTTTAATATGACAACGAGTTAATACCACACACAAAAACGTCCACAACAGATCCAAAAGAAGAAACATCAATTTACATCAACAAACAAAGAAGAATAATAATAAGAAGAAGAAGAAGAAGAAGAAGAGAGGAACTAAATTTGAACAAAATCATCACAAATGTCTCACCAAAGAAGAAAAATGTATCTTAGAAACAAATCAAGATCCACAGTTATAAATGAGTTAAAAATTCTGGACTGCCGCCTCCACCGCCAATGCCAGACCTCCAAAGTCACCGCCTGATTGGTCGGTCCTCCAAACCCAATGCCAGCGCCGGTCCTCTGATTTCCACTGTCTTCGTCTAGTCGAAGTCGTCATTGTCTGGTGGAAGTTGCGTCAATGCATTGTTCTCCAGCCGATGTGATGAAGCTGAAAAGTTCTCCTCTTCAGAGATCGAGAGATCAATGGTTCCAAAATTGAGATGGAAATGGCAATTGGAGGAGTATTGGGGTTACAGAGGAAGAGATTGAGGTTAAGGTAGTGGGAGATGAATAATAATCCGAATCTGAGGAGTGGTGATGGAGATGAGGATTGAAAATGGATTGACAACTATTTAGTTAAATAGAAGAAGAAGAATATAGTTAAAAGGAATATGAATTAAAAAATTATCTATAATAAGATTATGAATGCATTATTAAAGGAAAACTTTTAAACGTTGTAAATATTATACCAATCTCTTAGAAAGAAACTGTCAAATATGGAAAAAATATAATTAATAGGTCTAAAATGTACATTTTTTTGTAACGGAAATTTCCTTGTTGTTTGTCAATTTTTATCAACTAACATCATGATTTCCTTCAGCAATATTTTTCTGGTATAAATTCCTTATTGACAACCAATTTTTACCGATTTTGGCTCAAAAAATTTACTAACTACCGATTTGATTCCTGTCATCAATATTGGAAATGTCTTTCGTTATTTTTCTTATGTTTTGGTTATATACTTTTTTAAACGGGCCCAATTAAATTTAAATGTCGGCGCCAAATTTTTCATTTTGAGTTCAAACTTTGTGGTGATGTAAATTTAAATTTCAAATAATGTTTTTAAATCTTAAATTAATTAGTTATAATTTCCACGTGGCAAATCCTGAGGCAAAGTTGGAGAAAGGCATTCTCAAATAGTATATATTGATATGGCGGTTATCTTCAAAATATGAATAAGATGAGAAAAATGTTACCTCCAATAGATTCTCTACTCCGTTCTTTATTTTAGCGGATAGTTATCACACTCACTATATTTGAAGAGCTGGATCAATAAGTTCAGAGGCGGACCTATGTAGGGGCAAGGGGGGCAGTTGCCCCCCCCCCCCTGAAATTTTAAAATGTCTACTAGTACCCCTAGTTTTATAGATTTTTTATGGCTAAACTGAATGGATATATAATTTTGCCCCCCCCCCCCCCCCCTGGATTTTCAAACTGCCCAGTTGCCGAAGTGGTTAGTTGGTGTAAATGACAAATCCCAGTACACGGGTTCGATTCTCCTCCCAAACAACAATTTTTTTCATTCATTTTTTAACCCATTTACCATTTTACCATTAACTCCTCGAAAAAAAAGAACAACTTGTGAGTTTTGTTCATTATTAATTTGATGTTTTTGTGTGTAATTCATATGAAATATACTGACTTTTGACCGTTGACTTTTGATTTTGACTTTTGACTTCGCGAATCTTGTCCCGGCTGACTTGATTTCCTGGCTCCGCCACTGAATAAGTTCATATTTTCTTTAACCATGTTCTTAGCGGTTACGTCTTAAATTCCTTAAAATTCTCTTGCAGGAAATATTGAGAATGTGACACGTGTTATTTAGCTAGGCATTTAACCAATACTATTGGAGAACTTACTAAAATTTTACAATATCTAAAATAAAAATGTTTGATTTTCATCAAATTACAAATAATTTTTAACTACTATTACTGGAGATGCTCTTAAAGTTTCGTTGAAAACTGTCAAAGTTGTCCAATGTTGTGATTGATATTTGCTCAAATTAAATATCTTGTAATTAATTCTTTTAATCACTAATTTTATTTTTCTAATAAATTAAATTAACATTTTGGCCCGTGGGTTGGGTTGGGTTTAATTTTTTTTAGAATGTTACGGGCATGGTCATGGGTCTTAGCCCGATCTGTGGGTTGGACTCGGGCTCGGGCTCACCCTTTTAGACACTTGGCCCGGTTCAGCCGGACCCAACCAGCCCGGCCCACGGCCAGGCCTAAATTTGAGTGTGCACTTTCATGAGTGAAAGTTACACGTTCTATTAATTCATCAAAACAAAAGTTACATGTTCTATTGGACATATACCAAACTGTCACTTGAACCAGGAAGCAATATATTTGATCTCTCATGACCTCTCATCCATAGGTA
Source organism: Linanthus parryae (assembly GCA_023055425.1). Lineage (NCBI taxonomy): Eukaryota > Viridiplantae > Streptophyta > Magnoliopsida > Ericales > Polemoniaceae > Linanthus > Linanthus parryae. The sequence continues at coordinate 188,440,392 of JALGPY010000002.1, read as the reverse complement.
GTTTTCACTTTTACATCCACTATTTTTTTTTTCATCAAAGGATTAGATTAACAACCTATACGATTTATCTCAAAGATGGAATATTTGAAGAATAAAAATACGTATGCCAGTTGCATATAAAGTTAGTAATATATTTGATCTCTCATTTATAAAGTTGCATATAAATGTAACTGCATATGCTCTGGCAGTTGATGATTTTTTTTTTTTTTTTTTTTTTTTTTTTTTTTTTTGAGTAGAAGACTGAATTTTATTAATCAAACTGGGTTTGGGCTGATGAGGCCCATTACATCGTGTAACAAAGTTTTAGATGCCCAATGGGGCTCAGTTTCATACCAGGCTGAATTAATTGGGCTGAGAAGCCCAAACTTGGATGTAGCGGAAAGAACACTTCTCGAAGTCTCGGGACAAGACCATCGCCTCGTGCAGCACACTTCCAACTTCCGAGAAGCATTGATTTGTTCCACTTCCCAACCGGTCCATTTCACGGATCAAAGCAAGACCGTCCGTTTCTATCACCACTCTTCTCAGACCCATCTCCTTCGCCATCTTCACACCCTCTCGGATTGCTTGGCCTTCCGCAGTTCTTGCTCTTGTTCCGTATGGGATTCTCTTCGAAAAGCTTGCAACAAACCTCCCATGGTGGTCTCTGATTACACCACCGGCCCCTGCAATTTTTCGCCTGAAATCCCACGCTCCATCTACATTGACTTTGAACTCGCCATTTTCAGGTGGTCTCCACATCTGGGCTGGTGGGATGGTGGTAGCAAGGGGTTTAGATGTAGCCGATTCAAACGCCTGAAGCTTCTCCACCGCCGACCTCACCAGATCTGAAGCCGTGACTCCGCCGTTACTGAAAAGATGGCGATTTCTATTGCTCCACAGTTCCGAAATGCACATGCAGATAAGTTGAATCTCTCTCTCTTCCTTGCAAGTTAACACTTTGTCTTTAATCCAATTTGAGAAATCGGTGTTGCTGGTACTCAAGTTTAACTCTGGAAAATTTTCCAGGTTTCCTTCGCTATATGGCAACGGAGGAAGATGTGGGTCTCGTCTTCCTTAGCTCTTCCACAGAGGTTGCAGAAAACCGGTAAGTTGATGTTACGCAAAGCTAAGTTCATCTTTGTTGGGAGAGCCCTTCTCCACCCTCTCCAAATGGGAAAAAGATGCCTCCTGGGGATTTTGATTTTCCAAAACTTGATGAGCCAATCTTCATCTTCTACATTACCGCTGTTGCTTCTGTGTGAATGTGATTCTTGTGCTTATTTTTTGGCGATCTGGTAGCCAGTGGAGACAGAATAAACACCTGTATCCGTAAAATTCCACATAATAAAGTCTCTAGATGGAGAACTTGAAAGTGGGATTTTGCAGATATCGATTATATCCACAGGCCAAAAAAACTCGTTAAGTTTCTGCATATCCCATTCTGCTTGACCAGGAACCATGAGATCTGCAACCAATAAATCATTATTTTGCACCGTGGTAATGGGTTTATAAGGGAACTCTCGTGGTAGCCATGGATCGTTAAAAGCTTTCACTTGGTTACCTGAGCCAATCCCCCATCTCAAACCCTCGATTATAATGTTCTTGCTAGCCAAAATACTCCTCCAAGTGTAAGAACATTGAGAGGTGGCCTCAACTTGCAAGATATCTGCTGCAATATTTTTTGTGCAGAACTTGGCTTAGTAAAGAATCTTTATCACTGATTATACGCCATAATTGTTTACCCAACATTGCGAGGTTGAAATCTTGAAGATCTTTAAAGCCAATTCCCCCCTCTACTTTGTCCTGTTTGAGCTTCTCCCACGCAATCCAATTGATCTTTTGATTTTCACCTTCGTGTCCCCAGAAAAACTTGCGGCTAAGAGTCTCAATTTTCTTGCAGATTGATTGAGGGATCTTGAAACAGCTCATGGTGTAAGTTGGCACGGTTTGAGCAACCACTTTGATGAGGGTTTCGCGACCTGCAAAAGAAAGTGAGCTACCTTTCCAACCCTTGAATTTTGAAGCAACTTTTTCATACACAAAATTAAAATCAAGAGTTTTGTTTTTCCCCAGTGATGTAGGGAGGCCCAAATATCTATCATGTGACTCCACCAAGGATACTCCGAGCAAACTGCTGAGAAAAGATTGACGCTGTGGAGGAATATTGGCCGAAAACACCACTGCGCTTTTTTCCTTGTTAATTTTTTGACCCGTTGCTTTCTCAAAAACTTGTAATAATTGTAAAATGTACTCAATCTCTTCTTCCTTAGCTTTAGAGAATAGGATACTGTCGTCTGCGAAAAACAGATGACTTATGACCGGGCCATTACGCGATGCTTGTAAACCAGAGATCACTCCTTGGGCGCAAGCTGACGATAGTTTCCTCGAGAGAGCTTCTCCACAGAGCAGGAAGAGATACGGTGAAAGGGGGCAACCTTGCCTCAAGCCCCTCTCAGGTATGATACTACCTACACAACGTCCTTCATAGGCAAAACAAAACCTCACCGTAGTGATACAGTCCATTACTAGACTTATCCATTTGTTACCGAAACCAAAACTCTCCATACAAGCACGTAAGAACTCCCATTCAACACGATCGTAGGCTTTAGACATATCAATCTTTAGAGCAAAACTACCGTATCTGTCTTTCTTACGATACTTCATTGTATGGAGAAGTTCGTAAGCAAGAAGAATATTATCGGATATCAATCTATTGGGGACAAAAGCACTTTGATAAACGGAGATAATTGAAGGGAGTACCTTTTTTAGCCTGTTCGCCATCGTCTTCGTCACAATTTTGTAAATTACAGAACATAAACTTATAGGTCTGAGATCTGTAGGCCTCCTGACTTGCTTGACCTTTGGGAGAAGCGCGATAACGGTTTTGTTAAAATCGGCCATACTAGTTATGCCATTTAGAACATCAAGACAAGTTCTCTCAACATCTTTTCCCACAACATTCCAGTGAGTTTGGAAAAAAGTCGCAGGGAAACCATCAAAACCGGGGGCTTTTAGGGGCCCCATTTGATCAAATGCACTTTTTACTTCACTGCTTGTATAAGGATCATCAAGCATCAAACGGGTTTCACCCATAACAATGGGAGAGATCTCCTGTAAAAGGGGTTCCATCTCCTCCATTGATGGGTTCGTTGATTGGAAAATTTCATTGAAATAGGAAGAAAGAATAGCAACAATATCAGACTCAGAAGTGCACCACTGACCGTTTGCATCTTCAAGTCCTTTGATTGCGTTTCTAGCTTTCCTGATTGTTGCCTTCTTATGAAAGAAGGCTGTATTCCTATCCCCCTTTTCTAACCACTGCACCCGGCTCCGTTGAAGCCACAACTCTTCCTCCTTCAGGAGTAGTTTATTTATTTCAGATTTGACTTCTGCAATCTCGTTCCTTACAAAGCCGCTTCTAGCCAAACTTTCTAGATGAACTAGTCGACGACGTAATTCGGCCACTGTTCTCGTAATATTGCCGACTTCTTTTCCTTCCCAGTCTTTTAGGTCAATTGCTAAATTGCTCAACTTGTCTTGTAGCGGCAACTGACTCGGCATTCTCTGCCAGCTGTTTTCGATCACCCCATTAATACTTTGGTACTGGTCCCATACTGACTCGTATTGAAACCTTCTAGACTTACGATGAGAGATTTCCGGAACATCCCATAGGAGTTGTACTGGACAGTGGTCCGAAACAGTAACTGTTAGATGGTTTACTCTTCTTGAGGGGAAAAGGTTCATCCATTCAACTGTGGCTACAACCCGATCGAGTCGTTCATAAATAATTTCCCCATTCCGGGGATTACTTTCCCATGTGATATCCTTGCCAACATAGCCCAAATCGAAAAGATTGAGTTCTTGGAGTACTTGACGAAACTGACTAGCGCTTTGATCATCAAAACTCCTTCCACCACACTTCTCATTAGCACTAACCATAGCATTGAAATCACCGAGAACACACCAAGGGAGAGTATTGTTACCTCTGATCCTCCGAAGAAGATCCCATGAATGATGTCTTTCACGGGTATCGGGATTGCCATAGAAGCAAGTAAGCTGCCACGTTCTCCTCGCGACATCGTCGTGTACTAGGCAATCAATATACCAAATAGAACTGGACTTAACAGTAACTTGAAGATGTTCCCTCCACAAGAGGGCAAGACCCCCGCTTCTACCTCTACTACTAACAAAATTACCAACAAAATTTTGAAATTTACCACGAACTTTCTCCATCTCCTCCTTTGACAGCCTGGTTTCCATCAAGAAAATAAGGCCGGGGCATGAACTCCTCACCACATGGCGAAGAGCAAGAACATTGCGAGGGTTGCCCAACCCTCGAATTTCCAGCTTATCATACTCATTGGGATAAGGCGGACCGGACCCCGGTCTCCGCCTTGTCTGAGAGAGTAGTATCACTACTAGAGTTGTTGTTGGTATCACCACTTGGTATTGTGCCCGCTGGGAAGGTTAATTGGCGGCCTTTTTTGTTTGTGAAATTATCCATGGCTGTTTTGTGTGTGGGGGGGGGGGGGGCTAAAATATGTGGTGGAACCCTTTCTTTTTGCTAGATCTTGATTGAGATTGTTGACCCGTGCCATTACCGACCCTTTGACTTGTCCAGTCACACTGTCTGCTACTTCACCTGCAAACTTAGTGATAGCCTCAAGTTGACTTTGGGTGACATTTGAATCTTCGATAACCTTGGATGGGTTGTGCTGTTGTGTGTTACTAGACTCTTCTGCTAAAGGGTTCTGGTACATAGTAATTTCCTTCCCGTTCTCCGTTCGGTCGCCTTCGATTTCCACGTCCTCATCCATCAAGTGGTTGTTTTTGTCCCCCACCACTGCCTCGTCCTGGGGTTCAGGTTGTGCTTCCGTATCTCCCCCCCCCTGCCGCAGGGGTAGAGTCTTGTTCTCCTTCATCCTTTTTTGAGCGTCTGCGAATTGCAGGACGATATAGCAGAAAAGGGCCGTAACCCTTTTCTACAGATGCTTTTTCCGCTGCTGTAAAAACATCACAATCTCCGCCCTCATGAGTTATTGACCCACACCAACAGCAGACATAAGGGATTCGTTCAAAACGAAAGTCCAGCCATATGCGCTCACCGCGAATGTTTATATGGGTACCTCTGGGTATAGGTTCCGATAAGGGCAAGCGGATCCTAACCCTAACGTAGTTGCCATCGTCTCCTTCGCTGTAAATCCGATTGTCTGAATCCACAACTTCACAAATACTCCACCCGATCTTCCTAGAAGTATTTTCGTTAACATACTGAATAGGGAGACCTAGGATCTGGATCCATACTTCATAATCTTGGAAAGTAACGTTCTTTACTGGATCACCAAGCTTCCAGGGTTTCAACAGTAGAACTTTTTTATTGAACAGCCACGGCCCTCCAGCCGACACACGATCCATTGTTGTTTGATCTGGGAAAGCAAACAGAAAAGTGTTGAAATCGATTTCCAAGATATTTACCTTATCACCATTGGTCCAGATGCGTCTAAACATCCCCCTCATTGCCCCGGCGTTAACTTTGGTCTCTGAAACGAACATCCCCATAAGACAGAACGCAAAGCTCCTGTCAGCTTGATCGCAATATTCATCTTCGAAAACCAGGATCTGACTCTCCTTTGCAGTGTACTCGATGGGATCCCTTGAGGCCATTGTCACCGCTGTTGATCTGGGAAGACGACTGCGCCCGTAGGGTTTCTACTCCGACAAAACCGGAGCACTCAAAAACTTAACTCGTGTGCCACTTTTTGGCAGTTGATGATTTTTATTTCATCTATATTGCAGGGTACTGAAGTGATACTAGTTTCTTCCGGCTATCCCTTCAACGGCTCTTCCACACTACAACTTCCGAAGTACTGAGCATCACAGTGGTTTATTTCACATCTGTTTTCTCCGTTCTTTTATTAGCTTTGTAGATCTCTTCTCAGTTTACAAGTATACGCTTTGGCGTCCAGTATTACGCTTTGTCCATAGTATGCCACACCGATACCTTTCTCTTATTCTGTGATATCAGAAAAGCTCCACTACAGAGCTGATTTACAGAAGGAAGAAGAAGATGAAGATTTGGAGGGAAAAACCTCTCAATTTCATTGATGAAGAACTGAACACACAAATTGGGAAAGTGAACAATTAAGACCTAGAACATGTACAGTCAGCATTCCAAGAGACCAATCAGGACTAGCCACATCATCCATCATGACACCCTAAGAAGTGACTTTACCAACAATACACAAGAAATACAAAAAATACACAAAAGCACCCTGAGGTTAAGTAAACTACTTATGAAAAATACAAATAACTCCCCAATTTCTTCAATACGCCCCCTCAAGTTAGAGTGTCTAGGTTTAACACTCCTAACTTGGATTTGAGAAAGTGAAACACATGAGAAGAAAGGGGTTTTGTCAAGAGATCTGCAAGCTGATGAGAAGAAGGAACATGAGCCAGCTGCAATACTCCAGCATTAACCAAATCTCTCACAAGATGACAATCACACTCAATGTGCTTAGTCCTTTCACGAAAGACTGAATTTTGTGCAATGTAAATTGCTGAATTGTTGTCACAGTAGATGATAGGAGGACTTTGGAGAGAAATATGCAGATCTTTGAGCAAGAAAAGTAACCATTGTACCTCACAAGAAGTTGCAGTTAGACTCCTATACTCAGCTTCTGCAGAGCTTCTAAACACAACAGCTTGCTTCTTGGATTTCCATGAAACTAAACAATCTCCAAGATAGATCAAGTAACCTGAAGTTGACCTCCTTGTATCTAGACATCCAGCCCAGTCAGAATCTGAGAAGGCTCTGAGAGTGACATTGTTAGCTGCAGGTAAGAACAAACCCTGATTGATACTACCTTGGACATATCTTAAAACACGATGAACAACTTTGAGATGCTCAGCTGAAGGTTTAGCCACATATTGACTTAGTTTGTGAACTGCAAAGCACAAATCAGGCCTAGAACTGCAGAGATAAAGAAGCTTCCCAATGATACTTCTGTATGTGACAGCTGCTGAATCATCAAGATAAGAACTAGATTCCTTTTTCAATCTCAAATTCACTTCCATAGGAGTAGAAGCAGTCTTGCAGCTGCTATAACCACTGGCATTCAAAATTTCACTAGCAAATTTCTTTTGACACAAGTAGATACCTGTATCATTCCTTGCTATCTCAAAACCCAAAAAATACTGCAAAGGACCAAGGTCTTTAAGCTGAAACTTGGCATTCAGATCATTCTTAAACTTGCTCAGAAATTCTTGATTATTGCCAGTCAGCACTATATCATCAACATACACCAATAAAGCTGCAAAGAGGGAGGAGGTCTTTAGAATGAAAAGAGTGTAATCTGACTTACTCTGTTGAAACCCCATTTGTGTAAGAGTAGTAGAAAACTTGCTGTACCATTGTCTTGAAGCCTGTTTAAGACCATACAAAGACTTCTTGAGTCTGCAAACAATAGTACCGGAACTATGAAGAGAACAATTATCCATCTTGTATCCAGGAGGAAGATCCATATAAACTTCTTCAATCAAGTCTCCATGTAAGAAAGCATTGTTAACATCGATTTGATGCAAATGCCATCCATTTATAGCAACCAATGCTAAGAGACACTTTAAAGTGGGTAACTTAGCTACTGGAGAGAAAGTTTCATTGTAATCAATTCCTTGTGTCTGAGTATACCCTTTTGCCACCAATCTTGCCTTAAACCTCTCAACAGAACCATCTGCCTTCTATTTCACCTTATACACCCATCTGCATCCTACTGTGTCATGACCTGAGGGTAAAAGAGTAATTTCGCATGTGTCATTTGCAATTAGAGCTTGCAACTCTGTTTCCATAGCTTTTACCCAAACAGGACTTTGAGAAGCTTCATAATATGTTGATGGCTCTTTAATACTGCCAACAGAAGCCAGAAAATGTTGATATCTGGAATTAAATAGAGCCATAGAAGCCAATTTAGGCACATTCACAACATAATCTTGTAAATATCTAGGTGGCCTGATGGTTCTTGTTGGTCTAGAAGATATCAACACATCATTCACAATGGGATCTGTAAGTGATGTTGGTGAAGAATCACTTGAATGTGAAGAAGCAGAATCAGTACCATTCAAGAAAGAGCTATCATCATGTTCATTTATAATAGCAGGAAGTGAAAAATCATCAAAACATGATGGAGTAGTATCAGCTTTGTAAGGGAACACATGCTCATGAAATACCACATTTCTGGAAATAACAATCTTGCCTGTCCCAAGACTGTAAGTCTTGTAACCCTTCATCCCATAGACATAACCAACAAAAACAGACATATCTTCCCTGCTGTCAAATTTAGTTCTCCCTTGCTGCAAAGTAGAAACAAAGCACAAACACCCAAAAACCTTAAAAAGGTCATAAGTTGGAGGTGTGTGAAAAAGAACTTCAAAAGGAGTCTTATACTTCAACAATTTAGCTGGTAATCTATTAATGATATAAGCAGCTGTCGTCACACAATCTCCCCAGAATTTTAAAGGAAGGTTGGATTGAAACCTCAAAGATCTAGCAACACTCAGCAAGTGCTGATGTTTCCTTTCAACTACTGAATTCTGTTCAGGAGTCTCCACACAACTCAACTGATGTACAATGCCTTTGGTTGCAAAGAAATCCACTAACAGGAGCTTGATCACTCCTAATAGCCTTTACTTTGTTCTGAAACTGTGTTTCCACCATTTGACAAAAATGGGGAATAATATCAATTGCTTCTGACTTGTGCTGCATAAGATAGATCCAGGTGGTTCTTGAGTGATCTTCCACTAAAGTAAGGAAGAAATGATGACCACTGTATGTTGGAACTTTATAAGGACCCCAGGTATCTATGTGAACCAAATCAAACAAATGTGCTGAAACATGATTGAAATGAGGGAAAGAAAGCTTTCTCTGTTTAGATTGAGGACAAATAGAACATGGCATGGATGAAACAGAGGGTGAATGAGGGATATTCTTCAAAACAGTCTTCAGTTTAGTGTCTGAAAGATGTCCAAGTCTCTTGTGCCATATATCAGAAGAAGCTGCACCAGAAATGTGACAACTCTGTGCAATGCAGCTAGCAATCTGTACTGGTAAAATATATAACCCTCCTCGTTTAGTTCCATAACCCAGAACAAGCCCATCAGATTTTTTGATAATGGAACAACCCTCAGATTCACATACAAACTTGCAGCCATGTGATTGGGTAAGTTGTGGCATGGAAATAAGATTGAAATGAAAAGTTGGTATATGAAGTACTTGAGTAAGTGTCAAATCGGCATTCAACTTCACTGTACCAACATGTGTGACCATAATACTCTTTCCATTAGGCAAATGCACATAGGAATCAAACACAGGATCATAACTGGTGAAGCATGATAAATCACAACATATATGGTCAGTTGCACCACTATCTATGACCCAAAATTAGGCATATTAAAAGTGGGAGAGATACTGGACTAGAAAGAGTATGAATTGACAACACCTGCTACAAAAGAATGAGAGAATTTGTCAGCAGCATAGTGTTGTAAAGGTGAATCCAGCTGCACCATGTGTGCTGAATGAGAAAGTGATGTAGAAGAATCCACCATGGAATGAGCATCTGAGAGCAAACCACCACTATTACTAGACTGATGGTGCTGAATATATTGCATCACTTGCTCACACTGTGATTGAGAAAGCTGAGAAGGCATGGGATTGCTTGAAGAAGAATGTGCATGATGTACAACACTATTAGCCTGTGGAGTTGACTTGTAGTTAGTAGAAAACTTGCCTTTGAAACCAGGTGGATAGCCATTGAGTTTCCAACATTTTTCTCTAATATGTCCAGTACCTCCACAATGAGTACAAATAGGTCTAGGTCTGCCACCATTTTGTGTAAACCTTGTGCAGCATTAACCAAATGTTCAGAAGAATGTGCTCCAGTATTAGGAGGTTGAAGATTCATAAACTGTGAGTACATTGCCATGGGAGAAGAAGCCACATTATGACTAATCTCTCTCTGTTTTTCTTGTTGTAAAATTTGAGAGAAAACTTTATTCATTGAAGGTAATGGCTCAGTTAAAAGGATTTGTTCTCTAATAGATGTGTGGCAGTCATTAAGTCCCATGAGGAACTGAATTATGATCTCCTCTTGCTGCTCAAGAAGGATATGTGACAATACTTGACAAGTACATGTACCACATCCCCACAAGAACAAACAGCTATGCATTTGTGATTGCTATACTCATCCCAAAGAGAACGAAAAGCAGTAAAATAAGATGTAATAGAGAGAGCATCTTGCCGCAAAAGAAAAATAGCCTTACGCAATTGGTAGATGCGAGGCCTGTTCTTTTGAGAGAAACGCTCAAGTAGATCTTGCCAAATATCAGTAGAAGAATGTCGATAAACAACACTAGCAGCGATCTCTTTGGATACTGAATTCAGGATCCAAGAGATGACCATACTGCCACAGCGACGCCAGTAACAAAATCGAGTTTATTCTTCGCCTCAAGCGCAAGAGTCATCGATCTATACCAAGTGTTGAAATTATCACCAACAAGAGGTTGAGAAACCAGAGTAGCACCTGGATTGTTTGAATTGGTGAGAAAATACGGTGAAGAAGAATCAACAACCGCCGGAGACAAGCCGGAACCAGTCGGAGACGAAGAATCATCCGTAATCGCCATCGAAGGACGAAAGAGAAATCAGCGAAGAAACGCCGATAGAGAAGGAGAAATCAACACAAAATAGATGGAGAACGACCTGGAAGAAGTCGCTGCTCTGATACCATATCAGAAAAGCTCCATTACAGAGCTGATTTAGAAGGAAGAAGAAGATGAAGATTTGGAGGGAAAAACCTCTCAATTTCATTGATGAAGAACTGAACACACAAATTGGGAAAGTGAACAATTAAGACCTAGAACATGTACAGTTAGCATTCCAAGAGGCCAATCAGGACTAGCCACATCATCCATCATGACACCCTAAGAAGTGACTGTACCAACAATACACAAGAAATACAAAAAATACACAAAAGCACCCTGAGGTTAAGTAAACTACTTATGAAAAATACAAATAACTCCCCAATTTCTTCAATATGTGATGTAAAAGAAGTGTGATCATTCTAATGTCAAAATACATTAAAATTATTTTTTTGGGATTATTAGTAACATAATACTCAATTTTGGAAATTCTATAACTGAAATGATATTATTTTGATCTGTAGATTTCCAGCTTGATATTTAGTTTCCTAAAAAGCGGAATTAAATTAAAATGGCCTATTTTAATCAAAATGGATTAAAATATGCATATATCTTACGTTTTCCACAAGCTCGGCTCGCTCTCGGTTTGGTCTAGTTTGAGCAAAAAATATAAAACGTAACGATTCGGTTTTGTCTCGTTTTTAGGCGAGAACCCGTTAACATATTAATATGTATTACTACTTAAAGTTATATATTTAATCTAAAGAATGTAAAAGTTTTTTGAACACAACTAATGAAAGTAATATTGTGTCAAAAGAAAATATTATTATTTAAAGTTATATACTTGATCTATAACAAAGTAACACTGTGTCAAAAAACAGATAATAGAGAGTAAAATATACTTTGATCGAAACCCACAATTATTTTCTCGACTTTTGTAAGATATTTTTACGAAAAAATTAAGGAAGATCTTTTACGAAATACTTAAGGACACATTACAAGAATGTGAACGACCTTCAACATTCTATGTGTGGGAATATTTACATGATGTTTAGGTACACAAATTCTATGCAATGTGGTTTAGTCGCTTCGATCTGGTTCCGTTTGTGTTTAGTATGATTTGTGCTCGATTCGATTTTATCTCGGTTCTATTTAGCTTGATTTTATTCGGTTTGCAGTTCTTCTGATTTGGATTGGCATATGTATTGAAGACTATGTCAGTGTATAATATTTACGAATATGTCATCTATCTCTCAATATTTCAGAATTCTCTCTTCCTTTCTCTCTTTCTTTCTCACATGTTTCTCAGCAAGAAGAACACATAATGGTCCCAAATAGGCGAGTCGTCGGTCTCCCTCGCCCTCATCACAGCGCCTTCTAAGCTCGGATGATTGTCGCCGGCCATCACGCCCTCCTTGTCAAGATGAGAGCGGGTTATGCCGTGCCGGGTTAAGGGCGGGCTGAAGGAGAGCGAGTCGGGGGCGGGCTGTGGACTCGTGTGGAGCGGGCTGGGTATGGGCCGGGTCAGAGGATGGAGAAACTAGACCCGTGCGTGCCACGGGCTGGACGGGTCGTGCGAAGGTAGAGGGGGCCATTTTTGTGCATGTTGAACCGGCCGGGGGGCGAGTCGGGCCGGGTCGTGCTCTGTCGTGGAGAAACTTGACCCGTGCGTGCCATGGGCTGGTTGTGATGGGGGTTGGTCGAACACGGGTCGAGAGTTGAGGGTGTCGTGCATGGGCTGAGTTGACCCTTGTTGAGCATGGGCCGGGCCATTTTGGCACGCGGGTCGACCCGTACTGCCACCTTAACCTCCATGTTGAGTGACTTAATTGCGGCCGTGGGCACACCTGAACCCACGGCTGTAAATAGTCAAATGTGTAAAATTACTTAAATGGATTCACAGTTGTGTAATTTAATCACAAATCTGAAAATGAGAAAAGAAAACATCTTCTACCTGTCCAGCTATATATCGTCATCTGCAAATAGGACACCTTCGTCGGCCTACAGGGCGAGCGAGCGAGCGAGAGAGAGAGAGCAAACCCATGAGAATCCGAAAGCATCTCCGCCTCACCACCACACTCTCCTCCGCCGCCGGCGACGGCGATTTTTCGCCCCTGCACTCCTCTGTTTTTAGCCTCCACAATCACTTGCCTGCCGTCGTCTTCGATTCGTCTCCGTCTTTACCAAAGGTATAAACCTTTCTCTCTCTCTATCCCTCTGGACCCATTTCACTTGTCTTCAACAAATCACCGTTTTGGCACATTTTTGGTCGCATGTCCTCTGTTTCCTTAGGGTTTCAGGGGAAAAACCCCTAAACCCTGAAAACCCATAAATCATTTCAATCTATTCCATTTTATGACCAAATTTTGCTCGAAATCGATCAATTTTGTGTGACACCCACCAAGTGTTTGTTTAATTTCCTCTGTGGCAGGTCACTAAAGTTGAAGACCTTGACGCTGATCTCAGCAGCGTTGGAAACAACTCCATTGAACCAGATCACAGGTAACCCCACTAGTGTCTGTCTCTGATTCGTTGAGCAATTTCACGCATTGGGTTTTAGGGTTTCTATTCATTCTTGTGCTCTGATTGTTAACTGGTGGCAGTGAGAAATCTGGTGATGGAGAGGTTACAAAACTCAATGTTGAAGAAAAAGAGAGGATAGTTTTGTGTGGGAAGAATGATGGGAAGAGGTGGAGATGCAAGAAACAAGCTGAGAAAGGGAAAGTGTTGTGCAGTTACCATCTGGAGCAGCTTAGAAACTACGACATCGCGAGGAAGAAGAAGATGAAAACAGAGAAATGGGAAGAGCTGGAAATGCAAGAAGAAGAAGAAGTTGAAGAGAGGATAGTTTTGTGTAGGATGAGGAATGGGAATGGGTGGAAATGCAAGAAACAAGCTGCAAAAGGGAAAGTGCTATGTCAACACCATCTGGAGCAGCTCATAAACTACAATATCAGGAGGAAGATGAAGAAGAAGAAGATGAAAACAGAGAAAGAGACAGAAAGGGGAGATCAAGTTGGGCGAAGAGTTTGTGCTAAGAAGGCGGCGTTGGACTCGAATCCGTACGACTATTACTATTCTGGGTTCGGACCAAGTTGGGGGAAGAAGAGAGGCAACACTAACACCAACAACATCAAGAACAATGAATTTGTTGCTAAAGAAGAAGAAGAAGAAGAAGGTTCCGTTTTTTCTCCTTCTTCGTCGTCTGAAATGTGTGAGATTGAGCATTCCAAATGCGACGACGATGATAATGAGATTGGGAAGAAGAGAAGTGGAAGTCCCATCATCAATCTGGAAGAAGATGAAGAGAGAACGGTTTTGTGTAGGAGGATGAATGGGAGTGGCTGGAAATGCCATGCAGTAGCTGCAAGAGGCAAACTCCTCTGCGAGAACCATGTGGAGCAGAATAGAAACCACCGCAGCAAGAAGAAGAAGATGAAGAAAGATAGAGCAGCTCCAGCGGTGATGAAGGCGACATTTTTATCAAATTCACACTTGTGTTCTGGTAATGGTACTCCGGATTGGGGGAAGAACATAGCAGTTGATCCACCTTCTCCATATTTGTATCAATCATCTCATAGTGAGATTGATAGAATTCGAATCGATTATGCTGAGCTTGATGATGATGAAGACTAGGAGAGTGACGAGATTAGGAAGAAGAGGTTGACTCATTCCGCGACATGGAAAATCTAATACAGAGTAGTAGTTTGCACTCAAGGGTAGTTTTTAACTGATTTGTAAATGGCATACACCAATAGCGTGTTCAAGTCTCTCATTTGTCTTATCTTTGTGAGATCATAGATTTCGGATTATGCAGATGTCGCTACTGCAAGAATGTTGTGAGTCTCCTCGCTTCTTCTCTCTAGTGAGAGAAACTGGGTCATGAGACCTCTCCCCTCTCTCCCAACCCGTTTCCACCTCTGCCCCCACTTCCACCTTCACGCCTGCTTCTAGTTCCAAAACATTACCCCACTTCCCAATCTCCACTCCTTTCCTCCCTCCCCTCCCCTTACAGTGCCTCCCAATGGCCTTGCCAAACCAACCTTCGGATTACTATTCCGTCCAAACCTCTTACCAACCCTCTTCTCACCACCCAAACTTCATCCATCACAGAGAATTGATCGATCTCCCAACCCCTGACCTTCACTCTTTCATCCCTAAAAGGATGAAGTTAGAGAAATGTTTGGTTGCTTTCTTCGTGGACTACATCGTATGGGACAGCAAGACAATCTTCGACGCCATTAACAGCTTTTGGAAGCTAGCTGGAAAAGTGAAGGTTAAGCTGATGAACGACCATATGTTCTTGCTAGAGCCGGAAAACACCGAAGATTACGAAGATTTAGTTGAGGGAAGCCCATGGAACATACTCGGATCCTTGGTGGTCGTCAAAAAATGGACACCCAACACCACCTTCACCGACGAGCTTTTCTCAGCAAATGACATTTGGGTGGACATCAGAGGTATTCCCATGGAATACATCAACAACTCGCTCATCCAGAAGCTCGGTAAGGTTATGGGCGAGGTGGTCGACTATGAAGGTGCTGACGAAGAGGTGGTATGGCCAATTTTTGAAGCTAATGAGGCAAACAATGGTGACGTAGCAGTGCATGTGGCTCAAGGTTATGTCGATGAAAAGCACCTGGATAAGATGAGGGTCAAAGTAAGGATTAACATCTTTGATACCCTCATACCAGGTTGCAGCTTCGAAATGGACGATGGGGTTAAAATCACAGCCTTTTTTAGCTACTCGAAGATTTTTCGCGTCTGCTTCCGTTGTGGATGCGTAGGTCACTCAGAGCGCAAATGCCGCCACACCCTCAACAGTGCCTTCAATCGTTACAAAGATAGGCTAGTTAAGGTCCAAGAGGAGTTGGGTCACAACACGGTGACTCACATTGATCAACCTCTCTTCACAAGGGCTCTTCGAGGGATGACAAACTCAAACGTGAACCGCACCTCTAGAATCCGGGTTGCATGGAACCGTCCGGCTCGACGTATTACAGAAAGAAAAGGTGATCATGGGGCATGGTTCACTTTTTTCGAAAGAGTTAATGCCAGACCAAACCAACCCATGCAGCAACGTGCCCCGACTTTCGATCTTCGTGATAACATACAGAGAATCTTGGAGAATAGTAGAAATGTGTCAAGCAGAGGGAATGACGCCAATCCAGACCAAAATCACCCAGCTGTTAACATGGCGGGAGGCCCTTCAACTAGGTCAGAGGCGGCACCTGCAGCACAGTTAGGATCCCCTGCAGTGGGCGCTGATGATAATGTTCACGGAGTGAGTTGCGAGGATGAAGACAGAGATGTTAAAAAGAAAAGAGTTATTGAAAAACTCTTTGGAGCTGCATCCTCATCATCGGACAAGGAGTCGCCTGACAAAGAATCAAAGCACCTATTCACAGGAGAGAATATCATTGAGACCAAGTATGGATTCGCAAAGATGAAATACGGCTGGGTTAGCCAAAATGTGGAAGAAGGTGATGAGGCGACAAGCAAATCAAAGGTCATAATATTATCTGACTCTGATTCGGAGATGAGTGAATCTGGATTTGCAAAAGACAGCGGGGGGAACATCTGGCTGCCGATGAACTGCGACTGTAAACATATTGGTAAGGGGGGATGGATCTCCCACTCAACCTCAGGCAGCCCAAACGATGATGGCGGTGAGAGCTTCAAGGTGGATGCCATTAATTTGATCAAGAGCAAGATGTCACAAGGCGGTACACGAAAGCAGCGAGGAGGCCGGTCGCCGGAATCCATGGACACGGCAGCTGTCGAGGGGATGTCCGGCGGAGAGCGTGGGGACGGTCGTAGCCCTCGGATTGGGCACAAACGCAGCGCGTGGGAGAACGGCACTGCTTTGGAAGTTGAAGCTAGATTGAGGCGTGCAAGTTCTGCGAACCCCCCAAAGCGCCGCCGCAGGTCTGACAGCCTGGAGAATGGTATATCCTACTCTCTCTCTCTCTCATTTTTTTAATGTTAATCGTGCGGATTTCTTTTTATTTTATTCTACTAATGCTGCACTGATTAGACTTAACTGTATTTCTTTTCCTTTTAATATTGCCTTTGCCCACTATTTTATCCTTCACTACTTTTTAGGTTTATTGTCTCATCTTAAAAGTAATCTTCCTTTACGTGTTAAATCTCCCATAACTGAAAAAGTTTATCTTTCACCCTTATCTCTTAATCAAATCTTACTTGTCAATCAGGGTAATCTTGAAAAACAAAACATGCACTTATTTTTTAACCACAACACCTATCCTACTTTTCAGAACACATATCTTCTTAATATTTGCTGGCATTATCTTATGCGTTTGAAAACTTTCTGTAACCTTTCCCCCTTCGATTTTTTTATTTTAACCCCACTTCCCACTAAGGGTCCGGGTAAGGGAGCCACTCAAGAGCTCTTTAACAGCCCATCAATCTCCTTTGGCCCTTTAGACTGTTCTGGCCTCCCTCTCCAAGCCCAATTGCTTTCGCGTCCTAGCCCACCTCTGCTAGACGTGGATTTGTGTACTATGGGTCTATGGAATTCCTCTCTTAAGCCCAAAAGCCTATTGGGCCCGTCCCTTGAGGCTATTGACTCCCACCCAACCGGCAGCCCCAATGGGTCCAAGAGGAAATCAGCTACAAGCCCAACCTTTAACCCCACGGCGGGGAAAAAGCCCATGTTTGTTAAATCCATACTCGGCTGCTTTCCTCAGGCGTCCAAAGCCTGCATTACCTCTAGTGGAAGAGGGCCGGGAAATCGATACGGATTTGACGATGATTTCAGGGCTTTACTTGCCTTGGAGGATCTTGATTCTCCCCCGACTACTCCCATTCCGAGCCTAATGCTATCCACCAAAAAGCGTAGTAGGGACGTGATTGACGAAGCTCCAGAGTCCCCAGGGGAGGACCTTATGTTCCAAAAGAAGCTAAAGACTTGTCCTCTCGACCCTTGCGATGTCAAAGGTACTCCCATCTCTCTCTCAAAGGTTTCCGTGGTTGTCCTTGAACAACCACGGGGGTCGCCATGATCATAGGAAGCTGGAACTGCAGAGGTTTGGGTCACCCTCTGGCAGTTCATTCAGCTCATAAATTGACCATGGACCACAAATTGTCTATCCTTTTCCTCTCTGAAACTAAATGCTCTCTTTTGGAAAGTAGCGTTCTTTTTAAATCCTGGGGTTTTAACTCTACCTGTGGGGTGAGCTCCATGGGCCTTGCAGGTGGTATCTGTCTTGGCTGGAAATGTCATGTTAGCCTCTCCCCGATGATTGCAACCCAGAATCTCATTCTGTGCTCGGTCTCTAGTAACTCTGGATCTTTCTTCCTCGCTTGCATCTATAGTTCCCCCTACTTGGACCAAAGAAAGGATACTTGGGAGTTGATTGAATCCCACCTTGCCTCTCTTGATGGTCCTCTCCTGTGCATCGGGGACTTCAATCAAGTCCTTCATCCACGGGATAAATGGAGTAGGAAGGAAAGATGGATTCCAGGCACAAAGGACTTCCGTCTTTTCCTCGGGAACCTTAGCCTCTCTGAAATCCATTATAAGGGTGCTCACTTCACTTGGACCAACAATAGACCTCCTCCTTTCACTACCTTTGAAAGGTTGGATAGGGGTTTCCATAACCCGGAGTGGGCCCTTAAATTCCGAGGTTCGTTCCTCATTAACCTCCCAATCATGGGGTCAGACCATGGCCCATGTATTTTTCATATCCTTGACCCCTCTAGGCCTCGTCTCAAGCGCTTTCATTTTGAAGCCTTTAGGCTCCGCTACCCTGAATGCTCCAACATCATCAAGCATACTTGGGAAAGGGATTTCTTTGGCTCTTCAGCCTTTCGCTTCGCTGCTAAATGCAAAGCCCTCAAATCTAACCTGATTACCTGGAAAAGAAAAGGGGTAGGATCCTTGAGTCAAAGAATTGCCGCCACTCAGAATAGGCTAGAGGCTATCCACTCCTCCTTGGATAACCCAAACTCCATTCTGGCTGAAAGGGCTACGAGACTTGAGCTTAATGATCTCCTTTCTCAAGAAGAGACCCTTTGGGCGCAAAGGGCTAAGATAAAATGGCTCAAAGAAGGGGACAAAAACACTCGTTTCTTTCATAAAACTTGCAAGAAGCGAGTAGCGAGAAACAGAATTGAAGGCCTCATTGATCATTCGGGTAACTGGATAAGTGACCCAGACAAGCTCTCTAATCTCATCTCAGAGCACTTTGAGTCCATCTATCTCAAGGCAGCCGCCATTAACACAGATGATATCGATAACTGGGATGGATGGAATCTCCAATTCCCCTCTCTCGAAGAGCACTGCATCAATCTTCTCAATCAGCCTATCTCCTCTGACGAAATCAAGGATGCGGTGTTCACTATCGGTCCCTACAAGTCTCCAGGGCCGGACGGCCTCCCCGGCATCTTCTTTCACAAAAGTTGGGAGGTCGTCAGATCCTCTATCGAGGAAGTGGTCCACTCCTTCTTCTCTAGAGGATTCCTCCTCAAGGAATTTAACTACTCTTTCCTTGCCCTCATCCCGAAAACCCCCAACCCGGAACACCCCCGCGACCTTCGGCCTATCAGCCTTTGCTCATTCATTTACAAGGTCATCTCTAAAATTCTTGCTAACAGAATCAAGAAGGTCTTCCCTTATGTTATTTCCGAGCAGCAAAATGCGTATGTCCCGGGTCGTCTCATCTCGGACAGCACGCTTCTTGCCAATGAGTTCTTTGCTAAGATCAGAAACACGAATAAAGGAAATAACCATTTGGGGGCTCTCAAATTGGATATGAGCAAAGCTTTTGACAGGGTCAACTGGTACTTCCTGGAGAAAGTTCTCAGGAAAATGGGTTTCCCAGAGAAATGGGTCAATCTTATCCTCCAATGTGTCTCCACTGTCTCCTTTTCTGTGCTGGTCAACGGCATCCCAGGGAAAAGGATCTACCCTAAGGCTGGCCTTCGACAAGGGGACCCCCTCTCCCCTTATCTCTTTATTATCTTCCTGGAAGCTCTCTCCGTTTACCTCTCTCATCTTAACACCTCTGGTGCTTGCCCTGGTATCAGTCTTAGAAGAGGTGGCCCTAATCTTTCACATCTCTTCTTCGCGGATGACTGTCTCATCTTTTTCCAACCCTCTCTCTCTAGTTGTGCAACTCTCAGTATAGCGCTAGAGACTTTCTGTAGGGTTTCAGGGCAAGACATAAATAAATCTAAATCCTCCTTATCCCTTAGTCCAAACGTCCCTAAGGACCTCGGGGACATCTTTGGTAATCTCATTGAAGTGAACATCGATAATACCAACTTCTCCTACTTAGGTCTCCCGATTGTTTCAGGAGGAAAAAAGAAAGACATTTTTAGATTCTCCAGAGAAACAGTCTACTCTAAGCTGGAAGGTTGGAAAGGTAAATATCTGAACGATGCTGGCAGACTCACCCTTGCAAAGGCAGTCTTATCTGCCCTTCCCACATACGTCTGCTCCTCTTTCAAGCTTCCCACCACTCTTAATGATGAAATTGCTAATCAAATCTTTAGATTCTGGTGGAACCCCAATAAGAAGGCCCCTCTTAGGCTCATCCCTAATGACACCCTCTGTTTACCAAAATCTAAAGGAGGTCTCGGCCTAAGAAACATTAACTGGATGAATCAAGCTTTGCTCGCTAATAAAGCATGGAGATTACTTAACTCTCCTAACATGTTTGCTTCCAAGTTCCTCCTTCATAAATTTTGCAGGGAAAAAACTCTTCTGGAGGTTGGCACCCCCAGCAATGCTTCCTGGGCTTGGAAAAGTGTTATGTATGGCTGTGATCTCATCAAACGAGGCTGCAGATGGTACATTGGATGTGGGGATAGCGTTAGTATCCTGAATGACAAATGGATCCCTGGTCTGAAGTTTCCCCTCGCCTCCCTCCTTGGAACTGGCTTCATTAACCCAGATCTCAAAGTGAGGGACTGGATCAACCTTAGAAATGACCAGCAAAGTTGGGACTCACACACCATCAGGGCGCACGTCCCGGACTTCATCGCGTTCAGAATCCTGGCTATCCAACTTCCGAATCGCCCGAAACAAGATAGAATTATATGGCCTTTCACCAGGTCTGGCAACTACTCCACGAAGTCGGGCTACAATTTCCTCATTGAAGAACAGTCTCCTATCCTCTTTCCTGCAGGGTATGTCGACTCTGAACAATGGCCTCTCTTGTCAAATGGCCACTGGGGGAAAATATGGGGTCTCGAGGTTCCGGAAAAATGGAAAACTTTCCTTTGGAAATGCGCTCATCAGAAGCTCCCCACTAAAAAACTCCTGAGCCAGCGTTTCTGCACAGCCCCTTGTATGTGCCCTCTCTGCAACTGTCAAGAGGAAACTTTGAACCATCTCTTCTTCGAATGTCCTTCAGTGGTTCCGCTGTGGAGTAACGAAGTCTCCTTATCAGACAATAATACTTCCTTTGCGGACAAACTATGGAGCATCATTTTCTCAAAAAACATCAAGGCGATTCATACCCTTTGGAGCATTTGGAGGGGTCGTTGCGAAGTGGTCTTTAGCAACTCCAGCTTCTCTGTTGCTTCCATTCATGCGGTTATGGAGCAAGAGCGTACCCTTCTGGCTGCAAAAGACAATCGCACAAACAACCCCAGTCATGTTTCCACTCAGGAGTTCCTTTCCTGTACTATCATGGACTCCTCAAATAACGAAGGCGACCCTTCCCCAAAAGACATCTTCGTGGATGGAGCGTGGAACGCAAACTCTTTCTTTTCAAGCTTTGGCCTCCATACCGTTGGAGACGATGGTTCGCAGTGGACTATAGGAGTGAAATGTGTTGCCTCAAGTGCCCAACAGGCGGAAATTCTCGCTGTGGAACATGCCATTAAATTTGCTATCCATCATAATATCTTGTTTATAAATGTTAATACTGATTGTGCGGCGGTTATTCACTTTCTTCAGGGAACCGCAAGACCACCCATTCAGGATGAGCCGATCATTGAAAGGATTTGGAACGCCTCGAATCTTTTGAAGTTCTGCCGTATCATCAAGGTCCACAGAAACTTGGTTGCTCGTGCTCACAAGGCGGCCAAGAGCTATCTTTTGGATAACCATCCCATGTAGTTTTTTCCTATCTTGTTGTAGGTCTTCTAGTTTAGTAGTTGTGGTCGTTGTCTTGTAGCTACTAGTGTGTTGTTCCCTTAGTTCTTTTGTTATGTCTTGTAGTGTTGTTCTTCAGTCTTTTGGTCTTGTTGTTGTGCTTGGACGCTTTCTCTCCCTGTTGGAGATGGTTGTACTTTGTTCTCCTTCTATGATGATGACGGTATTTTCAAAAAAAAAAAAAAACACTATTGTTTTTAAAGAAACACAATAGTGTAGGAAAAATAGTAATTCACATTGTGCGCTCTTAAATAACGCAATGTTCGAACTTAAACCACATAAATTCCTACTAAAGTTCGCATTTGGCCAAGTAGAAGGGAAAAGAACAACTCCAAAATTAGAAACTATTAGAAACACAATTAGCTAACAATCACATCCACTCACCCTCACAAATGAGAGTCATTGGCCTAATGTTAAAGTTGCTCATGCATACATATAACGGTACCTATTTAGGAATTTTTCAAATGTGTGGACTGACATGACAATGTTGACAAAAGTCAGAACCTAGGGAAAGAGAAGAAACGGAGGAAGCATATACTAGTAGATATTAATGGCACACACCTAAACACTTTGGCTGCTAGCACGGCCAATACAACTACATGCCAAAGTCCAGCACTCTTATAGCAAAAAATCATTTTGGAGGAATTAAATGACGTGTAAAGAAATGGAACATCCAATTATGCAAGGCAACTAGACGACATAATTTTTGAAATAAAACAATTGAAACTCCGACCAAAGTTTGCACTACGAAAATGAGATAAATAAATTTCCAAATTAGTAAGTACTTGAAATAATCATTACCAACAACTGTCACTCTTTCACTCAGCATGTGTCTACTTTATTTGAGATATTCGAAGAACTAAGACCTCATTGACTTGCAACCACCCCAATTCCATATATCGTCATATTCCCTTTGTCTCATCTTAAATTCAACATCGGTTGTACTTTTAGAAAGTAGAAGTAGGGATTTGGCAACTTCGATTTCTATGTCTTCATAGGAATATGTGGTTGGAGATAGATTTCCTACCTTCTTCTTCTTATTATTATTCTTATTCTTCTTCTTCTTTTTCATTTTCTTCTTGTTTTTCGTCGCGAGAGGTGGATAGAGATAATCGTCGGACTTTTTTGTCTTTATGATACGACCCCAACAACTTTTAGCCGAGCCCTCCACAACTTCACTTTTCTCTACCAACTCTTTATTTTTCACTTTCAGCCTCTTGCTTGAGCCACCTCTTGATTCTATTTGTTTATCACCCTTATCAACATTTGTATCAATCATCTCACTGGCGCAAGATATGACATGCATATCGATAAACCTGCAATAGGTAGATATGCTGATTTCAATATCTAGGACCTTAGATAGTTAATAAACAAATTGGGGAATTTGAGAGAAAATAAACCCTAGAGTTAATTATATTGAATGATTGATTGCCTTATACCTATCGTTAGGTGTGGCTGCAATAGACGAGTTCATGATGTCGCCGCCGGTAGTTGCGACGCTACCTCCTTCTCCTTTTTTCGTTGCACGATAAATTGAATTCATCAATGGTGATAAAAAGAAGACATAGAGGAATCGGTCAGGTTAATTATGTTTTTCCGAGAAGGAATGAGCAATCAAAATGAAGCGATCTAGGGTTTAGATAGGGAGAACTTCTAAACGACTCAAACATTAAAAATTAAACACAAAAATACCAGTTTATTCTACGAAAGTTGAAACTCAATGACAAATGTAGATCAAGAGAGAGTTAGACATACCTGTGATGGGATTTCCCATGATTGTTGATTGAGACAACACATTTTCCAGCTCGATTCCATGGGCGTGCTAAGCTTCAAACGCTTGGGAATGACCAACTGGGATATCTGGAGAATGAGACGAGGTTCATCTACAGAGAGTTCATTCTAAGTGTAAGGTTTTGCAGTCTTTCATAAAATAGAGGAGCTCGCAAATGCATACTAAGTTCAAATTTTATTACCCATAGACCCATTTATTTTCTCGACTCTCACACACGGTCACTGTCTTTGATTCCATAATTTAATATTGCCTTCATCACATAATAACTCTCTATTTAGAGTTATTATTATATTTTTTAGTAAATATTCTATTCTCGGTTTATATGATTTGTATGGTATATTTGCACAAATATGTAAAATTATTGGTTAACAAATATTATAAGTTTGGATCAGAATGTACACCTGCAAAAGAAAATAACACGGTACAAAGCACAGAGTTGTTGAGAGCAAGTGTGTAGGGAAAGAGTAAGCCTTTGCTAATTGCCTAAGAGAGGGACAGTGTGTGATGATTAGAAAAAGATCCTAACCGATAATGGAAGGCAAACATTCCTATATATAGGGTCTCAAGTGGCAGTTACGAGGAGTTATGTGGCCGCATATGACGACTATGTAACTGCCTCGCACGTTGCACGATCGACCGTATATATAGAGAACGTTGCACGATCGTCCGTATATGTATGACACGTGATCATCGAGTCTCTCAGAAAATTGACAAGGGTTGCACACGAGCGTAACCACTGCTCGCGTGCGACGTGCCCTACTCTAGCTTCCAAGCCACTTGAACTCTACAACTCCCGTGCAGTTAGTATGAGAGGGTGACCCTGTCTCACAGCCCCCATATAGGTAAGTGAGAACATAAAGATAATGATAGAGTAGTTGTGGAGTACCAACAAACCTCCTCGATGGTTTCTACGTGGGTGATGATCGATCAGCCTAGAAGGCACAATGTACAGTTAACAAAACATGTTTCATTGTTTATAGTGCACTATCTCAGCGCAGATAAGTGGGGGTACCTTTAGGGTTCATGTTCAACATTTAGATTGACTCATTTATACTCTTTAGCTCAACTACCAACAATCGTGTGCTCATCTTCCTTTAAAAAAATAAAAACAAGAAAAAACAAAAAAAAAAACAAAAACAATCGTGTGTTCATCCACCACTGCATGACTCCCAGTGACCTTGCCAATATTTTTTTAAATATGTACAATTATATCATCTATCCTCCAACATCCGTCATCTCTCTCTCTCTCTCTCTCTCTCTCTCATTTGTTTCCCAGCAAGAAGAACACAAATTGGCCCGGACAAACTATCCCTCGTTCTTTTTCGCCCCCGTGCCTTCTCACCTCGGATTAGTGACGCCCCCACCAGAAACGAGTCAAGAAATTTGTTGCAGTGGTGGGTTCAATTACATAAGTTATGTATAAAATTTAAATTATATGAATTTACATAATGAAATTGTATGGGTTTGAATCTACTAACAAAAATAAGGGTGCAAATGCGAACAACTCACCTTCAACTCACCTTTGCATCTTGCGAGATTCCTTCATCGCATTTGCAAGTAACTTTCCACCATCACCCTCGTCTACGATAAACTGAATTAGAAGGTTCTTGGCAAAATTTAATGGAGTTAGCTACGATACAAAACCTATGAAAAATAAGACGCCTACAGACACTGCTACAAAAAATATGCATTATTTCAAGTATCAAGGAATAGGTAACCATATCATCAGTCTACATGTCTACTGGTTACAAAAAATGCGAGAAGGCTCCTACTCTCTGTAATCATAACCTTTGTAAACGTCAAAACTTTCAACATTTTTTCCAGTATCTTTCCGCTTCACAGAATTCAAGTAATATTTGGGAAACCCATCCTTTTGCCAATTTTGGTTTATATTTAGCCTTCGGAGCGCTATTTTTCTCCTCATCCTCAGGCTCTACCTCATCCCTTTTCCTCTTATGAGCCTCACTTGTCTCTTCATCTTTAGTCTCTATTTGAGCACCCTTATTCTTGAGGGTATTGTTTGGGGGAGCTTCCTTATCAACCTTGGAAGAGGCAACAAATTTAGATGGTTTTTCGCAGGGCCAATAGATGGTTTAGAAGGAATGATCTCAAAATTATTGAGCCACTGAACGTATGCTGTCATCTGTTACTTTAACCTGGCACACAGAGACTCGTCCATGGGACCAATCACTTTCAAATCCCTCATCAAAACCTTACTGCCCAGCATCTTGCTCTGAATTTGTTTGATGCTCTCCCCAGCTCCAAACCTTCTAAGAAGACACTGGAACCAACATATCTTAGTAAAAAGATTTGCATTGTATTATTATAAAACTCCCACAAGATGTGTATTGTATTATTAATACCAGTAGAAACCTATTGGCTCAAGATGTCATCTCTGTCCTACCATGCCTCACAGCAGCCTTGCGCTCATTTGTCAGCATACTCACACATTTATTCTCTTCTTTGTCAATCAAAGAGTCACAACTATACTCTGTGTGCAACACCCCCGATTTCCGCACCGGGAAACCTGGGAGGGTGTTACTCTGCACCCGAGATTAATCTCAAGTGCAAGGATGTTTAAAGGCACAAATCAAAACAAACAACTAATTCATTAACGTTTAAAATATTACAAGTGAATTATTGAAACATGTTATCCTCAACCCAAAGCAAATATTATTATTGAAAACTAGAATGAAACGTCTAAATTTCTCGTTTAATTTGAACTACACATGAAGAAGTGATACGCGTCTCTAGCTAAAACATGCCTCCATCATCTGGCCTGTGGTGAGGGAAGAAACAAATAGACACCACAGTTTGAAAGTCAACTACAAATACTGAGCGAGATAATAACCATGCATGTAAACACGATGAGATATGTATAAACATTATTTAAAGACGAGTATAAACCTTGGTCTGAAGAAGACGAATCGCAGATAGCAGCAACGAATCAGTTGAAGGAAGCGAAGAACTCGGAGACCTAATTGTAGACGAGGCTGAATCTGGTGATTTCAGATGAATTGAAGGTCGGAATCGAACCTCCGGTGAACGGCTGATCGCGGCGACGAGCCTTTCATGCTCTGATACCATGAAGAATGACAGAATCATGAGGAAGAAGATGAAGCAGACGGAGAAGAGGAGAGAGAAAGAGAGAGAGATGAAGAAATGAAATATAATCTCATTAATGCAAACAGATCCAATTACACACTAAATACACTTTCTCAATGACAAACTGTCCCTCCATTCTCATACTTTCAGTATTTATACTTTGACCCCTGTAGTCTCACAAGCAAGACCGCGATGAGTAACCAAAAGTTGTTCAAATCGGTTAGTTCACCTCAAACAAGATATTTTTGTTCTGACTCAAGTTCGTGTTTTAACTCCTTTAGCTGCTAAGTTAAACGAGTAGAACTCAAACAATAGATATCCGATTCGCCTCGGCTAATATACAGTCCTAGCATAGAATCAACACTCCACACACGCAAACACACAAAAGTGACATCTAAAGATAGCACAACAACAACCTTTCTTATGTAAGCAGTACAATGTTTTCTACTACATAAGAGACTTCAACGACCTAGCCTTGATTGGTTTCCGACCTCTCCTCTTCCTAATTTCACCACTCTCTTCTTCTTTATCGTCTTCAGCATAATCCATTCTGTCAATCTCATAAACTTCAGAGGAAGATGAAGAAGAATGCGAGTCTTCTTCTTGTGCAAATACTTCTTCATCAGCTACAGCTACAACAAGCTCATCTTTCTTCTTAGCACCTCTCTTCTTCCCCCAACTCGGACCAAACCCGGAATAATAGTAAAACTCGTACGGATTCGACGACATTTGTGTCTTTCTGGCACGAACCCTACGGCTGATCTTGCTCAACGGAGCAGCGACATCACCCTCCTCCTCCTTCTCAATCTTGTTCTTCATATTCTTCTTCTTGTTTGAAGGGTGGTGTGCAGAGGTTTGGTAATTCCTGAGCAGCTGCAAATGGTGCTCGCACAGTAAATTCCCTTTCGCTGCTTGTGATTTGCATCTCCACTTCTTCCCATCGCTCTTTGCACACATAACCCTCTCTTCTTCTGCTTCTGATTCTTCTGAATCGAAACAATTAGCTTCTTCATCGTCAGACATCTTTGTGTTGGTCGCACTGTAACAAAAGCAAAAAATCGATTTCAGCTCATGTTATAGGACAAGTTTGAAAATCTGAGAGTGTTCGGATAATGAAAAAAAAAAAAAAAACATAGAAAAGTGTACGGTCACTCAATTCATACGATTTGGTTACCTATCGTCATGAGCTGCTGCGGAGTTTGCGGAGGTGCCGACATAAGCTCCTGCTGCGGCTGCGAAGCTATGGTCTCCGTCGTCGAGCTAGGGTGGAAGAAATTGAAACAAGCAATTGGTGAGACAGGTTCAAACAGATGTAACAATTGAACTAATCGAGCGTTTTCGACCAAGAAAGCGGAGAGATTTAAGGAATTGAATCCTCCCAAGTGAAACCCTAGAAAACAGGGGAAATGGGAATAGAGAAGCAGTAGCAGCAGAAGAAGAAGCAGAGAACAGTCATCTGTTTCTTTGGTGAAATGGAAACAGATTCAGATCGTCAAATCACGAGAGAGAAGGAGAGGTAAGCTGTATGGCGTTACCTGTGGAGGAGAATCGAAGACGTCCCAAGGAGACTGGTTCAGCCGACAAATCCGGGACGGCGGGCGCGGGGAGTCGCCGCCGGCTGCGGCGGCGCCGGAGAGGAGGCTGCTAAGGTGGAAGTGCTTTCGGATTCTCATAGCCAGATGAAGGTTCTCTGCGTCTCTCGTGGAGGAGCGGCTTTGCAGATCTCAGGTAAAATAAGGACATCTGTAACCATTTGCTTTTCCTTCTCATTTTCATTTTATTTAGAGCTGAAATTACCTATTCCGCCCAACACGTTTCCTGATTCAACGAGAGCTCTAGATTCCATTTCAGTGCCCTTCCTCACGTGCGGCTTTTGCGGATGATGAGGTTATTTTCGTCCTATCACAAAATGACGACGAGGTAGAACTCCTCTACAAAGTTCGGTTAAAATTATCTTTTCGTTAGAGACATTAAGTCCTTCAATAATGGGCGTTTGTTGTCTCCGTCGTAAATTCAGAAAGAAAGTTTGTCTTCGTGCTTATAATAAGGGTCAAAGTGTCTTCTACCCTTAAACGTTTCTTCCCAAACAGTCATATTACATGTCAACACTTTACACGTTATCATTTTTACTTACACTGATTTATTATAGGATAAAAGACATTTTCACTCTCTCGTATTTGATGCAAAGGTACTTTTAACACCTCCAAGTTTGAAAAATGACACTCTCACCCTTTGTATTTGTCAAATTTCAAAATATTTACACTGCATAATTGTGACTTCATTAGTATGGTGGAATTTGTTCGTCAAGATAGTAGTGTAAGGGAAAAATGTACTTTCATAGAGTATGATATACAATAGTCAAGTGGTTGTATCGGCCTGCAGTTTGGATCACAAAAGGGGTGAATATGCCATTCTCAAACAAGAAGGGGTGAAAGTCCCTTTGCATTAAACCTGAGAGTGTCTTTTACCCTTTACTACACCACATTGTGTTTTTTGTGTCCGGACATATAGTAGAAATTCAGTCTCGCTCCGTCCCACCACTTTCGCACCATTTGATTTTTTATCATTATTCACTGGATCACTTTGATTCGGTGATTTGACTAGTAAATTTTATAATATTTAGATAATTTTTTCGTAATGGTGTAAATTAACTCTTATTCTATAAGACCGTAAAAATTTATCGAAAAATTGTATCATTTTGCGATCCAAATTACTGAATCAAAGTGACCCAATTATGAGTAAAAAATCATAATGAAGCAAAGCTGGTGGGCTGGAGTGGTACTCAAACTAGAAATTTAGAAATTTACATTACCAAAATGAGTAACAAACACATTATTCTCCTAGCCGTCACATTAGGAAAGCGGAATTACACAGACTACTCCCACAGTCCCACACTGTGACGCACACACAAAAACATCAAAGCCAGAAAGTGACACATTCAACAACAACCAACTCCCCAATACATCACATGAGAGACCTCAACGACCTCGCCTTGATCCGCTTCCGACCTCTCCTCTTACCCTTCTCTCCACCACTCTCTTCCTCGTCAGAAAAACCAATTTTATCAGTCTCACACAACGACGAAGAAGAGTAAACATTTTCCTTTTCAGCAACGATTTCATCTGTCTTGGTGGTGGTAGCAATAGCACCCCTCTTCTTCCCCCAACTTGGCCCAAACCCAGAATAATAGTAAAACTCGTATGGATTCGTATCCGCCTTTCTCCCACGAACCCTACTTGTCCTAGTCACCGTATCCGCCTTCTCTGTTGTATTCTTCCTCTTGGTGGTGGTTGAAGATGAAGGCTGAGGCAAGCTCCTCTGCAGCTTCTCCAAGTGGTACTCGCAGAGCGAATTGCCTTTCACTGCGTATGATTTGCATTTCCAGCTATTCCTATAGCTCTTTGTGCACATTACCCTCTCTTCTTCTTCTTCTTCTTCTTCTTCTTCTTCTTCTTCTTCTTCTTCATCTTGTTCAATGCTGATATCAATCAATTCATCGTCGCTAAACATCTTCGTATCATCCACACTGCAACAATTACACAATCAATTCACAGCAATTAGACGCCAGATTTGGAAATTGAGACTGTTATGAAATAGAAACCCTAGAAAAGAGTGTGTTCAATTACGACGATGAATCCGTTACTAAAGGAACCAAATCAGTGTAAATTCTCACAGGAATCGAGAAATTGTGTTGTTACCTATGAGTAGCTAGAATGGAGCTGCTACTGTTCCAGAAGCTTCCGCCATGAGCTTCAGCTGCGAAGCTATCTTCTCCAATGTCCTTCATTAGATGAAATTAAACAGGCATTTGATGAGAAAGGTATGGGGTGAGTAAACAATCGAAGTAATTGATGGTTTCGAGCATGAATGCACGAAGAAATGGGAGAGATTTAGGGTTTTTTTTTTTTCATTACTAAGAAACCCTAGAAAACAGAGGAATAAATGAAGAAGAAGAGTGATTTGTTTCAGAGAGAAGTCAAACCTGAAGATGAGACCAGGAAGAATCGAGGACATCCCACGGCGACTGATTGAGTTGGCAAATGCGGGACGGTAAGCGAGCGGCGTCGCCGGCGGCGGTGGCGAGGAGGAGGGCGTTGAGGCGTAAATGTTTCCGGATTCTCATACTAGAAGGAGATTGAGATCGAAATAACGAGAATAAGGAGATGTGGCTTTTCTCTCTTTGTGGTGTGGCGAAGCTGCGGGGGGTTATTGCAGATCTCAGAGGGCGAGCTCGATAACGAGCAGAGAGCTGAGAGAGTGAGGCGTGTAATTTTTTCTATTTATGCTCCCCTGTTCTGTTGTAGCTTTCTATTTTGGGTAAAGATACATTCACCCCTTAGAGTTTTCTATAAAGACACTTTCACCTCTCCGTGTTTGGGAAATGACAGGACAACTTTCAGAGTGTGCTAAATTTAAGACACTTGCACAATTTGATTATGTCGTTACATACTGTGGCTTAATTTGGAAGGAGTGAGAGAGAGAAAAGAAAGAGTACTCTTCAGAATAAGTATATCAATCGTGGCGTGGGTGATTCTTGAAATATTCTCGCTTTCGTGTTGGTGTAACTGCTGCTACTGGAATTGAAGAGGGCTCTGATGCATTGTCTAGCTCCCGCTGAAGAATACAACAGCTGGTGATCCGGGGTGAGTCTCTGAGAGTTGCTGGAATCCTGTTTTTGGTGATGATGGGTTATGGAGGCTTGCTTGTGCTAGCACTGGTGCAGAATTAAGAATGCGAGTGCGGTATCTCATAAATTTTAGAATTTGATTTTAGACTATATAAAATATTGAAAACCATTGCTTTCCTACCACCTCTCTAAGAGGGTAGAGAGTAAATTTGTCCAAAACCTATTATCTGTGATGGACTCACACTTCCAAACTTACAACGTCACAATTAAAGACTGCAAGGGTCTTGAATTTTGACACGCCAAGTGGTGAAGTTGCAATTTTCCAAACTAAAGGGGAGAAGTATCTTTGTTTCAAATTTGAAGGGGTGAATGTATCTTTTACTATTTTATGTATTGGATTTTCTCATAGTTGGGACTTGGGAGCCACGAGTGAAGTTAGCTATGTGCCCTTTAGAATACTGATTTGTGCCCAAAGCAATGCCTAAATATTACCAAACCGAATAGGAAACAAAGCAGTCGACCTTCCCAAACCCATTCGTCCAAAGGACCGATGTATTCGCATGAATGACTTCGGCATTCGCACGAATGGACATTGACTCCTCTGTTGCTTTGTTGCCTTCTTGCTTCGTTGCATTGCTGAATTCGCTAGGTATGAAATATCACAACATTTATTATGTTAACTCTATTTTTGCAGGTAATTCAAGTATCTTGAATCCAGTGAAATAAAATCTCATTCTAAGAGTATCTTTGTAATTTTTCTAGTGTCAAGCCTTGCTCTTAAATGTAAAATTATTCATGTAATGTCAATTCAAGTTTTTAGGAACTAAACCGTAAAAAATAATTAACTAGAAAGCCACGAGAGTTGCTTGAACACGATTTGGGACTAAAATGCCCACTAAAAAAATGTTAAATTGTTATATCCTCAATTTCGCAATTTTTTACGATTTAGTCCCCACAAATATTCTTAATTAGTCTCATTTAATTCGTGCATTTTCCCTTAATTTCAGATTTAGCTCCACTCCCCATAATTCTAAGATCCGTCCATCAATCCAACCAACCAACAGTTTTTCGGAGTGACATTCGATCACTTTCGTTGTTCTACCACAGAGAATTTTTTTAGTACAATGAATGGGTGCAAAACATTTAAGATATGATAGACTTCACTTATAGTTTGCATAAGTGGTGCACTTTAATTGAGATTGGACCACCACGGAGTTCTCTAATGGAATACTACTATTAAAAAAGGAGGATGTTGCAACAGGGGATGAGTACACGTAATAAAGTGGGGATACAGTGAAGCTTTTCTCATTTTCTTGGGGAGGTGAGCAAGGAAGTTATGCGGATGCACTAATTCTGACAGCTATACGACGGGAGTTAGTTTCGTTTTGATTTGTGCTATTCAGATAGTACACCGCGCTTTGGCGGACAAGGCGCACTGACTTGCTATCACCGGTATCTAAGCAGCTTTTGACTAGACAATTTATATATATATATATTATATATGTGTGTCTCTAGCCCCTTCTAGTTTGTTAGTTCGTTTATTAGTTGTTTGTATAATAATGTGCCTTCGTAGTTTGTTGGTTGTCTGTTTGTTTATCTCTGGTGTGCTTGTATGTATCACTCGTCTCGTCTTTGGTGCATCTTGTATATTTCTTACCTTCCTGCTTAAAAAAGAAGGATGCACGACCGGATGCGTAACCAAAAGTTGTTCTTATTCCTTCCTCTAAAAAGAAAAAAGTTCTCACTACCTTATCGGTCAGAGTTCGACTCGAACAAGATATATTTGTTCGACTCAGGGAGTTAAACTGAGTAAAACTCAAACAATAGATATCGTGTTCGCCTCGACTCGTTTATTATCCTAGGTCATAGTAACGACCACATAATCTAACACTCCACACACGCATACACACAAACGTGACATCTAAAGATAGCACAACAACAACCTTTCTCATGTAAAATAAGTAGTACAATGTTTTCTACTACATAAGAGACTTCAACGACCTAGCCTTGATTGGTTTCCGACCTCTCTTCCTAATCGCACCACTTTCTTCTTCTTCATCGTCCTCAGTATCAATCTCGTGAACTTCAGAGGAAGACGGAGAAGAATGCGAGTCTTCTTCTTCTGCAAATACTTCTTCTTCATCTACAACAACCTCATCTTTCTTCTTAGCAGCTCTCTTCTTCCCCCAACTCGGCCCAAACCCAGAATAATAGTAAAACTCGTATGGATTCGTGGACACCGGCGTCTTTCTTGCACGAACCCTACGGTTGCTCTTGCTCACCGGAGCAGCAACATCACCTTCCTCCTCCTTCTGCATCTTCTTCTTCTTCTTGGATGAAAAGTGTGCTGAGGTCTGGTAATTCTTCAGCAGCTCCAAATGGTGATGGCACAGCAAATTCCCTTTTGCGGCTTGTGATTTGCATCTCCACTTCTTCCCATCGCTCTTTGCACACATCACCCTCTCTTCTTCTATTTCTTCTTCTTCTTCTTCTTCTGATGACGATGAATCGAAATAATTAGTCTCTTCATCTTTCTTCGTGTTCGTCACACTGCAACAAAAGCCAAATACTCGATTTCAGCTCATCTTATACGACCAATTTGGAAGTTCGGAAAAGCAGAAAACCCTAGAAAGTGTACGGTCACTGATTATTCACTGAAATCAATACAATTGCTGAAATCCGTTGGTTCAGAGTTGATACATGTGGGTAGCAGCGACGGAGTTTACGGAGGTGCCGCCATGAGCTGCTGCTGCTGATAAGAAGCTATCGTCTGCATCGACCTTGGTTGGAAGAAATTGAAACAAGAAATTAGTGAGAGAGGTCCAAACAGAGGTAACAATTGAACAAACCGAGTGTTTTTCACGAAGAAGGCGGAGACATTTAGGGGGTTTGAATACTCTCTAGTGAAACCCTAGAAAACAGAGGAAATGGGAATAGACAAGCAGCAGAGAACAGTGAACTGTTTGGTGAAATGGAAAACAGATTCAGATCGAGAGAGAGAGAGAGAGAAAAGGAAGCTGTATAACAGCTGGAGATCCGGGGTGAGACTCTGAGAGTTGGAGATCCGTGGGTGATTCTTGGAATATTCTGGCTTTGGTGTTGGTGTAACTGCTGCTATTGGAATGGAAGAGGGCTCTCATGCATTGTCTAGCTCCTGCTGAAGAATGCAACAGCTGGAGATCCGGGGTGAGACTCTGAGAGTGGCTGGAATCCTGTTTTTGGTGATGATGGGTTATGGAGGCTTGCTTGAGCTAGCACTGGTGCAGAATTAAGAATGCGAGTGTGGTTTCTCAATTTTTTTAAATTTTGGAATTTGATTTTAGACTATATAAAATATTGGAAAACCATTGCTTGCCTACCACCTCTCTAAGAGGGTAGAGAGTAAATTTGTCCAAAACCTATTATCTGTGATGGACTCACACTTCCAAACTTACGACGTCACAATTAAAGACTGCAAGGGTTTTGAATTTTGACACACCAAGTGGTGAAGTTGCAATTTTCCAAACTAAGGGGAAGAGTATCTTTGTTTCAAATTTGAAGGGGTGAATGTATCTTTTACTATTTTATGTATTGGCTTTTCTCATGGTTGGGACTTGGGAGCCACGAGTGAAGTTACCAATGTGCCTTTTAGAATACTGATTTATGCCCAAAGCAATGCCTAAATATTACCAAACCCAATAGGAAACAAAGCACTCAACCTTCCCAAACCCATTCGTACAAAGGACCGATGTATACGCATGAATGACTTCGGCATTCGCACGAATGGGTATTGACTCCTCTGTTGCTTTGTTGCCTTCCTGCTTCGTTGCATTGTTGAATTCGCTATGTATGAAATATCACAACATGTACTATGTTAACCCTATTTTTACAGGTAATTCAAGTATCTTGAATTCAGTGAAGTAACATCTCATTCTAAGAGTATCTTTGTAATTTTTCTAATGTCAAGCCTTACTTTAGATATAAAATTATTCATGTGATGTCAATTCACTTTTTTAGGAACTAAACCGTAAAAAAACAATTAACTAGAAAGCCATGAGAGTTGCTTGAACACGATTTGGGACTAAAACTGCAACAGCCCGTGGTTTCCCAAACCTTTCGTTCCGGACCGGAAAGCCCAGGAGGGCGCTGCTAAACGTAACGGCGGGAATCAAAACATAACACTCCAAAAGTATTTATTTATTATACAACATTAAACGTCATGAAAGTCACTAAACATTACAAAAATGATTTCCAAAAGCTATACATCATCCTGCTTGCTAACTAAACACTACACGTGAGTCCCGTACCCAGCTTCACCATAGTCTCCTGCTTCTAAGCCTGCGGTGGGAAGGAAACAGGAACCGCAGTTTTCAAAAGTCAGTACGAAAGACTGAGTAAGTAACACCCAAACATGTAAAACAGAAGAAGAAGCTTAAATTTATTATTTGCAATAAAACAGGAGGAATAAAACTTGTAAAGAAAGAATTCAGTAAAGTAGGAACTCTTATAAAATTCTTCTTATCTTAATATCTCTTCCAAACGGGGATTATATTCCTCAATCTCTTCTTCTTTCCTTTCAAAAACTCAAACCAGAACTGTATTATTAGCTTTGTTGATACGGGAAAGGAACTACTATTCTATCACTAGCAACCATGACCTTAACTCCCGGCAGCCCCTAAGACTTCTTGCGGCCAGAGAGGTGAGTACATGGAGCGACCCGGCAGGTTGCGACCGGGTTAAAATAAAATCTGATCTCTGGTCGAGTGACCGAAGTCAACACGACAATAATAATAAGCTTCTCCCGTGCAACTCTTTCCACTTTACGTTAATTACGCATTATTATTAATCATGTGACAACTTCAAATAAATAACTTCTTTGAAATAGAAGGAAGCTTCAAATAGAACAAGTAAATGAATAACCAAATAAAAATGCATTTTGAGACAAGAAATAAAAGTCATATTAAGACGCGAAGGAAGCTAGGCTCAACGCTTGGCATGTTACTTACCTTACTTCCGTAGCACTAGCACGTTCTAGAAATGTCTCGGGCCTACAAACCGTCACCTACAACCCGTAACTTTTATGTCAACAAATAATCCAACAAAAGTACTACACGTCTTAAATATTTTATTTCCACCCAACCCCACTAGCTAACTTTCCTAACGTTTTATTTCGTTATAATCTTTTATTATATAAGACCACGTGTTTATATTTAAACAACTATTATTATTAATATTATTATTATTATTATTATTATTATTATTATTAGCTAAAAGTGGTTAACTAATTAGAGAAATTATTTTATAAAATACTTGATATATTAGTGAAAACAAAACTAGTTTATTTTTAATGAAAAAGACATATTATTATTTCTATAACTATTTAAACAATGTTTAAAACTATTTAATTCAAAGATAAATTTACCTAAATACTAATCACAACAAAACAATATTTAAAATCTAGCAAAATATCCAATTTGCAAGTGTTAAACATCCAAGTTATTAACTAAGTGATTTAACAATATTTATTTAAAGTTTAGCTAAAAATATTTCTTATTTAAATTTTAACGAACAAACCGTATGCTATTTTAATACCAAAATTACTTTTCCGAGACGGGGATGAAAACTAGTATTTTTAAAAATTATTTATATTCCGAAATTATTATTTTTATTTTTAGCGAAAAGTAACAAGTTTAAGTAAAATACACATAAACCCCTATTTATATTAAAAGTCTACAAATACCTCAACTAGTCATTAAAACAGTTAGATAAAAGTACTCTAGCCACCTTGTAGTTTCTGAAAGTACAAAAACAACCCCCTATTTCAAGTTATAACAGTTTTCATAAACTACACTTTTACCCCCCTTCTACAACAACTTCAATTTCTTCAATCCAACTAAGATCTAAGCTAACAAACTTCAATTTTAGCAACATATAACAACTAATCAGAAGGTATAGGACGTACCTAGGCCAAAAATGGCCGGAAATCGCTAAGAAATGGGTCGGGTCGAAGCTCGACGTCGGAGTCGCCGGGGTTGGACCTTGGTGGTCGGCTCTAATGGCTTTCCCAGCCTGGTTTGAGGCTCCTAGTGAGTTGGTCGGGGCCCTAAGAGCCTACTGGAAGCAGAGAGAGGTTGGGTGCTGCTGCGGTGCTCGGGTGGTGCTCGGGTGGTGCTCGGCCGAAGCTTTGGCCGGTAACAATGGAGGTCGCCGGTGGTTGCAGTGGCTTCTGCTGCTGCTGCTGCTTCCCACTGCCCTATGTTTCTGAACAGAGGAGCTTGCGACACGAACCAGGGTGATAGGGGAAGGCATGGGAGGAGAGAGAGAGAGAACTGGGTTTCCTTCGGTGGTCGTCCGACGGCGGCAATGGTGGCTGTGGTAGTTGCTGCTACTGCTTCTACTCTGTTCTGATGAGATCCAAGAACAGAGAGGGAGGGAGAGAAGGAGAGAGAGAGAGAGAGAGTGAGAGAGGCTGCTGGGCAGGTGGGTTCCTCTTGGGTGGTTGCCGACGGCAACAGGGGTAGTTGCGGTGGTGGCTGCTGTCACCTCTTCTCTGCTGCTGGTGGTGGTGTTGCTGAGGACATAGAGCAACGGGGAGGGAGAGATAGAGAGCTGGACAGAGTGATAGAGAGAGGGCTGTAAGTGGTGAAGGTGGTGATGTTGAAGGTGACGACAGTGGAGGGAGGTGGTGGTTGTGAGGGTGGCTGCTGGCGAGAGGAGGTGGCTGGGGAGGGCTTTCATAGTTGAGCTTACTTGGAGCCCAAGCACAGTGATGTGACAGGGGCGGTGATGGTGGCTTCCCGAAGGTGGTAGTGAGGCGGTGGAGGTGAAGCGTATGGAGGAAGAAGAAAGCTTCCTGGAAACAAAAGTTTTCAATTTAAATAACATTTGTTGGTAATAATTGGGTGTGGGTGGAGTACTATGTGGTTGGGTGATTGGGTGTGGCAAGCCTAGCAATTATCGCGGTGGTTGGACACGCGCTATAACTTTGAACTAGCTAAAATTTGTGAAACGACTACGAATTAATTCTTGACTAATACTCTAATATTATTATAAAACTTTCTACAAACTAAACTCAAAGATTTATTAAAATATTATTTTGCTAATAAATTATTATTATGCTTCCTAAATGACTGTTTTACCTCTGCTAGATAAACGGGGTATTAAAAAAACGCCCACTACAAAAATGTTAAATTGTTATATCCTCAATTTCTCATTTTTTTACAATTTAGGCCCCACAAATATTCTTAATTAGTCTCATTTAATTCGTGCATTTTCCCTTAATTTCAGATTTAGCCCCACTCGCCATAATTCTAAGACCCGACCATCAATCCAACCAACCAACAGTTTTCTGGAGTGACATTCGGTCACTTTCGCTGTTTTACCACAGAGATTTTTTTTAGTACAATGAATGGGTGCAAAACATTTAAGATATGATAGACTTCACTTATAATTTACATAAGTGGTGCACTTTAATTGAAATTGGACCACCACTGGATGCTCTAATGGAATAATACTACTAAAAATGGAGGATGTTGCAACAGGGGATGAGTGCACGTAATAAAGTGGGGATGTAGTGAAGCTTTTCTCATTTTCTTGGGGAGGTGAGCAAGTAAGTTATGCGGATGCACTAATTCTGACAACTATACAACGGGAGTTAGTTTCGTTTTGATTTGTGCTATTCAGAAAGTACACCGGGCTTTGGCGGACAAGGCGCACTGACTTGCTATCTCCGGTATCTAAGCAGCATTTGACTAGACAATCTATGTATATATTATGGGAAATGCTAAACGTCACCCCTTTTTCTTCACCCTTCAAGTTCACCCCTTATGTGGGTGTTTTTGATTGGTGATATAATTATAGAAATATCTTAAAATATATAATTATCACAATCATATCTTGACACGTAAGAGGTGAACTTGAAGGGTGAAGAAAAAGGGGTGAAGCATAGCGGCCCTCATATATTATATATGTGTGTGTCTCTAGCCCCTTCTAGTTTGTTAGTTCGTTTATTAGTTGTTTGTATAATAATGTGCCTTCGTAGTTTGTTGGTTGTCTGTTCATCTCTGGTGTGCCTGTACATATCACTCGTCTCGTCTTTGGTGCATCTTGTATATTTCTTACCTTTCCGCTTAAAAAAGAAGGATGCAAGACCGGATGCGTAACCAAAAGTTGTCTCATTCCTTCCTCTAAAAAGAAAAAAGTTCTCATTATCTGATTGGTCAGAGTTCGATTCAAACAAGATATATTTGTTCGACTCGGGTAGTTAAACGAGTAAAACTCAAACAATATATATCGTGTTCGCCTGACTCGTTTACAATCCTAGGTCAGAGTAACGACCACATAATCTAACACTCCACACACGCATACACACAAAAGTGACATCTAAAGATAGCACAACAACAACCTTTCTCATGTAAAATAAGCAGTACAATGTTTTCTACTACATAAGAGACTTCAACGACCTAGCCTTGATTGGTTTCCGACCTCTCCTCTTCCTAATTTCACCACTCTCTTCTTCTTTATCGTCTTCAGCATAATCCATTCTATCAATCTCATGAACTTCAGAGGAAGATGAAGAAGAGTGCAAGTCTTCTTCTTCTGCAAATACTTCTTCATCAGCTACAGCTACAACAAGCTCATCTTTCTTCTTAGCACCTCTCTTCTTCCCCCAACTCGGCCTAAACCCGGAATAATAGTGAAACTCGTACGGATTTGACGACATCGGTGTCTTTCTGGCACGAACCCTACGGCTGCTTTTGCTCACCGGAGCAGCAACATCACCTTCCTTGTTCTTCATCTTCTTCTTGTTGGATGATGACTTGTTTGAGCTCTGGTAATTCCTCAGCAGCTCCAAATGGTGCTCGCAGAGCAAATTCCCTTTCACCGCTCCTGATTTGCATCTCCACTTCTTCCCATCGCTCTTCGCGCACATAACCCTCTCTTCTTCTTCTTCTTCTTCTTCTTCTTCTTCTTCTTCTTCTTCTTCTTCTTCTTCTTCTTCTTCTTCTTCTTCTTCTTCTTCTTCTTCTTCTTCTTCTTCTTCTTCCCTAATGAAACCCTAGAAAACAGAGGAAATGGAAATAGAGAAGCAGCAGCAGCAGAGGAGTGACCTGTTTCGTGAAATGGAAACAGTTTCAGATCCAGAGAGAGAGAGAGAGAGAGAGAGAGAGAAGGAGAGGGAAGTTGTATGGCGTACCTGTGGAGGAGGAGAGGGAGGCGAATCGAAGACGTCCCACGGAGACTGGTTCAAGCGACAAATCCGAGACGGCGGCCGAGGGGAGTCGCCGGCGGCGGAGAGGAGGCTGGTGAGGTGAAAGTGCTTTCGGATTCTCATATCAGAAGCAGAAGATCGTATCGGTGGTCGAAGGAGATCGAATGAAGAGCTCGTGGAGTAGCGGCTTTTGCAGATCTCACGAGCTCGATAGTGAGAGAGAGCACGAGGTATAAAATACGGAGAGTACTGTAACATTTTTTTTTTCTGAGTAAAAGACAGTTTCACCACCTCTAGTTTCACTGAAGAACCGCTTTACACCGCCATGTTTGTGACACCTGACTACTCCCTGGCAAAGTTAGGGTAAATTTGTCTTTTCTTTACAGACATTAGATCCTGTTGATAACCGGGGTAGATTGTCTATCTCGTAAACTCATACCACTCCGTCCCGTCTCTTTGTTCCTAATTTTATTTTTGTCACTATTTACTGGATCACTTTGACCTGGTGATTTGAATAGCTAATTGATGTAATTTTTTGATAATTTTTTTATGGTGTTGTCGAGAAAAAGTTGCTCTATAATATGGTGAAAAAATTATCAAAAAATCGTATTATTTTGCTATCCAAATCACCAAGTCAAAATGACCCAGATACGAGTCAAAAAAGTCAAATGGGAACAAAGAGACGGGACGGAGTGGTAAGTCATAAAAGAGAGTTTGTCTTTTTGCTTTAAAATAAAGGGTCAAAGTGTATTCTTTCCTAAAACTTTTCTTCCCAAATAGCCTTATAACACGTCTAACACTTTTTCTTAAACTGATTTATTATAGGATAAAAGACACTTTCATACCCTCAAGTTTGATGTAAAGGCACTTCCACCCCTTCAAGTTTGGAAAATGACACTCTCACCCCTTTTGTTTTTCAAATTACATAGTAATTTACACTTCCTAATTGTGATATCATTAGTGGGAAGATATAATTTGGAATTTTAAATATATACGGGGCAAATAGTCAAAAAATATTTTTCTCAATCTCCGCGCTCTTTCTCCATGTCCTGGTAGTATGTTATGAAAGACAGGGACAAACTGGTAGTATGTTATGAAATAATCACCATTACCTGTAGTTTGGAACACAAGTGGTGCTCTACCACCAATAAAGGTGTACCAATCACTTAAAAAGTGGTAGACTTCGCTTACAATTTGTATAAGTGGTATACTTCAATTGGAAGAAGTGCACCACGTGGTGCTCTAATGAAGCACTAAAAAATCAAAGAATGAAAGTGTCTTTGCATCAAACGTAAAACCGTGAAAATGACCTTTCACCCTTCATTACACCACATTAGTACCACGCTACATTTAGTGACCAAAGCAAGGTAAATGACAGAGTTACCCAAAAGTAAAAACTACTAAAACTAGAAATTTACATTACCAAAATGAGTAACATACACATTATTATCCTAGACGTCACGTTAGGAAACAAAATAAATTACACATGCCACACTCTCACACTGACCGCACACACAAGCAGAAAGAGACATTCAACAACAATAACAGCAAAAGTAACTTTAAACAACATTTCTCACATAAGAGACTTCAACGACCTTGTCTTGATCCGCTTTCGACATCTCCTCTTCCCCATCCCTCCACCACTCTCTTCCTCCTCGTCAGAAAAATCAATTTTATCAGTCTCATAGGACGAAGAAGTATAAACATTTTCCTTTTCAGCAACCATTTCATCTGTCTTGGTGGTATCAATAGCACCTCTCTTCTTCCCCCAACTCGGCCCAAACCCGGAATAGTAGTAAAACTCGTATGGATTCGTATCCACCTTTCTCCCACGAACCCTACTTGTCCTAGTCACCGTAACCGCCTTCTCTGTTTTCTCCTTATTATGATTCATCTTGGTGGTGGTTGAAGATGAAGGCTGAGCCAAGCTCCTCTGCAGCTTCTCCAAGTGGTACTCGCAGAGTGAATTGCTTTTCGCTGCATATGATTTACATTTCCAGCTATTCCTATAGCTCTTCGCGCACATAACCCTCTCTTCTTCGCCATCTTCTTGAATGCTGATATCGATCAACTCATCATCTGTAAACATCTTCGTATCATCCACACTGCAACAATTACACAATCAATTCACAGCAATTAGATGCCAGATTTGGAAATTGAGGCTGTTCAAAAATGGAAACCCTAGAAAAGGAGTGTGTTCAATTACGACGACGAATCTGTTACTAAAGGAATCAAATCAGTGTAAATTCTCACAGGAATCGAGAAAATAGTTACCTATCAGCAGTAGCTACAATGGAGCTGTTGTTCCAGAAGCTTCCGCTATGAGCTCCATTGTCCTTAATAGATGAAATTAAACAAGCGTTTAATGAGAAATGGTATTGATAGAGGAAACAATCGAACTAATTGATGATTTCGAGCATGAATGCACGAAGAAATGGGAGAGATTTAGGGTTTTTTATTCATGGAGGAACCCTACGAAACCCTAGAAAACAGAGGAAAAAACGAAGAAGAAGGAAGGGTGAATTGTTTCAGAGAGAAGTGTGTACCTGAAGATGAGACCACGAAGAATCGAGAACATCCCAGGGAGACTGATTGAGTTGGCAAATGCGGGACGGCAAGCCAGCGTTGTCGACGGCGGCAGTGGTGGAGTCTGCGGCGGCGAGGAGGAGGGCGTTGAGATCGAAGTGATGGCTTTTCTGTTTGTGGTGTGGCGAAGCTGCGGGGGGTTATTGCAGATCTCAGAGGGCGAGCTCGATAACGAGCAGAGAGCTGAGGAGAGTGAGGCGTGTAATTTTTTCTATTTATGCTCTCCTGTTCTGTTGTTGCTTTCTATTTCGGGTAAAATACACTTTCACCCCCTCAAGTTTTATATAGAGACACTTTCACTCCCCTTAGTTTGTGAAATGACATTTTCAATCGATTTATGTAGGACCGTAACTCGGACAAGCTAGACAGGTTGACACCAACGTCCTAGCCCAAGACCAAGTTATGTCGAGGTTGCTAAAGCTTAACCGAGCCCGAGTTAGGAGCAGGGGTGTAAGAAAAAGACGATTAAACTGATGTAACATGCCAAACCAAACCAAACCAAACCATACCAAACCAAACCAAACGGAATGCCATTATTTTGATGGTTTCTATGATTATTCGGTTCACAATCGGTTAAACTTTTTTCTACAAATCGATTGTATATCAGGAAATCGGTTAAGTTACAGGTGGAGTTTAGTCACGTACTTATGGCCATACTACAGATAATCTAGATACTAACAATCTCAGCAAGTAGTCAAATTGATCAATAAGGTCCGAGAAAGATAAACTGTACTTGCTACAGAGGAGAGAAACATCTTCTCATTAGTCGTTCAATACAAAACGGAATAATATAATTGTCAATGGCAGAAGATACTGTCCTATTTATACTAGTCCGACTAGGATAAGTCAATGGTTTACACATGTCCGTAGGGACGACCCACAGTCCATTACG
The DNA here is from genome assembly GCA_023055425.1 of Linanthus parryae. Lineage (NCBI taxonomy): Eukaryota > Viridiplantae > Streptophyta > Magnoliopsida > Ericales > Polemoniaceae > Linanthus > Linanthus parryae. The sequence goes on along the minus strand of JALGPY010000002.1, from coordinate 188,396,401 downwards.
AGACTATGTATCCTAAATCTCTGGAGACTGTCACGGGTGACATCAGAAAAATTTACAGAAGATAACAGAACAACTCAGCTACACATCACTTACTGGTCGCATCTGGAACGGATCCTATTTGCGACAGACATTATTCCACCCTCCAAACCACTAGACCCCCTGGCTCCCGTGCGAGGTGATGAGGTGAAATGAACTCTCTCTCATGGTTCATCCAAGTGCGACATGACATGTTATTGTGCTTTCAGGAGCATAGTTGTGAGGAAACATGTAGGCTGTTGATGAGTTCATGTGGTTGTGGCCCAGTGCTTCATTCTTGGATGTCTACACCGGTCTAATTGGTACGTTCTGGATTATTAAACTTCCTTGGACCCCAACTACACTTAAACTCCATGAAGCGCTGCAATAGATGTTTGCGATCCGCCATAATCAACCCGAAAATAGAACGATCCTCTGAACCCATGTTGGAACGGCCCTGACCTAAGTAGCGTGGAATACACTGGAGATCATATTGGATCTCAGTATCTCAAATTTAGTCGCCATGCCAAAATTAATGCTTCGTGAACTGCTAAAGCTGCGATGGGGTGCCCTCGGTGGTCTCTCACAGATATCCCAATTGCTGTTTTCACTTCAATCTTGCACGCCCCATCCGTGTTGAGTTTCGCCCAGCCCACTATCGGCGGTTCCCACACCATTCCTGGTTGTACCCCGGTCGCAGTTGTACAATGGATGTTTGACTACCCAAAAAAGATTATTGTACCACTGAAACAAAAGAGAATACACACACAATAGTGACATTTCAAGATCCAACAATGTTAGCAATTGGTGCGCCCATGTGGGGTGCCCAATGCAATTATCATAACCTTATAGGGTTGGTTGCAATAATGCACAAACCTAGAGGGGGTAGTAGCTAAGGCTCAAACCCTAGGGGTTTATGTGTAAACCTAGGAGAAGTTTTGCCTATATAAGGAGGTAGCCTCCTACATATTATATTGCTATTCCAGAGAGAAAAATTACTCTGTCTAGATTCACTCTCTAGTTATAGAGAACCCTAATCTCTCTCCAACTACATCCAAGGTTCGTCCTCGAGATTCACACTAGATTGGTGGGAGCAAGATCAAGAAGGAGACACGTGAAAGCAAGCAACCTACGATCATCCGTTGCGTTAAGGAGCTAAGGAAGACAAGGTAAACACATGAATCTTCCGCTATAATTCATGTTGTAGATCTGTATATGATATATCCTTCCTCCCCTTCAAACAACAACTACAAAAAGTGTTTTACATAAGAGACTTCAACGACCTAGACTTGATTGGTTTCCGACCTCTCCTCTTCCTAATCGCACCACTCTCTTCATCTTCTTCATCGGCTTCAGTATCAATCTCATGAACTTGAGAGGAAGACGGAGAAGAATGCGAGTCTTCTTCTTCGGCAAATACTATTTCGTCTTCAGCTACAGCTCCAGCAAGCTCATCTTTCTTCCTAGCACCTCTCTTTTTCCCCCAACTCGGACCAAACCCGGAATAATAGTAAAACTCGTACGGATTCGACGACTCCGGCGTCTCTCTTGTACGAACCCTACGGCTGATCTTGCTCACCGGACCAGCAACATCACCCTCCTCCTCCTTCACAATCTTTTTCTTCATCTTCCTCTTCTTGTTTGAAGGGTGGTGTGATGAGGTCTGGTAATTCCTCAGCAGCTCCAAGTGGTGCTCGCACAACAAATTCCCCTTGGTCGCTTCTGATTTGCATCTCCACTTCTTCCCATCACTCTTCGCACACATAACCCTCTCTTTCTTTTATTCTTCTGAATCGAAATAATTAGCCTCTTCTTCGTCAGACATATTTGTGTTCGTCACACTGCAACAAAAGCAAATATTCTGATTTGTGTAGGGTTTTGATTCATGGATGCGCAACGGAAACAAAAATAACCATGCAAAACCCTCCAAGGATCACAAGTCAAGAGACATAACGATGGTAAAGGATGAAATCAATAACACACCTTAGGGTTCTCCTTTGATGACTTCAAACGCGAATTGTGTCACGTTCTCTATGGTTGATCCACGCCTGGAGTTGATCACTTAGTTTGACAAAGTGAAAGCTGCTTTGAATGAACCGGCTTGGTCTGGACTATATCCTGCAATCCCTTTTTCAATTCGTCAAATCGATGCATCAACATTAGCCTTCAATTGGTCTTGTTGTTGGTGGACCTCAATGATTTTGAGATCGCCTGTGTAGGATTTTTAACCATCAGGCAAGATGTTTTTGTGTTCTCCTAATTGTGCAATAATCTTATTATGTCTTGAAATTGCGTTCTCGAATCTGTTCTTATCTTTTTTCTTGAGATTTGAACTGCCCAAATAAGAACAATGAGCAGATTAATTTGATGTTTCTCAACTTGCATCCGAACCAGCCAAAATTGGTGTTGTAAGATGTAATTCTCTGTTTTTTTTATTTCTTTGTCTCGCTGCAAAAAAAAAAAAAAAAAAGAAAGAAAAAAAAATAGAAGAAGATGATACTGCTGCATGAGACCCTAAACCTCGATCAAATATTCAAATTGATCTAGAGGGTACACCATCTAGTCTATATCACTTAGATGCTATTTGGTTTCTTTTAACGGGAAAAAAATGGTCAGTGGAGATTCGATCAGAACTCCTTACAAAAAGAAGCATCACCGACATGCCCGTGGAACTACCAGCCGCAATCACGCCTTGTTATTGCTATTTTACCCTATTGAAAGAAAAAAAAAGAAAGCGTGACAGGAGTTATGAACTCGTGGCCGCAAACCGCAAAGTGTGCTACAGGCCACTTCTGCTGATTGTTTTTTTAATTGTATTGCACTATGTTTTTACTAATCTTTGAGTAAAAGAAAAAACAAAGAAAAAAATCACTGAAGTTCAAGTTCTATAAACTCGTGACCACAAAAGTTTGCAGGAGCACTTAGTTGCACACTGTTTATTGCTTGAAAAAAATGGCACTGCCATGTCACTTTTGCTGTAAAAAATGGCTCATGCTTATTGTGCACAAGAGATTCCGGCAGGGAGACCTCCGTGTACACCGTATGCAGAGGATCAAGGATCGCACAGGAAGAGTGGGGTTGTGTGTAGGGAGAGAGTAAGGCAGTAGTAATGTCTGAGAGAGAGACAGAGGTTTGGCAGAGCTTCCGCGTATGGCCGGTGTGTTCTCCTTTGTATGGAAAGGTTAACGTCCTATATATAGCAGAGAACGTGACCGTTGTAGTGTGGTTAATGCGCCCATTAATGGCGGCTTAATTAGCTTAACCATAACGGCACGTTCGTCCGAGTATATAGGGACCGTTACAGCACGTGGTGCGCGAATACCGGAACCGTTACGAGGTTGACCTGGTTTGACCGGATTGACCGGGTTTATGGAGCTCGTGCCATAGATCTCTCAAAACAGTTACTAAAGGTCGCGCGCGGGCTTGGCTCGCACGCGACAAAGCTTACTCTAGCCTCCAAACCACTAAGTCCCTACAAGTCCCGTGCAGTGGTCTGCGAGGGCTCTGTCTCGCAGCCCCCACATGGATCAGCTCGGCTGGTGATCCAGTGTGTGTGGAGCACAATATGGTGTGCTGGATGGTTTCCACGTGGCCAAGATCTGTCAGCTCAGAAAGCACTATCTACATTAGCCCCCTTTCTGCGCGTGAAGACTCATAGCTGTGTAGACTTCCATGCGCGGAAACCAACATACGCGTCGCCGCCACGCACCAATTCAAATACGGGTAAGTTCAGCCCCCGTGCGTGCCATTATGACCTAAAACCCCTAGAGTCGTGCCGTCTGGCCTTTAGGGTTTTAGGCGTGACGTTAGCTTGTCCTGTGATTGCGCGATTCGACGGTGACGGTTGCGATTCGACTACTGAAAGGACGCGACCCTTCATTGTTTTTGGATAAATACTTTGTATCCTCCATTGTTGCAAAGCATCACTTCTTTCTCTTAAAGTGAATGGTACCCGGAGATCTTCGAGAGCAGATTCAGATAATCAATCACCAGTTCAGAACTGCAAATCGTGTTCTTCAATTGTGCATATCCAAGCAGGCTTCAAGAAAACAAGGTTGGCCTCGTTCAATTTTGATTTCAGATACCAGTGTTTGCCTTGAACTGCGTTGAATCTGTAAACCCATGAAATTTGTGAAGAAGCTTTGATCTTTGAACCCACTTTTGCTTTAATCCTTCAACAATAAGAACTTCAGATGTGAGATCTTTCATCTCCCTGATTTCTGAAATTGATACCAGAAACTGTTCGTCTTTCTTTGCATAGATCTTGAATTTCAAAATTCAAACTGAAGTGTGGTATTTCTCCCCCTTTTTTTTCTTGCTCTTCCGCAGGAATGGCCAAGACAAAAGGAACCAGACCTGTCAAGGAAGATGAAGAGATACCTGACCTTCCGCAGGCCTTGTGGCGAAAAGCCCCCTATTTAGGTGGCATAGATTTCTACCATGCGAGGGTTAAGGCTAGAAGGATGCCTGATCCTGTCCCGGTTGAGCGATTGCTGACACTGACTCGCCCAGTCAACTCAGCCTTGCTCGAGTTGATTGGTTCCGAGGATGTGGTTCGATTGGGAATCGAGAACGGGCACTTCCCCTACACTGCGATTTCTACCCAGGCGTTCGTCCAGAAATTGGACTATATGGATGAGTGGATTGACCACGTGTTGACCAATCATGCTGCGACTCTTGATGATGCCGGCGTATACTTCGCCGTTCGTGCTATGAAGGGTGTTGCCGTGAAGCTGGATCAGTCCATGCTTCTAGACCTTCTGTCCCGTTACTCACCTGCGACTCACACGTTCCATTTTGCTGAGTTCGAGGCTGCCCCCACACTCGAGGACGTGCAAATGCTGTACGAACTTTCCCCCATGGGTGAAGTGGACCCTTTGAGTCCTTTGAGGACATCTGCGGAGATTGCTTTATACACGCAGATGGAGGAATGCTTAGCAGAGGTAAAGAAAATCTCCACCCGGTGGACCACTACAAAGGCCCTTCCAAACTGGCAGTTGGTTGATACGTCTGCGAAGAACACCTGGAACAAATGGTTGCAGTACTTCTTTCGAGACTATGCGAGCAGCAGCATCACTAATAAGCTTCTGAGTGAGAACCCAGAGGCCGAGAATTATGTAGAGGGTAAAGGCTATCACTTGACCCTTTGTGCTTTTCTCTGTGCTTGGTTGTCGAGGTACCTGATTGATGGTCACCCACATGACGGGGTCTTCTACCATGTTTTGCCACTTGCTGTGAGGCTCGCCCTTGGCCAGAGAGTCGCACTCGGACCCTTGGTCTTGGGCACGCTGTACTATAGGCTTGATCAACTGGTCCTGGCCATGAAAGAGTCGCGTGGCCGCCTCGATGTGCTGACTTTTGTCAATATTTCCTTTTTGACAATGTGGGTTTTCGAGCGATGGCCATCCTATGCTCCAACTTCTCTCAAACTTGACAAGTGGTGTCCCCCAGGCGAGACCGAAGAGCGTAACAGCGGCAGGGCTGCGAGGTGGTTTGGAGCGAGCAACACCAAGTACGTTTGGAGTTTGATATGCGACAAACGGAAAGAGTTTACTGCCAGGCCCTATGCCACGCGCATTGAGAACGTGCGATGGTTTCCAAGGATGTACCCCTCTAAGGGTGTTGTTTTCTCAGAAGAGCTGCTCTTCGAAGAGGGATCGCATTTTCATGAGCGCTATCGCGAGTTGTTTTGCTGGTGTCTGCGAGGTTCTCTTCCTGCCCTCGCAGAGCATATTCGTGAGCTAGCGCCAAGGTATGAAAAGATTACCGTGGATGTTGACCCCACTCGAGTTTCTCCCCAGTTCGGTTTTGATGCGGTGGCTCCATCAATCTGGCCCCAGTCCATTATCAGAGGGTGCTATAGGCGCTTGCTAACAAAGGAGTGCAAGACCGTCTTCATGAATAATCTTCCTTTTGAGCAGCCTGCAGGGACCCGCGAGGGTGGCTATTCCCAGAACTGGCTCGCATACTGGATTGCCCAGCAAACGAGAATTGAGACGCAGTCGGCCGCGCAGCCAAGTAGAGCTCCCTTGATCAAGAGAAATTATTTTCCGTTTCGCCCCAATTGCAGCCTGAGCGAGTCTGAATATGGTTGCTACTCACTGTTGGATCGTGAGAACCATTTGTGTCCTGACATCATTCTGAAGGAGAAAGTCGCCGCAGTTAAGAAGGGCGACACGCATGTCGTCAGATACAGCAAGGCTTTTGCTGAGGTAAGCAAATTCTTCGTGTGCGTTAAGCTTCTTGATTTTCTTATGCTGATGCCTTCATTCTGTATTGTTTGCTGTAGTGTCATGTGCGGAGATTCGCATCTGGTGATCGCTCCAAGTCATTGGTTAACACCATTGTTGCCACCAGAAGACAAAAGCAGTCGTTTCGGCTAGCATGGAGGATGGACCCTGAGGTTGAAACCAAGATTCGCGCAGTCATGAATGCTTTTGCTGACTCGCTGATAGACAATGCTCCGGCCTCGTCTCCTCCCGAAAATGATCCGTCCCCTCCAGCGACTGCGGCGTAGTAAGTGAAGAGACCCAGGCAGAAGGGAATTACAATTTCTTCCCCTAGAAGTGCTCCAACTTCTTCTCCGGTGAGGTCCCTTTCTGTCAAGGACAAAGGCAAAGGTCGCATGCCCAGCAAAGTGCGGAAAGAGCTCGCAGTTGAGACTTTGGTTCCATTCAACCAAGAGGAAGAAGGAGAGAGGCAGGAGCCCAGAGAAAGTGATGAAGAAGAAGAAGAAAGAACAGTTGTGATGCATGAGGAAGAATCAGGAGGTACCTCCGTCGCATTTCCTTTATCGTAATTCTTTTGCACTTCTTTCTTGAACCAATCACTTCTTCGCAGATGATGATGATGATGAGATCATCGGCAGCCTTGTGGCCAAGAGACAAAAGAGAGATGCCCATTCTAGCATTCCAGACGATCCCATAAGCGAGGACATTCTTGCCGAGTCCAGGAAGACAGCCGCGGAGGCTGCTGAGAGAAGAAGGCAGTTAGAAGAGGAGGAGCTCGAGCGTGTGAGACAGCGGAGCCTCGAAGAGCAGCATGTTGACGACTTAGTGCGTCCAGTTGACGAGGAAGATGAGCTTCCCGAAGAAGTGGCTCCCCAGGCGGAGGAGGAGGATGCGGTTCCAGAAGAGGATGCAGCAGTCCTGGAGCAAGTCCAAGCGGACTTTGAGGAAATCGCAGGCGGCGATAAAGGTGAGATCTTCAATCTCGCAGTGACTTATAGAGGCGTTATTGTGGGTGCGTTAAAGCATGGTGTGTCAAAGACTGACATTCGCCGTTGGCTAGTAGACAAGTGCGGAGAACCTTCAGGTAAATATTTGAGCGATATGCATGTGCTAGACCTGAGCAACTTGAAACAGGATCATGACTGGTTTCTTCGCATCCCAGGTCACGCTCCTTTTAAAGACTTGCTTAGTGAGGAGACACTAATAGGACATGGTTCCACGTCCTTAGTGTATGATGAAGATACCTCGATCCCACCTCCGCGTGGAGGTGCTTACTCTTAGCTTTAGTAAAGATAGCGAAATAACTTATAGCACAAGTTACCTCATATTATCGCATTTAATATCGCAGGCCATGCTGAGGAACCTGTGCTGGAGCAGAGAAGTCAGCCTTCTGCGTCCTATGTTCCGATTCCGAGCGCCCATACCGAGAAGCCCGTCGCAGCTGCTGAACACGCAAGTGAGCCTCTCGAGGGCATCATCGAACTTTCCGATGATGCTGAAGCTGATGCTGTGCTAATGGATGAAGATGTCCATACTGGTGCTGAGGAAGTAAGGACAAGTGCTGCTAATGCTTTCGCATCTGAGAGCGTTCTTCGCCAAGCGACTTCGGCTGTCACTTCGCCTCCGGCGATGACTGAACCAGTGGCACCTATTCCTGCGTGGAGCTTTTGGGGCTCGCAGTTTGGGAATGCAGTCGCAGCTGGTGCGGCCTACACTCTTCCTCCTGACTATGAGAGGTTGGAGCTCGCAGCTGATAGGAGAGCTATGGAGCGAGGACAGTCTTCGACCACCCCGGCAACGCGCATTCCTTCTCTTCATGAGATTCTGGAAGGAACTGGTAAGTAGAGCTTTACTGTTCGCATCTCGCATTATTCACTTGCGAGTTTGACATCATAACTTAGCTTTGACATCACTTTAGGTTTGAAGCAAACCGATGTAGACTGGGTGGTTCGAATGCGCCTCACCTACCCCCAATCGTTTTTGAGATCCCTGGAGATAGGGCCCTTTGACAGGAGGCTGTTTTCTACTGAAGCCATTTGGATTTTGGAGCAGCTGTCTGCGGCTACGCCTGCGACCATTTCTGTCCAGAGTGCTGAATTGCTATGTGGCATGTGCCAAAATCTTCTTACCAAAGTCCAGGGAAGACTGGGTTTCAAATTTCTTATGAACAGAGTCACGTTGATTCGCGCAGCCGTAACTTTGAAACTTGGCCACCAGAATCTCGCAGCTGAGAAGCAGAAGGTGGAGCAGCAAAAGCAAAAGGTTGACGAAGCTCTGAAGCTCTATCATGAGATGAATGCCAGGTGCGAGCAACTAAAGCAAGAAGTGGAACAGGTAGAGAAGCTGAGCCATCAGTTCGAGCCCCGAGACTCCTTGATCAAGAATTTGCTTTGACTTTTTTGAATTTTGAAAAATAGCAAGGAAATAGGTGAAACATTAATGTAATGTTCGAAACATTAATGTAATGTTGCTAGGGTTTCTCCCCCCTTTTTTTTAACAGCAAGAATGAATTTGCCCGTTTTGCCCTTTCCGGGATTTGATAGGATATCTCTGTGCATATCCAATTATGACATCAGCAATTGATACTCTGCTTGATTTTCGCGCTAATTTTTCGGCAGATAAGCACGCTTTCGTTGGGAAGTCCATCCGAATCATGACCATCCGTCATTTATTAGGATACGCAACTGAATCGTCGTAGCCTTTAGTAGGGTAATTGATTGTTACCGCTTTTCAAGGCGTAAGTGATTGAACTTACCCTCTTTTTTAATTCTGCTGACTCATATTTGGAAACTGAAGAGTCTCCACAGGGTCTATATAAACCCTGTCTTTGCTATTTGGGTTCTTCATCCCAAAAAAATGTGCTTTGCCGTGAGTCCTTACGACTGCTGGCTTCAACGCTTGTTTTTCGTTGATTCATGGTAACTTCAAGTTGTGAATCCTGAGTTTGCGCTTTGTGCTATAGAAATAGTTTCCAAGATCCACTTTATGAGGAATATTGCTCTTTATAACCATCATAAAGAAGATAGGAATGATATCTCACGTGTGTTCGAAGAATTTTCTTCGTGTATTATGTTTGCAGGTCATGTTTCCGGCCGCCTCCTGGTGAGGTGCAGCGCCGAAGTGACCGTGTTACCGTCTCGTAATGAACGGCGGAATTCTCCTCCAGCATCCCTGGAGGAGGATTTCTTGCCTCTTCGTTCTTGAACTCAGGGGGCTTGTCAATGCCCTTGTCTATCATGACAAGGAGTCCATCACCAGAGGAATGACTGCTTTGCCTGTTTTGCAGGGCAGCATATGTCGGAACAGGAAGTTCCTCCGGTGCCTATCTTGATCAGACAGAGGCCTTTGTCACCCCTTGGGGTCTTGGACGTATCGTCACGCAGATCTTGCCACTAGGGACGTAACAAATGACGATTTGATCTCTTTGCAGCAGCATCCCTTTTGCTATAGATCTTTGGCCGCAGATCTGTGTATTGCATAGCCGGTGTTAGAACCGGTCGGTTCATCCCCTTTCAATCAGGATTCCCGTAGTGTGTTTCTGCTGACTTGTCAGCTACTTTTCGAATGTATTGTAAGCCATGTTGGCTGTGTAGTTAGATTCGAGCTTTTTCGCTTGTAAGCTGCTATCTAGACAGATAAATTGTAAGTCTTTTCGACTCATAATGATAAATAGCCTTTTGTGTTATCTGCTGTCTCTTCGCAACAAAGTGCAACTTCGCATGCGTTTCGGCATATTTCACTTTGCATAATGCTATGTAATGGTTTCGCATTTGCTATCTGCCATATGAATTCGCAGATGATTTACTAGATCGTTCGAGATCATATTTTCGCAGCTGTGCCATCTTGGCAGATGGGCTTGTGATTAGCCTTTGATGCACGTGCCATCATATCAGATAGACCTTTGTAGATCACTTAAGATCATCTTCATAATATTGCTATCGTATTCGTAGAATGCCTCCATTACCGCAGATAGGTTTGGAAGATCAATCAAGCTTACTTTGCACGTAAGTTGCCATCGTAGCAGATAGGCTTTACTAGATCAATTAAGGTCATTTTCGGCATGTGTTGCTATCATAAAAGATAGGCTTTAGAAGATCAATTAAGATCGCATTTGTATGTGTTGCTATCATAACAGATAGGCTTTAGAAGATCAATTAAGATCGCATTTGCATGTGTTGCTATCGTAGCAGATAGGCTTAGATGATCAATTAAGATCGCATTTGTATAGGTTGCTATCGTAACAGATAGGCTTAGATGATCATTTAAGATCGCATTTGCATAGGCTGCTATCGTAGGCTTAGGTGATCAATTGAGATCGCATTTGCATAGGCTGCTATCGTAACAGATAGGCTTAGATGATCGATTAAGATCGCATTTGCATAGGCTGCTATCGTAACAGATAGGCTTAGATGATCGATTAAGATCGCATTTGCATAGGCTGCTATCGTAACATATAGGCTTAGATGATCAATTAAGATCGCATTTGCATAGGCTGCTATCGTAATAGATAGGCTTAGGTGATCGATTAAGATCGCATTTGCATAGGCTGCTATCGTAACAGATAGGCTTAGATGATCGATTAAGATCGCATTTGCATAGGCTGCTATCGTAAGAGATAGGCTTATTGTTTATCAATTATAATAAACTGAAATAAAGCAAAATTGACATCCAGATATATGAAGTTTCTCATTTGGGAGAATTCTTTTATTATAATGCTCTCGTATGGGAGAGATGAGGTTACAATCCTCTCATATGGGAGAGGAGCTTGTGTAAATTGCATTCATACAAGACATTTAGGCGACATTATAAAATGCATGAAATGAGAGAAGTCAGGGATAGTACTTCTTAATCCAGCGCATGTTGACTTAACTCGGGGTTGAGGTTGTGCCGTGCAACCTTCGTATGCTGCAGTAGCCACTGTCAAAGACTTCTGTGACTTCGAAGGGGCCTTCCCAATTGGCTGCGAACTTCGGGTGAGTCGCTTCTCGCATACAGTGGTCAGATGCGCGCAAGACCAAGTCTCCGATTGCGAAATCTCTTCGCTGGACCGTCTTATTATAAGCGCGAGCGATTCTTTCTTGATACCGCTTGTTGGTCCTCTTAGCTTGTTCTCGCTTTTCCTCCAGCAAGACTAAGTCATGATCGCGTTGATTTTCATAAAGTGCATGGAAGGCCAGCCTTGCCGAATTGACTCTAACCTCCGCAGGTACCACGGCCTCGGCCCCATAGCATAGTAGGAACGGCGAGGCCCCCGTGGGTGTCCTTGGAGAAGTTCGGTAGGCCCACAGAGCTATGCTTAGAGAGTCAGCCCATTTCTTGTGGTCATCTGCGACCATTTTGCTCAAAATCCTCAGCAGCGTTTTGTTGGTCGCTTCGGCCTGTCCGTTCCCCTTCGGGTAATAAGGGGTAGAACATATCTGCCTGATGTTGTACTCCGCTAGCTTCGCAGCTACCTGGCGATTAACAAAGGGAGTACCGTTATCTGAAAGAATGGTGTTTGGGATTCCGAACCTGCATATAATGTTTCCTTGAATGAAGTTGACCACAGCTAGCGCATTTGCCGTCTTCAGTGGTATTGCCTCCACCCATTTGGTGAATAGCTCGGTTGCAGTGAGGATAAAGTGATTCCCATGTGACGTTGGTCGGATGGGACCAATGAAATCCAGAGCCCATGTGTGAAATGGCCATGGCGTCCCTAATGCATGTAGATCCACGGCGGGAGCGTGTACTAGGTTTCCTTTGAATTGACACTCTTGGCAGCGTCGTACTTTGGTGCGGCAATCGACCTCCATCGTGGGCCAGAAATATCCAATTGAGAGGAGCTGCCTGCATAATTTCTCACCTCCTTGGTGTTCCACCTGATGAGAAAGGTCCATGACTTCTTGTGCTTCTCTGCCGTCTAGACATCGCAGCAAGTTGCCCTCGTGACCTCTTCGCCAAAGCAGGTTTTCCTGTACTACGTATCGAGATGCCTTTCTTTTCAACTTCTCGGCTTCCTTTCTTGAATCGGGCAGGGTGCCCTGGGTGAGATAGTCAAAGAGCGGCTTCCTCCAATCTGTGTCATCGTCGGTTAGAGCGATGAGTAGAGAATCTTTGATTAGTGCGCAATTCTCGCACTTCCCCTGTATCAGGGCCGCGGCTATTGACATGTCTGGCCAATGAATGCCATATCTTTGAGCCTTCCGGTAGATTGACACCTCGCTTTCTCCGCAAGCATGTTGGTGAATCTTTTCTAACAATAGTTGTCCCTCTCGGAAACGCATCGCATGAGTATTCCGCCAGGGCCCTTGAAATAAAGAGTGTTGTCATGTATACAGTACCCCTTTGTGAGCGCCCAGCTTTCACTGCTTGTACCTTCCGCAATAGCTTGTAGGATTGCTTTTCTCCAATCCGTGTCATCCATGTGTTCGTCATCGTACGCATCTTCTGTCAATGCCGACGATGTTCGCACTTCAATGGAGATCCTTGCGGGGCATTTGTCTGTGCTGACCTTAGATCCCAAAGTTGCCAGAGCGTCCGCATGCCTGTTGTCTGCTCGGGGCTTGTGCTCGTACCTCACATCGCAGAATTGCTGCACCAGCTTTTGTACTAGGGTACGGTAAGACAGGAGGTTGATCTCCTTCAAACCATACTCGCCCGAGGCTTGCTTAACGATCAACTTGGAGTCTCCCATGACCGTTAGGTTGCTTACTTCTAAAGCTTTCGCCGCACGGAGCCCTGCGATGAGAGCCTCATATTCTGCTTCATTGTTTGTGACTGCGAAGTTGAGCTTTGCGGACATCTGTATGACCTCCCCATCCGGTTTGGTCAAGACTATCCCAATGCCTCCACCTTTCCTTGTTGACGAGCCGTCGAAGTGGAGCGTCCAATAAGGCACGTCGATTGCATAGATCTCAGGTCCTTCGAGCTCTTCCTCGATCACGGGCTCATGGCTGTTGTCGGGGAACTGTGCCAACAGATCCGCTACCGCCTGCGACTTGATCGCTCGCGGTCGCACGCATGTGATATCGTATTGAGAGATGGTCATGTACCATTTCGCCAATCTCCCGCCCGGAGTAGTGTGAGTTAGCAAATATCGTATAGGATCGCTCTTGGTGACCACTACTACTTTGTGTGATGCAAAATAGTGTTTCAACTTCTCTATCACAAAGAATAGGGCAAGGCAATGACGTTCGATGTCTGTGTACCTTGATTCAGCAGGCTGCACAATGCGAGAGATGTAGTAGATAGGCCTCTCTTGGCCTTCGTACTCCTGAGCCAAGAGCGCTCCTATGGATCTCTTTGTTGATGTCAGATATAGCAGAAGCGGTGATCCCAGTTGAGGTGCGATCATTATTTTTGAAGACGTCAGCAAATCCTTCAGCTTTTCGAATGCGACTTCGTGCTCCGGAGCCCAGTTGTACGCGGCGTCCTTCTTGAGGAGAGCACTAAAACAGCAGGTGATTTCTGCGATCGCTGGGATGAATCTTCGCAGATATGATAGCTTTCCCAAGAATGTTTTCAAGGTACTCTGGTTATGAGGTGGCGTCATGCCAGTGATAGCTGACACTTTCGCAGGGTCAGGCTCGATTCCTTGGCGATGAACTACGCATCCCAAGAACTTCCCCGATGTTACCCCAAATGCGCATTTCATGGGATTCATCTTCAGCTGAAAGCTTCTACATCTATTAAACACCTTTCGTAGGTCCGCGAGGTGATCTGCTTCGTGCTTGGATTTAACAACCAGGTCGTCCACATAGAATTCCACTTCTTTATGCATCATGTCGTGGAACAGAGCCATCATGGCCCGCTGATAGGTTGCACCCGCGTTTTTGAGACCAAACGGCATCACTGTGTAGTTGAACACCCCCACTGGAGTGATGAACGCAGTTTTCCGAGCATCTTCGGGGTCCATCTTGATTTCGTTATACCCGCTGAAGCCGTCCATGAAACTGAACATTCGATGGCCCGCTGTTGAATCGATAAGCAAATCGATGTTGGGCAGTGGGAAATCGTCCTTGGGGCAGAAGCGATTGAGATATCGGAAGTCCACGCAGATGCGGAGCTGTCCGTTCTTTTTCACTACTGGCACAATGTTGGCCAGCCATGTGGGATGATGATTTGGCTCTATGAATTTGGCATCCAAGAGTTTGACAATCTCCTGCTTGATTTTCACGTTGAGCTCCGGCCTGAAGCTCCTTGTACTCTGCTTTACCGGTTTAGATCCTGTGATGATGTCTAAACGGTGCATGGTAATGCTTGTATCCAGACCTGGCATCTCATCATACTCCCATGCGAACACATCCTTGTATTCCGTTAGGAGCTGCAGCAGTCCTTGCTCCTCCTCGCTGGTGAGGTCCGCACTTAGAAAGACTGGCCTTTTCTTTTCCTCGTTCGGGCTGAGGAGCACCTCCTTTAGCTCTTGCTTTTGTGGTCTGGGCCTGTCTTCCATGCATTCAGGTGCTTCTTTGAGTTTCTTGTCTGGAGCGCCCTGCATTGGCTTTTCCGTCAGCGCGATTTGCTCGATTTGATTGATTTGCTCAGGGATATCCCCATGCCCGTGTGAGGACATCCCCGCGCACCTTCATATGCGATAGCACTTCTTTACATTGGCGTAGAAGCTCTCTATCTCCTTGCCTTCGGGGTCATGCTTTGCGATCCTCTTCAAAGTATACACATTCTTTCGATGGTATGCGATACGCGGCGCCTCTTCGCGTGTAGGCGGCTTTTCCTTGGCATCTTCCCTTGTCACCATTACGCCCGCAGGTGACTGGTCCTTGATGTCCTCCCATAGAGGAAAAGGAGTAGGGTTGAATGGTCCCGGTGTTTGCTCGTCCGCCATTTCGGTGAACCACACTGCCTCGCTAAGATGTGCTTCATCCAAGTTGAATGGGTTCGTCGAAGCCGGTATCTCAACTATTCTGTCGTTCCAGATAGCTTTCATAACCTGGTGAGCCGTTGAAGGAACTGCGTCGAAGCGATGAATCCAGGCTCGACCTATGATCATGTGGTACGTGGTGTTCGCGTCTATGACATAGAATTTTGCTGAGCATTTGATTCTGCCGATCTGAACGCCCAAGCGGATCCATCCGATCGTCATTCTAGAGTCGCTTCCGAATCCCATCAGCGGAGATGGACGCCTGACGATCTTGTGCTCGGGGATCCCTGCTAGCTTCAGTGTATGGAGCGAAACGACATTGACCGCTGCTCCTCCATCGACGAATGCTCGTTTGAACTCGACGCCATTGATGATGGCTGTTACATACAGAGGCCTCTGGTGGCTCGCATCTGTCTTCTTATCGCTGGCAGAAAAGGTTATAATCTTTTCTGTAGAGCGAGACGCCCTGATGACTTTTCCGTTGGATACTACAAGATCCTCCTCGTAGTCTTCCGCTATTCTCAAGATCGCTTTTGTCATATCTGTCCGGCATTTCTCCGAGAAATTCATCTCGTCGAAGAATCTGCTGAAGCCGTGCGACCCTTTCATTCGGTCGGCACGTTCATCCTCCGTGTCCATGCTGTAGTCTTCGTCTTCATGGACCTCGGCAACGATGGGTAGACCATCCTCTGCGACTTCTTCCAAGTCAACAATCGAGATCATGGAGACCTCCTTGCCTTTCGAGCCTTGCTCTGCATGAGTATGAAGTGGGTTGTTGCGCACATCCTTTCTGTCATCGCTGACGATCAGCTCGCCGTTCTTCATCTTCTGGTCAAATGCGAACCTGAGCTTTTTACATTCAGCCGTGGGGTGCATAACCTTGCCGTGGTACTCGCACCACTTAGGGTCTCTTGCCATCTCCTTGGAGGGTATCTTCTCGAGTGGCGGTAGAACACCGTCCTTACGCCACTGCCTGCAGAGGTCGCTTGCCTCCTCTACCGAGCATGGTAGGGGTGGTGCGTCGAAGTTCACAACCTTCGCTTGCTTCTGGGGTGAAACCGTATTAACCTCAGTTTCGCGTCCCCTCTTGTAACTGAATCTCCCGATCTTGTAGGTGGCGCCGCTCGAAGATCGCTCCGGAGCGTTCTTCTTCTTCTGCCTCTCGACTATAGGCTCGATGTTCTTCGTGCACTCGATTAGCTTTGAAAACGTAGGTGTTTGCAAATTGATGAGCATACCTTTGTATTCATCGCGCATGCACTGCAGGCATATCTCTACGAGCCGGCTTTCGAGCATTGGATCCTTGCATTCCAAAGACTTCGCCCTGAATTTCTTGATGAAAGTGATCCCGTCTTCCTCGCGCTTCTGATACATCCGCGAGAGGTGGATCATGGTTACCTTTTCTTCCATCTGGAAGAACTTGGTGTAGAACTTCTGGACCATGTCGTCCCAAGTTTTCACAGATCCGGCTTCCAATGTTCGGTACCACTTGTACGCTACGTTCCCTAGGGATTTTGGGAACTCTCGCATCAGCAGCTTGGGATCAGCTCCGTACGGACCCATGACATCAATGAAACGCATGACATGCTCATGAGCGTTTCCGTTGACATCCTCGAACTTGTCCCATTTAGGAGCCTTGTACCCCGCCGGGTTAGGCATGAGATAGATCTCTCGTGGAATAGGTGGATCGTTGTCTAACTTCGGGATAATGGTATCCGCGAATGACTGATGACCCAGAATAGTGTCCATGCGCTTCTTCAGAGACGTCATGAATTCTGGAATGCTCCCCTCGGTAGTTGACGGAGGGGTTGCCGCAGGCGGGGGCGACACATACGCCGTCGAAGGATTGGGAGCATATTGACTACTCGCATTCCCCCATATCGCCGTTGGAGGAGGCAAAGGGTACTGCAGAGTTGGGTTAGACGCCAAAGCCGAGGGCTGAGGAGTGTGAGCAGTGAGAGGCAACATCTGAGCTGTTGACCCCTGAATCGAAGGCAGCTGTGCGGTCGCCGGTGGAGTCTGCAGATTGGGGTTGGTAGGTGTGGTTGACACTCCCAGTCCCGGAGCGGTAGGAGCTCCTCCTCCTTGAGAGACGGCGGCGGATGATGAAGGATTTGGCGCAAGGGTGCCCAGAACGGCCAAGATCCGTTCCAATTGCGCAGATTGAGCCTTGAGAGCTTTCGCCTGACTTTGGACAGTGTCATCCAAAGACTCTAGCGTCGGTGTCTCGCCGGGAGTGGTAGGAGTACGGCGGGTTTCCTCTCCTGAGGCGGTTTCGGTGGAAGGCGATCTGTTGCTGATATCATCCTCCTGAGACATGGTTGCTTTTGCTGGTAAGTTCACGTCGGGTTCACCAAAATGTGCACAAGAGATTCCGGCAGGGAGACCTCCGTGTACACCGTATGCAGAGGATCAAGGATCGCACAGGAAGAGTGGGGTTGTGTGTAGGGAGAGAGTAAGGCAGTAGTAATGTCTGAGAGAGAGACAGAGGTTTGGCAGAGCTTCCGCGTATGGCCGGTGTGTTCTCCTTTGTATGGAAAGGTTAACGTCCTATATATAGCAGAGAACGTGACCGTTTTAGTGTGGTTAATGCGCCCATTAATGGCGGCTTAATTAGCTTAACCATAACGGCACGTTCGTCCGAGTATATAGCGACCGTTACAGCACGTGGTGCGCGAATACCGGAACCGTTACGAGGTTGACCGGGTTTGACCGGATTGACCGGGTTTATGGAGCTCGTGCCATAGATCTCTCAAAACAGTTACTAAAGGTCGCGCGCGGGCTTGGCTCGCACGCGACAGGGCTTACTCTAGCCTCCAAACCACTAAGTCCCTACAAGTCCCGTGCAGTGGTCTGCGAGGGCTCTGTCTCGCAGCCCCCACATGGATCAGCTCGGCTGGTGATCCAGTGTGTGTGGAGCACAATATGGTGTGCTGGATGGTTGCCACGTGGCCAAGATCTGTCAGCTCTGAAAGCACTATCTACACTTATCATCTCGCTACCACTGGTGCTAGCGGAGACAATATACGTATTTCGGTAAAAATACATAAAGATGCTCCTTAAGAAGATGCTGCGGTTTATGTATTAACTTCTTAGCGCTGAAAAAAAATGTCATTCGAGTCGTTTTGAACTCGTGACAAGAAGATATTGTTCCCGAGTCTTATTATTCCATTGAAAAATATGGTTAATTTTTTAGACTCTCGCGCGCACTTTTTTTATGACCAAAAATATTATGAAAAACAAAGGTCATTAAATTTTATTGAACTCCCAGCAGCACCTAAAATTATCAGTGGTAGTAGAGCTTTGCTCTTACCATATTGTTCATAAATATATATATAGAGAGAGAGAAGAAAAAAATAAGTCACCAGAGTTTGAAACTCGTGACAATACCGCTAAACTCTAGCGAGTTACTTGGTGAATAATATCTCACTCATATTTGTTCAAGTTCATTTTCTTCTCAAGAAGTCAAAAAAAAAATGGATGGTAGTGGATCCTAGAAGTGGATGATCGATTTATGCTCGACTCAATTCCTTATAGCGAATAGCGAGCCATCCCCTGAAAAAAAATTCCTATAAATTATATGGTTGAAACAATCCGCACAGTCATAGACTTCGTTGCAATTTTTGTATGGTCTTGGTACAATGAGGGTCCCATACTGATCACCTATAAGTACCATTTGTAGTAAAAGACCACATTAAAACAGGGGGAGAACAGAAAATATTGCAAATAAGCTACCCCTTAAGTGGTTATGATCGCGTACTTGTCATACGCTGGTACGCTTTTTCTCATATCTATGCAATTATTTGGTTGAGTGATTCAAGATCCTCCCAATATCTATGTAATTGTTTGGTTGAAGTGATTCACGATCCTCCCAATGTCTATACAAATTTTTGGTTGAGTGACTCAAGATCCTCCCCAACTCCTTGGTTATTTCGAAATTTATTTGAACTTGGCACACCATATTTTTAACGCCGCAAAATTTAGATTCAAGATTATTAGTTTCTCAAATTAAGAATTCTTAAAAGAAGTTCTTCAAGAAATATTTATTTCTAATTCTAGAGAAATTCTATAGAATATGTGCTCATTATTATCAAGGTTAGCTTCTTCTATTTACTTCGTCTCTACATCTTGATTTTTTTTTGAATTGTAATGAAGCCTCAATTTCTTCATGGCTCGCAAAAGAAAAGAAAAATAAAAAAAAAATGCTTAAGCTCCCATGTGTGCTTATTGACACCATATTTCATACTCGAATTTATGGAATATTTGAGTTTATGAAAAGGTTCCCTAAGAAAGATAACCTCCATTGTCAAACTAGAAAGTTTCGACAACTTAAAAAAAGAAAAAGAAAAAAAAAAACTATTCAAGGATGTACATGAGACCTTTTAAGGCTCACACCGGTAGCTTTTTAGCACCGTGTGTTTCATGAAACCCAAATGATCCCTTGAATGTTGAGATTCAAAGTAATAAAACTATTTAAGTTTTATACTAGAATTTAAGGACATGCCAAGTGATTTGTTATAATTCAAATAAATGACATTCTCGGTTGACAATTTTTTTCATAAAAATGGCTTGAGGCATTACATCGCCTATCCCACGTAGAGAATTTTGTCATAAAATGGCTTGAGCATTGCATCGCCCAACTGACGCCTAGTTTATGCGTTGTGATCCCACATCAAATCACATAGAACATCCGAAAATTTAATTATTCAGCCCCTAAAGTGGTTTGGATGTTGTCAATCTCACATTTGAAAAATGTGCATATCTTATATCGAGCACCTAGAAGACATATCGTCTCTAGAAGAGATCAATGGTTTAATGAACTCCTGAATAGATTTCAAGATTGAGTTTGTCACCATTGGCATCACTAAAAGTGATTGGTTGCTTGAATGATTGATATTAGAATTCAAATAATCTTAATGATTATTTTAGATTGACTATATATGCACCTCTTAAGAATTGTGCAAAGTTAATCATTCCGATGAATAAATTCTAATATGAATATTATTTTTACATGCTCCATGTTCCATGTACAGAACATCACATAACTCATTTTAAACGCTTTGAAGGTGGAATATGTGATTATGTATTCTCATAAGTGAAACTCCTATCCAAGGATAGTATTTTAGAGTTCATGGGAATTACAAGTTTGAAGTGTGAAAAAATATATCTGCTAAGGAGATACATTCTCTCCTATATTTTTTTGGCTCAAGTATATAAAAATAATATGCCGAAAGCATATCTCTATGACATTGATCACACGGTTCATGTCATGAGGGGAAGGAGATACCGTATTACATGACATGAACATCGACTTAATTGTCTTATTCAAACTTTAGTACATGTGACTTCAAACTTCAAATCCAATTGAAGTCTTATAAATTATGAGGTTTAAGAAGCATGTAAATGTTGCTTATGCAACTACAAATATCTTTTTAAGGATCATCATCTTGTTAGTTCCAATTACATAGAAATTGAGAACACAAGAGAATCATGAATAAATGATCAAATCATTGTCCTTGAAGAGGCAACAACTCATGTAGACGAAGAGCTTCCTACATTTGAGTCTATGTATATGATCGTTGATGATATTCACTTTGAAAAGCGCTTGAAATCATATGATATCCTTACACCATCATAAATGGAAATGTGTTGACTACATTGGCCAAAATCAAAGTCGACACTCGTGTGTGTTATAAACGAGCTCTGCAGTTAATGCATCAAGCATATATGTGAAGTACTTTGAAGTACTTGAGATACCTCAAGCATCCATGTTCGTATAGAACAATATATTCAAATGCCCGCACCCTAATGGTTGAATGCGTGAGACTATTGAAATAGAAATAGGCTATATTGAAAACAATGTCCATATGTTTCTCATGGTTATAATAATAACCAACAAATCCTCTCTTTGTTTAGAATGATTGATGCTTCGTTTAGTCTTAAGACTACAAATATGCAAGTAACTAGTTACACAAAATGATCGTACGAATCACTATATGTGAAATCCATGGAGGCTATTGCCCATGAGATATACTTCTTTGCTAAAGCAAATCGAAGATACCCACTCGCGAGTAGTTTAAGTTCATATGCATATTATTTAGTATGATAAATTTCATGATTATATACATGTCATACTGATAGTTTTTATTACTATCTTGAATGATCACGTTGCATCATATTCGGCTAGACATTATTTATTTCCCATAAATTCATTTTCAGGTAGGAAGTGTGACATCAAGATGTTGCAAAGAGGGGGAGACTAAATTACAAGGCGATGTACTATTTTTCTTTAGCTGAGGTTTTTATCCCACAGAGTTTTTCCAAGCAAAGTTTTAACGAGACATGCAGCCATGGATGAGTTCAAGATTGAACCAAGCTCCCGCTCATAAGATGTACTCTTTTTCCTTCATCAGAGTTTTTGTCCCAACGGGTTTTGCTCAACAAGGTTTTAACGAGGCATTAGTAGTGAATATTCAAGGGGGGAGTGTTATGGAATATTATAATGAATATTCCCTAGTAGATTATGATTGACTCCTAGTAGATTATGATTGACTCTTAGATGATTATGATTGGCTTCCACACTCTATATAAAGAGTGATTTGGTAGAGAATAAAACATATTTTGATATTCTTCCATATAATGTCTCTCTTCTGTTGTTCTAAGTTTATAACAGTCAGGTTGTTTTTCAAAAGAAGGGAGAAGCGACAATGTAGCATTCTCTTACAAAATTTGTGTAAAATTATCTTTTTGTTAGAGTTAGTTGATAACATGTGTTTCTTGTCTCCCTCGTAGATTCAAAAAGAGTGTTTGTCTACGCGCTTATACTAAGGGGTCCAAATGTCTTCTATCCTAAAAGGTTTCTTCCCAAACAGTCTCATTATACGTCAACAGATTTTCTTACACTAATTTATTGTAAGATAAAAGGCACTTCGACCTCCTCAAGTTTGATGCAAATGCACATTCACCCCTTCAACTTTAGAAAATGACACTCTTATCCTCGCTGTCTGTCAAATTTCATAGTGATATTTACACTTTCTTATTGTTACGTCATTAGTCTGCGAGCCGTTGTTCATCACTATAGTAGTTTTGAGGAAAAAATTCTCTTAGAATATGATATGAAATAATCGGGAGGGTGCATGTGTCTTGCAGTTTTGAACGCAAATGTCATTCTCAAACAAAAAGGGGGAAAAAATGTATTTGCATCAAACCTGAGAGGTGAAGTGTCTTTCACCATTTATTACACCACTTTTCTTTTAGGAAATTATTAGTTTTGAACCCGTGCGATGCACGGTGAAATTTCAAATCAAAAACAAAATCGATGTTACCTTTTAGTTAATGTCTTATGCATTTCAAATACTACGTCCAAAAAAATAACTAAAAATCCTGAGTAACATAATCCCTTAAATTGAAAAAGAAAGCGAAATTGCTTGCTAGAGACCAATCACACTGTAGGTTGTCCTGCATCAAAAATGACATAATGTATCAGTAAATGTACAACCTTTTAAGAAGTTCAATATGTTAAGAAAGAGTAATCTTAGATATCTTACATTTTGTTTGTTTAGGTGATTCATACAAATGAATGCACTCATCATCCCAATCAACGGGAAGCACCGAAATACATTTAAGATCATTTTGTGCCTTCACCTCAGTAGGTGCTTCGATGATGAAAGTGTAAAATTGGTTAACGCAACTTCGAATATTGTCTTGCATGGACTTTCTCGAAGGATCGTGTTTTAAAAAGAGAATGAGTATTCCGCTAAGATAAGATCAGTGCAAGATAAATAATTATAGACGATACCCGTATAAGTAAATCTCGCAAATTCTTTGCACTCCTCCTCAGGATTATCCTAGCTTGTTTATCGAAGATCTGTAGTCTCTTCATCCCAGTGGAATCCTTGACAGTATTGTAAATCGATATCTGTTGACGGAACTTGAATGAGTTAGATTCGCAAGAGAAACATCAAGTACAACATGTATGAAAAATCATATTTCTCTCTCTCTCTTTCTATGTGTGTGTGTGTGTATATATATACATATATAAATACATATATATACATATATATATATATATATATATATATATATGTGTGTATATATATATTCATACCGTGGCAGTGACCACATAGTGATTTTACTTTGATATTTCTAATCAAGTCACCGTTTTTCTAATACCAATTTGGACATCAAGACAATATTTTCAGTACACCACATCTCCGTTGCGATTTTTTTTTGAGGAATCTAAATTGC
Organism: Linanthus parryae; assembly: GCA_023055425.1. Classification (NCBI taxonomy): domain Eukaryota; kingdom Viridiplantae; phylum Streptophyta; class Magnoliopsida; order Ericales; family Polemoniaceae; genus Linanthus; species Linanthus parryae. The sequence continues at coordinate 188,373,052 of JALGPY010000002.1, read as the reverse complement.
GATTTTGAAAACTATCATCTACATTATTTGTATACTTTCTATACATTAATTAAGGTTGTCCATTTCGGAGAAGTCAACTCTACTTCCGGTCCTATATTTTTGAAATTTGAAGTTCATTATGATTTTACTGTAAATTTAAATTAGGTCATCCTATTTCCTTATTTATAGCATTTTTATACTATTTTGGAAACTTTCCAACATTAAATTTATGTTAGCCTTTTTATATCAAAATCTACGTTTTTTTGGACACTTTCTAACATTACATATTCGGTGATGTTTTCACTAATCATTCTCATATTTTAGTAACGTGATACTCAACATCTCTATTGAGATTTTTTTCCTGAGGAATTTGTATTACGATTTTGAATACTATCATCTATATTGTTTTTTTATACTTTCTATACATTTATTAAGATAATTCTTTTTTTTAAGAAAATAATTCATTTTGGAGAAGTCAACACTACTTCCAGTCCCCCCAATTTCTGAAACGTCAAACTAATTATGATTTTACTGTAAAATTTAAATTAAGCCATCGTATTTCCTTATATATAGCATTTTTATATAGTACTATTTTGGACACTTTTCAACGTTGCATTTTTTTTAGCCTTTTTTATTTCAAAATTTACGTTTTTAATACCAATTTGGACACTTTCCAACACAACATTGTCAGTACACCACATCTCCATTGCGATTTTTTTAGGAATATGTACCGCGGTTTTGAATACTATCATCTATATTATTTGTATACTTTCTATACAATTATTAAGATTATCCATTTTGGAGACGTCAACACTACTTCCAGTCCTCCAATTTCTTAAATTTGAAGTTAATTATGATTTTACTATAAAATATAAATTAAGTCGTCGCATTTCCCTATTTATACCATTTTTGTACTATTTTGGACACTTTCCAACATTATATTTCTGTTAGTCTTTTTATTTCAAAATTTATGTTTTTATACTAATTTGGACACTTTCCAACACTACATTTCAAGTGATGTTTTCAATTATCGTTTTCAGCTTTCAGTAAGCACCTGTAACATCGTTTTCTATTGCTACCTTGGGTGCCTAAGGTCAAAGCAGTAGTGCAACACGACACTCATTTGCTAGTTTATATATCCTATCATGAGATAACATCTCCATTTGCAAGTGTAGTTTACTGTATCAAAAAGTCATTGCGACTATACTAAAAAAGTTGCCGCGACTATTGTTACCGGTATCAAGATCGACATAATTTTCTTTCTCTTTTTTCCCTCAAATTCTTATTTAACTGTTAAATTTTTCAGTATGCCTGCTTGAAATGTTTGATTGTTCGACATGCAGTGAATAATTATTCCCACTCAATTTCTTTTTTTAACTGTTACACAATTAAGTTTTCGTCCTAAAACGGGGATGAAGAAGAAACAATCACTAAACATAGAGTTGAAGTCCAAATGCGCATACCATTGTGTTGAATTGTGTCCCCAAAATAGAAGATTTCCCTACACCACCAAAGAAACGATGTTAGCAAATCAAACACAATTCGATTTCTTATAGAAACATGCATCTTGAAAAACAACATATCAAACATTGCTCCGTAGTATTACCTATACGGGGATGGCGAGTGACTCTCTCGCGTAAGTGTATGCCTTCGGCGGCGGCCATGAGAACTGATATACGACGCATAGATTTTTTCAGGAATAATATAGTTTGATTTGTAAAAACAACTTGCTAGCAGCCAAAAACACATTCAAAGCAAAAACACACATCACTATGAGACTATACTACAGTAAAAGCTCACTGGATATGCGGGCGTGTCTGTGCTCTTCTAATTTCATCTTGAGTGCCAAGGGAGCTAACCTGCAACGCTCTCTCCGCTCATCATTTTCGTCCATCACTAAAAAAAAATCCAATGAGTATGAAGAAACTTAAAAAAAAAAAAAAAAAAAAAAACCTCCAATGAGTATGAAGAAACTAAAAAAAAATAAAAACTCTATTGAGCATAAAAACCATCACTGATTATGATTCTTAGAAAACCTGCAATGATGGTGGTGATATCATTAGGAAACCTCTGGTAATATAAGTTTGATTTCTTCCTTGCCATTTTGGTAACGTCAATAATTGAGTATCAATATTATGAAGATTTCTTTCATCATAACAATTTCTGTGGAAGTTTCCTTATTGACTAAAAATTTAACTTATTGATTTGATTCTTGCCATTAATATTGTAAATAACTTTCGTTATTTTCGGTATGAGTTGGTTATATACTTTTTTTTAAACGGATTCAATTAATTTAAACCTCGGCGCCATTTTTTTTAGTTCAAATTCTCTAGATGTGATTTAAATTTAAATTCAATCAATCTTTTTTTACATTAATTAATTGGAATTTCCACGTGGCAATTTCTCATTCAAAGCTTGAGAGGACATTCTGAAATAGTATATATAGATTACATCCCATTTTATTTTTAGAAAGTTTTACATCACATTTTGTGTCTGGAGTAGTACTCGAGTTATATTTAAGTGACCAATGCCACGTAAATGACAAAGTTACCCCATGAGTAAAAACTACTCAAACTAGAGCTTTGCATCACCAAAACGAGTAATTAACAAACACATTATTCTTCTAGACGTCACGTTAGGAAAAAAAATTACACATACCACTCCCACACAAAGACATCAAAGCTAGAAAGAGACATTCAACAACAATAACCAACGCTCTCACATAAGAGACTTCAACGACCTTGTCTTGATCCGCTTCCGACCTCTGCTCTTCCCCATCCTCCCACCACTCTCTTTCTCCTCCTCGTCAGCAAAATAAATTTCATCCGTCTCAGCCGACGAAGACGAGTAAACATTTTCCTTTTCAGCAACAATTTCATCCGTCTTGGTGGTAGGAATAGCAACTCTCTTCTTCCCCCAACTCGGCCCAAACCCAGAGTAGTAGTAAAACTCGTATGGACTCGTGGTGGACATTGTCGTCTTTCTACCACGACGGGTGCTTTCCCTTGTCACCGCATCCGTCTTCTCTGTTTTGTCCTTCGTCTTGGTGATGGTTGAAGATGAAGGCTGAGCCAAGCTCCTCTGCAGCTTCTCCAAGTGGTACTCGCAGAGCGAATTGCTTCTTGCTGCATATGATTTGCATTTCCAGCTATTCCTATAGCTCTTTGCGCACATAACCCTCTCTTCTTGTTGTTGCACACTGATATCAATCAACTCATCATCGCTAAATATCTTTCGCTCCATGTCGATGCTCCAACTCTTACGAGTTCCCGTGATGGATGAGCCCGATTGAGATCCACATGGATAATGCTCCACGCTGGAAGCCCGATTTCACCCTGAATGCCAATTGCATGTGAACTGTCAGATTCACTATAGAATACGTGCCCGATGCTCCATAACAAGGAATATGACCCCCCCCCCCCACAAGGAACCCAATAGTTTTATCAACAAGTAACCCAATAGCCTCCCCCAGAAAAGGCTTGGTGGTGGATGTATCAACAATATTCTTTTTATCAACCAGATAGATCTTGATCATACCTCCCCAAAGATGTTCTTCTCGAAACCCTAACTCAAACTTACTCTTATACCACTTGTTAAAACAGAGGGTTTGAGCAAGAAGGACGAGTAACGATGAACAAGAACATAAATAATTAACATGGTTCACCAGGCCCGTCCCGAACTTTTTAGGGGCCTTAGGCGTGTATCAAATTGGAGGCCCTCTTAGTAAAGCATAAAACATATAATATATATGACTGTAGTTTTATTATCCTATAATGTTACACAAAATTGAGATATTAATTTCGCTGAAAATATTTATATACTGTTGTGACGGAATACATAGCATCTCATACATTTTTTTCGTGCTTTCACTTTATTTCTTTCCTTAAGTCAGTATTTTGCGTCAAAATTCACAATACTAACATCATTTTTTTAGAGGAAAGATGTTTGCTTTGATTTAGCATATGACTGTAGTCCTCAAATATCAAACTTTCTTTTTAGTGTTAGATAGAGTCTATCATCTATCCAGAAGCTTAACCTTTTGTTTAAGAAAAACACATGATAAATTAGTAATTTTATAAATTGAAGATGAAATTACAAATTAAACCCTTAACTTTTCAAAAATAGGAGGCCCTCCCACATGTGTGGCCCTAGGCAAAGGCAAATATGGCCTTATGCTAGGGACGGCCATGTGGTTCACTAGCAAAGTAGCTAGCTACGTCCACGGCCAAAACGAACTCAATATATTAATGAGAGAGCCAACTACAATCACAAGATACACCACACTACGACAAAAAGGCCATAGCGGCCACCCACACAAGTATACCCACACAAGTATACATGACTTGTGCCGAAAGTAAAAGCAAGAAACATACCAAACAGATTAGGAAACAACACCAACTAAAGCCCATTCCGTCATGCTGTTGCTGGTTTCTCCTTGCTTGTTGCTTCGCCAATCCTAGCTAGCTAGGTATTTGGATCACTTTCATAACAAGTTCAGCATTTGTTTCTTACAAAATTTCACAGCTTTTTTTTTCTATTACTGATAATAATTCCTGCAGATGTTCTTAAATATAGTCATATTATGCCATTGTGGTATTTTAGAGAAATCCTAAAAAAATCGGGAGTATAGGAGATATTTTAAGGTTTGTCAAATGGTATACATCTTCAAGCAAATCAGAAATGTAATATGTATATCGTCTTTGAATTTTTAGTGATGAAATATGACTTTTTTTCTCCAAGAATCTGGTTGTGATCACTATCGCTTGGTTCACACATTTTTTTTTTTTATTAAACTCAATGTGTGTGTGTGTGTGTGTTTTAAAGATATATATGATGTTTTGGGTTAATTTGGACACATAAATTACTTCTCAAATACTACTACCTTACAGTATGAGAAATTGACTTTGTACCCTAACGAGATCTATTCAAATTGTTAGTGATGAAAATAAATTATTTATTTTTAGTAAATTTATTGTTTTGTTGTTCTTTGCGATAGCACCAATATGACAACTAAGTTTGACCTCCATAATGTCCCACACTACCGGTAAATTGAGTGTCAATTCACTATCTTACACAGAGATAGTTGAATTTATTAATAAAAAATGCATAAGAAGGACATTAGTTTTCTACTCATTCTTTATTTTCTTCAACTTCCTTTTCTTTGTGTCCTTTTGAAATAATAATAGTTTGTTCCATTATGTCACCTTTCTATGTGAGTTTTTTTTTTGTGATTTTGGCATTCAAACGCAACGAATATTTTGTTGTTGCATAGAGCTCACAAAAGACTCATGTGAATGAGTATAATCTGATAATGTAGAGGTTGTCTTAGTCGCACTAACTGGTGACGATCGTGAATGTTGAAGGTTGCACCGTCTCTGCATTATCCACACGACGATCTGAACTGGACTTCCACCTCGCTGATGCTAGTTTGGTGGAAGAAGGTCTATGACTTCATCTCATGAAATCTGCTGGACTAGGACGGAAGTGAATGCTCGAATCTCTCTCTTACTCCCTCAAAACCTTAGCAATTGTATATCATATACGAATATTGCTGAAAAGTATAAGAACCTTAGCCACGGGTACAAGGATATTTATGGGGATGAGAATGAATTCGACTTGCACTTTAATCCTAGCAGTTATGGATAATTTGCACTTAAGTTAAAAATCTATTTTTTCTCTATAGCCCATACTAATCAGAAATAGTTTCAGTTTAATCCATTCTCGTGTGTGACATGTAGGTTCCTAATAATGTTAGCAGTAACAATTACAAATACGGAGTGATATCCAAAAATACACCAGTGCGAGTCTTCTTCTTCTGCAAATACTTCTTCTTCTTCTTCTTCTTCTTCTTCTTCTTCTTCTTCTTCTTCTTCTTCTTCTTCTTCTTCTTCTTCTTCTTCTTCTTCTTCTTCTTCTTCTTCTTCTTCTTCTTCTTCTTCTTCTTCTTCTTCTTCTTCTTCTTCAGCTATAACAACCTCATCTTTTTTCCTAGCACCTCTCTTCTTCCCCCACTAGTCCCAAAACCAGAATAATAGTAAAACTCGTACGGATTTGACGACATCGGTGTCTTTCTGGCACGAACCCTACGGCTGCTCTTGCTCGTCGGAGCATCGACATCATCCTCCTCCTTCTCGTTCTTCTCCTTCATCATCTTCTTCTTCTTGTTTGAAGGGTGGTGTGCTGAGGTCTGGTAATTCTTTAGCAGCTGCAAATGGTGCTCGCACAGCAAATTCCCTTTTGCTGCATATGATTTGCATCTCCACTTCTTCCCATCACTCTTTGCACACATAACCCTCTCCTCTTCTTCTTCTGATTCTTCTGAATCGAAATAATTAGCTTCTCCATTGTCAGACATCTTCGTGTTCATCACACTGTAACAAAAGCGAGTCCTTGATTTCAGCTCAGATTATACGGCAAATTCTGAAATGAAAAGACCCTAGAAAAGAGTACGGTCGCTGATATTCACTGAATTTCATACAATTGCTGAAATCAGTTGGTTCAGAGTTCATACCTGTCTGTAGCTGCGACAGAGTTTATGGAGGTGCCACCATGAGCTGCGGTTGCGAAACGATGGTCTCCGTCGTGGAGCTTGGGTTCAAGAAATTGAAACAAGTAATTAGTGAGAGAGGTGCAAAACAGAGGAAGCAATTGAACTAATCGAGCGTTTTCGACCCAGAAAGCGGAGAGATTCATGGGTTTTATAGCCTCCGTAGTGAAACCCTAGAAAACAGAGGAAATGGGAATAGACAAGCAGCAGAGAAGAGTGATATGTTTCGTGAAATGGAAACAGATTCAGATCGAAAAGGAAGCTGTATAACATCTTACCTGTGGAGGAGAAGAGGGAGGAGAATCGAAGACGTCCCACGGAGACTGATTGAGCCGACAGATGCGGGACGGCGGCCGAGAGGAGTTGCCGGCGCCGGAGAGGACGGTGCTGAGGTGAAAGTGCTTTCGGATTCTCATATCAGCCAGAAGGAGATAGTATCGGTGGTCGGAGAAGGGTTCTCTGTGTGTCTCGTCTCGTGGAGGAGCGGCTTTGCAGATCTCAGGAGGCTAAATAATGAGGACTAAATTCTTTTTCATTTTCGTTTTCGTTTTCGTTGAGCTGAAAGTGAAAATTACTTGTTGGGGCCCAACCAGTTTCCTGATTCAACGAGTGAGCTAGATTCCATTTTCAGTGCCCTTCCACGCTTGTTTTTGCAGATGTTGAGGGTATTTTCATCCAATTTCTTTGTAGATGATGAACACATTTTCAGAAAATAACCAAATACGAGTCAAAAAATCAATTTGAGTAGAAACAGCAGGAACGAAGTGGTACTACAAAGAGGGGTTGTCAAAAAAGAAGGATAGAGAGGCATGGGTTAAAGAAAGATAAGGGGAAGCAATTGTCTTTTCTCCTACAAAGTTGGGGTAAAATTGTCTTCTTGCCAGAGACATTAGTGTCTCTTGATATTATGTATTAATTCTTAACTTCGACGCAAAGTAAACTAACTATAACAAAAAGACCGGTTTATTTATATTTTTGTTACTTACCGGATACATCACCTAAAAAAACTAAGAGAAACTCAACATGTGAGAAAACAGTGATTCCCTACTTCTCTTTTAACTCAATTTCTGTGTACGAGAGAATCCTGCAGAGAGAATTCAATATACACCAAGAGTAGGGGATAGAAAGAACACAGGAAAAGTAAGGTTGTGTAGGGAGAGAGTAAGACATTAGCACTGTATGAGAGAGAGACATGATTTTGGCAGAGCTTCCGCATATCTCAGGTCATTCGCCCCTGTATGGAAGGGTTAACGATCCTATATATAACGGAGAATGTGACCGTTGTAGTGTGGTTAATGCGCCCATTAATGGCGGCTTAATTAGCTTAACCACAACAGCACGTTCGTCCGCGTATATAGGGACCGTTACGGCACGTTATCCGCGTATACCGGAACCGTTATGAGGTTGACCGGTTTGACCGGGTTTGTGGAGCTCGTGCCATAAATCTCTCAAAACAGTTACTAAGGGTCGCGCGCAGGCTTGGTTGTCGCTCGCGCGCGACAGGACTTACTCTAGCCTCCAAACCACTAAGTCCCTACAAGTCCCGTGTGGTGGTATGCGAGGGCCCTGTCTCGCACCCCCCACGTGGATCAGCGCGGCTGGTGATCCATTGTGTGTGGAGGACAGCTACGTGTGCTGGATGGTCGCCACGTGGCTAAGATCTGCATGTCTAGAAAGCACTATCTACAACTACAGAGATAAGAATTTTTTGTTTAGTAAATTAGGACTACGGTGTTGTTGAACGGCTTAAAGTGTTAAACCCAAACTGTGAGGAGTGAGTCAGAACATGGGAGGTAGTAAGCAAAATACTAAAATTTGTATTTAAACTTTTCTCAGTGCGGTGCGGGTTTTTTCGGTTTTGTCGGTTCGGTTGGTGCCCGGTTCGATTTTCAAAATAATAAAACCGTTCTCTTAGAAAAAATTTTGTTGAACCAACGATTTATGTACGGTTCGATTTTGTGCGGTCTGGTTTTGCCGGTGCTGTCGGTTTATGAACACCCCTAGTCAACACTATTTCTTACACTAGTTTATTGTGCGATAAAAATACTTTCACCCCCTCAAGTTTGATGGAAAAGTACTTTCACCCCCAAGTTTGAAAAATAGCACTCAGTTTTTTTGTCAAATCTCATGATATTTGCACTCCTTAATTATGACATCATTAGGCTCGGGGCAAATTTACTCTCTTAGAATGTGATATGTAATGTTATGGGCATGTTAAATATCTGACAGTTTGGAACACAAAAGTATCAAAGCGTCATTCTTAAACAAAGGAATGGGTGAAAGTGCATTTGCATAAAACCTGAGAGAAGTGTCTTTCACCTTTATTATTCCACACTGTGTGTGGAATATAATCAAGATTTCTAAGTGACCAATGCCAGGTAAATGACAAAGTTACCCCTTGAGTAAAAAGTAAAAACTACTCGAACTAGAAATTTATTTTGAATTCCTACTAGAAATTTACATTACCAAAAGGAGTAACAAACACATTATTCTTCTATACGTCTCGTTAGGAAAACAAAACAAATTACACATACCATTCCCCACACTAAGTGACGCACACACAAGCAGAAAGAGACAAATTCAACAACAACTCGCTCTCTTGTCTTTCTTCAAACACCATTTTTTCACATAAGAGACTTCAACGACCTCGCCTTGATCCGCTTTCGACCTCTCCTCTTTCCCGTCCCTCCACCACTCTTTTCCTCCTCATCATCAGAAAAAATGATTTTATCACTCTCATACGATGAAGAATAGTAACCATTTTCCTTTTGAGCAACGATTTCATCTGTCTTGGTGGTGGTAGCAATAGCACCTCTCTTCTTCCCCCAACTCGGCCCAAACCCAGAGTAGTAGTAAAACTCGTATGGACTCGTGGTGGACATTGTCGTCTTTCTACCACGACGGGTGCTTTCCCTTGTCACCGCATCCGCCTTCTCTGTTTTTCCCTTCGTCTTGGTGATGGTTGAAGATGAAGGCTGAGCCAAGCTCCTCTGCAGCTTCTCCAAGTGGTACTCGCAGAGCGAATTGCTTTTCGCTGCATATGATTTGCATTTCCAGCTATTCCTATAGCTCTTCGCACACATAACCCTCTCTTCTTCTTCTACATCTTCATCATCAATTTGTTCAACGCTGATATCAATCAGCTCATCATCGCTAAATGTCTTCGTATCATCCACACTGCAACAAATTACACAATCAAATCACAGCAAATTAGACGCCAGATTTGGAAATTGAGACTGTTCAAAAAATGGAAACCCTAGAAAAGGATTGTTTTCAGTTACCACGACGAGTTCGTTACTAAAGGAACCAAATCAGTGTAATTTCTCACGGGAATCGAGAAATTATGTTGTTACCTATGAGTAGCTACAATGGAGCTGCTGTTCCAGAAGCTTCCGAAATGAGCTGAAGCTGCGAAGCTATCTTCTCCATTGTCCTTCATTAGATGAAATTAAACAAGCGTTTCATGAGAAATGTATGGAATTAGGAAACAATCGAACTAATTGACGATTCCGAGCATGAATGCACGAAGAAATGGGAAGAGATTTAGGGTTTTTTCATGGGCGAACCCTAGAAAACAGAGGAAAAACGAAGGAGAGTGAAACGGAATCGGAGTGTGTGCATACCTGAAGATGAGACCAGGAAGAATCGAGTGATTGAGCTGGCAAATGCGGGACGGCAAGCGAGCGGCGTCTACGACGGCGGCGGTGGAGTCGGCGGCGAGGAGGAGGGCGTTGAGGCGTAAATGCTTCCGGATTCTCATTGGAGAAGGAGACTGAGATCGAAGAGAAGAGAAGGAGGTGGCTTTTCTCTCTCTGGTGTCGCGGAGCTTCGGGTTTTTTGCAGATCTCAGAGAGCGAGCTCGATAACGAGCAGAGAGCTGAGAGAGTGAGGCGTGTAATTTTTTCTATTTATGCTCTCCTGTTCTGTTGTTGCTTTCTATTTCGGGTAAAATACACTTTCACCCCCTAAAGTTTTATATAGAGACACTTTCACTCCTCTTAGTTTGTGAAATGACATTTTCAATCGATTTATGTAGGACAGTAACTCGGACAAGTTGGACAGGTTGACACCAACGTCCTAGCCCAAGGGTAAGTTATGTCAAGTTTGCTCAAGCCTAGCCCACCCTGAGTTAGGAATAGGGGTGTAAAAAATGGAACAATGGTAATTATTCAAAGTATGAAGCTTTTGACATTTCAGATATTTGTTGATTAATTGTCATTTAGAGCGCTGATTGCAGTTGACTCATCTATGTTCGTGTAATATGATTCTAGGTTGACAGGACGGCCTCTGACCTGAAAAGTACTAATGTGCATATTTGTCAATTCGAGATTCAGATAGTGAATCGAAACTCATCTTCATTGAATCGTGAATCGTAAAGATTCGCTTGCACTTATTTAGGGCCATATAATTACATATTTAACTTAACTATAAAATGTGTGAACTAATTTATTCATAATTTTACAAACAGAAAAACTCAAAATTTAAGAAACTCGCATCCCTAACTAGTGATAAGAAACTTCACACTATTCTTTTAATGAAGATTTAGAAAGACATGTGAAGAAAGAGATGCCAGGGAGATGTAAAATAATAGAAAACTATTTGCCTTGGACTAATAGAAATGTACTAGTCATTTTAAAACTAACATGTGTTGCAAAACATACAAAAAAATAGGAAGTTTTATTTCCTAGATTTGAGCTCTAACTCAATTAGACCTTTAGCCACATCGATGGTGAATCGTATGAATCGTATTGAATCGCAACTGAATCGTAAGATTCGGAATCTTGAATCGGAATTCAGTGAAATTTTCGACCATTTAAGATTCACCAAGGGATTCGCATCGTTTCATGGGTGAATCGAATTGAATCGTAGGATAGGAATCGTGAATCGTAGAATTTTGATAACTATGCTAATGTGAGACTCAAGGACACGATTATAAAGGTAACTGCGCATTCGCAAAAAAGTTATGTATTTTTTATCTTTCCTCTCTTTCGCATTCCTAATTCCTTTTCCGAATTGTGTGAATTTTGATGTTTCAGATGAGGTCCAGTCGCAATTTCTGCATTGACATCATACCCTTGTGTGTAATCCTTGGTATTGCTACTTATTTATACAAGTAAGTCCATTCTTTTATCTCAAACCCAATATCAAACATTTTTCTTGTCACTGACCCGGAAAAATAAAAGACGGGTAACCAGCCCCATACGCCAACAATAGTTTAAGCATCATGTTAGCGATTATTGTCACGGGTGCTTACACAGTAAACACACTGGTAAGGTAAGGAAATGAAAATTAGTTCACCTGAGTTACATAACCCAAGCCCGACCAACATATGGTTTGGGCTTGGGTTGTGCAACTTTGGGCCAAGCCCAACCCGGCCCGAACTCACTCGTACGACTATTATTTATATGTAAGTATGCTTACATATGCGTATGTACCTATCTATATAGGGTACTAGACGTCACATATGCTATGTTAAATACAAAACATATAAAGTTTTGTTGGAAACTTTCAAAGTTGTCCAATGTTCTGATTGATATCGTAATTAATGTTTTTAATTATTAATTTATTTTTTTAATTAAATTAATATTTTGGCCCGTGAGTTGGGTTAAATTTTGTAAGAATGTTACGGGCCTGAGCATGGGTCTTAGCCCGATCTGGGGGTTGGGCTTGGGCTCACCCTTTTAGACACTCGGCCCGGTTCGGCCCGACCCAACCAGCCCACGGTCAGGCCTAAAGTTGACCGTGCTCTTTCATGAGTGCAAAGTTACATGTTCTATTGGACTAATACCAAATTGTCACTTGAACCACGAAGTAATATATTTGATCTCATGACCTCTCATCCATACGCAGTTTTCACTTTTTATTTTTTCATCAAAGGATTAGATTGACCTCCTATACGATTTATCTCAAAGATGGAATATTTGAAGAACAAAAATACGTATACCAGTTGCATATAAAGTTAGGAAGCGACCGACTTGTAATGTAACTGCATAACTCTGACAGTTGATGATTTTATTTAATCTATATTGCAGGGTACTGAAGTGATATACTAGTTTCTTCAAGCTATCCCTTCAACGGCTCTTCCACACTACAGCTTCCGACGTACTAAGGGTTGCATCACAGTGGTTTACTTCGCATCAGTTTTCTCGATTTCTTTTATTAGCTTTGTAGATCTCTTCTCAGTTTACAGTAGAGGCTTTGGATTCCAGTATTTCACCAGTTCTTAAGACTTGTACTCTTGCTTTGTCCATAGTATGCCACACCTATATCTTTCTCTTACTCTGCGATGTAAAAGAAGTGTGATCATGCTAATGTCAAAACACATTAAAATTTATAAATTTTTAATTTTTTCAGCAAATAACGATTGGGATATCATCTCTCTCTAGAAATGCTCTCTTCTCTCGTGTTCCAGGGATTTTGAATTTTCGTCAAAATCTCCGGTCGCCTTTCCTTCGCCGTCGGCTTCGACGGTGATGGATGTGCCTTTTTCAGCTAACGCCAAGCGGCGTTTCGTTCCCTCCAGCGTTTTGTCAGGTTCGGATGAAGGTCTGGAGGTGCGAAGTTTCTCGGCGGCGCTTGTGAAATGAAATACCCCGTTTTGTGACAATGGGTATTTTGTAATATTATTATAAGTGTTAATGTCGAGAGTTAATTATAAAGGTTTGCTAGAGTTTGGGGGTCGTTGTGACTTTTATCAAAAGTTATTAGTAACTTTAATTAAGTTGGGGGGAGGTAGTTGTCTTTTTACCTAAACTTGTGGGGGGAAAGTGTCTTTTCCCACAGATTGGTATTATTTTGACCCAATTTTCTTCCTACGTAAAGCTTCCTATTCAAGAGGGTTTCCTTCCTTATGAGTTTGATTTTTTTTCCAACTCTCATAAAACCCTCAAATCCCTATTTCTCTCTATCTCTCTCTCACGTCTCTCCCTCACTCTCCCGTCCCTCTCTCTCCTCTCTGTCCGACGGCAGCAGCAGCAGCAGCAGCCGCCGCCTCTCTCTCTCTCCCCGTGCAGGTAATCTCTTTCTCTCTCTCTCTCTCTCTCTCTCTCTCTCTCTCTCTCTCTCTCTCTTTTTCTTCTTCTCTTCTCTCTCTCCCCGTCCGTTTCTTCTTCTTCTTGTTCTTCGACTTTTTCTTCATCTTCTTCATGCTTTGATTTCTCTTTTCTCTTCTTCTTTATTCACTTTAATCATCAAGTTGTATCATATACTTTATCATTATCACTTGATTTATTCTTGTTCATGATAACCCATAAACCCTAGTTTGTATAGGAGGTAAAAACAAGTTGAAACAATAGGATTAACTAGAAGTTATCACTTGTTTGATGTGTTGGGTTGGTAGGACGAGTTGTATTTGTCGGGTAATTGAATTGGAGTTGAAATCAAGACCGTTAGACATGTAATGTGATGATCTAGAGTTGTTATACAATCTGTCCGGTCGCTAAAAGGTTGGAATTTGTCGCTACATGACTGTTTTTAGTCACTTAAAGTTGCTGAATTTGTCACTAATACTGGTGGGTTTATTAAAGATTGTCTAGACATGGAAATTAGTTGGATTTTGGGAGTCTTAACACTCGTTTCGTGACCTTGAACATAAGTACATGTGTTTGAGGGGATTTGTGAGTTGTGACTACTGTAATGTAGGTCTAAGTTAGTAACCTCTTTGTTTGAGTTAATTGGCTTAGTGGATGTGAAACTTGAACCGGCTAGTAGAATAGTGTTATCGATTTAGAACCCATTATCCTAACCACTTGTGTATTGGGTTATTTGGGAATGTTAGGTTGGTGTTAGAACCCTAAACCGTTGAGCGTTATATGCATGTAGTTATCACTAGTATTATTAAAGTGATGTAATTTAATTAGAATATTGTTAACTTGTAGTCGACGAGTTCACCGACGACGCGTACGTTGAGTACTACGAGTGAGTCGCCGTAGTTGATTTGCTTTGAGGTAAGTAAACATGCCAGGCCTAGTGTGCCTAACTTCCTTAGTGTCGAATGATTTTATTAATTTACGTCTCAAAATAATTTTATGTGTTACGTGCAAATGCAAATGTCTATTTTTACTTGCTAAATGCTTTTCTTAAAAATATCACCATGATATAATAATGAACGATAACGTAAAGTGGAAGAGTTGTGCGGGGACTTTTATTATTGGTTACTATTGGCATTGCACGTGTTGATCTCGGTCTTCCGTTCAATGTATTTTATTTAATCCGGCCGCACTTAGCCCCGGATAGCTCCCTGTAATCACTCCTCTGGCCGCAAGAGTCTTTGGGGGGTGTCGAAACTTATGGTATTGGATGCTTGCAAGATGGTTGGTTTCACCCGTCACAACAAATTAATAAGATGGTTTTGGTTTTGATCATATCAATGGAAAATGAATTAATATGTGATTTTGAGAATTTCCTAATGGTAATGGAATTGGTTTGGAAATATTATGGAATTTGGAACTCTCATGTTTTTATTACAAGCGTCAAACTTTATTCCCGCTGTGTTTGAAAAGACTCCTACTTGTAAATGGGTCATTGTTTTATAACTATCTCATCATCATTTTACATGCTTGGATGTTGCTTGCCAGTATTTATATGCTGATTTTGTACTGTGGTGTTTCTTTTTATTTCTGCACCACGGTCTAGATGATGGGTATTTGGCTTAGCAGGGGGACGCGATTCATCACCAAGTTAATTAGTTAGTTCATTTCGATAATTAGAACTCATGTGTATAATTTAATACACTAGTTTGTTTTATGCCCGCGTTTGAGGCAAGAATGCTCACTACTAGAAAAACAGCTTGTTACGACACTTTTTAGTACGGCGGATTCAAAAACCGCCGTGACAAGGCTTATTGTCACGGCGGTTTTACATGTAGCGACGTATATTTTAAAATTAACGGCGGTTATAGAAAACCGCTGTATAACTGATCTCTTATGCGGCGGAAAAAAGACAACCGCCCGAATTTTGCGGCGGTTATTAATAAGGAGCCGTTAACTAAACGTCGGAAAGTAAGTATGCGCCGTTTAACTATGCGGCGGTCTAAGGAAAACCGCCTTTACTATGTTTTTATTCCCTTCCTAATATAAATAAAATATATCTTCATATGTAATTACTAGATTTAATCATGGCCATTTATTCAGATCCCTAATAGATTAGATCTTAGCCGTCCATTTGCAACCCTATCTCTATAACTCACCAAACCTGATCCGTTCCTCTCATTTTCGTCCGCCTCCCCCACTACCTCTTCCCCGTTCTCTCTCTCTCTCCCTCCCTCGTGCTCTCTGTGTTTCTTAATCGGTTTTGCCTTCCAGCCATCTCCATCCATAGCAATGGATCTATGGTTTGAACTAGACTCTCCTCCAAACCATCTCTTCACCTTCCAGCCACCTCCAACCATAGCAATTGAGAACCACCACAGGGTCGTCATCTCTATCTCTCGATGGGTTTCTCCTCCCACTTTTCTTCTCGCTCCGATCGGACAAATAAGAGGCAGCAGCGTCAAAAGCCTCCTCCACCGCTGCCATCTCTATCTCTCGATGGGTCTCTAGATGGGTTTCTCCTCCCACTTTTCTTCCTGACATAAATTCAATCTCTCTCTCTCTCTCTCTTTCGCCATCGGACAAGGAAGCGTGTGCATGTGTGTGCTTCCTGGATCAGATCCCCCTACCCCCTTGATCTGGTCTGGGCTCACTTATTCTTTCTTCAAGTTGTTGAAGATTTTGATTTTGAGGATATGGATCTGGAGTTCTTCGTGACCCTTTTTCAGTTTTGTATCAATCTGGAGTTTTGACTTGAGGATGAAGAAGTTAACAAATGCAAAATATCAAATAATTATAAGAATAGTCAAATAACATAGAAACTGTCCTTACAAAAAAAGGAAGAAACTTGAATCTATTTCAAAAAAAGAAAAACAAAAAAGGACACTGGAAAAACGGGTATTTGGAAAAAATATGTATTATATAAATAATAATTCTTTAAGGCGGTTAAAATTTTCCGACCTTAATGTAAACTTTTCCCTTCTGGTTTAAGGCGGTTTTTGAAAACCGCCGAAACAAAACCTTACGGCGGTTTTGACCGCCTTGTTTACTTTTACGACGGCGTTCTAGGCGTCACCTTAGGAACCGCCGCGAAAACCGCCGTAATTGTCTTTATGGTGGTTTTGGGTCCTATTTAAGGCGGTTTCGAACCGCCGTTTCAAGCTGTTTTTCTAGTAGTGGCTTGGACTGTAATAATGTTTAGCTTTAATTATTTTATGGATGTTTTTGCTTGAGAACCATGTTATAAAATCTCATGTATTCGGGTTTAATCTCGGGTAAGGAGTGACATCATCGGGCCTCCTGCTTGGTGCTTTTGGGGGTGTTACAGGTGGTATCAGAGCCGGCATTCCAAAAAAAGGGAAATCAAAACCTGCTAGGGTAATTAAAATGAACATAGGAAAAGTAACTAAAATTTGACAAGCCGTTGGGGATTTGGGTAGAATTGATAGGACTATTATGTGTGTAAGTGTTTAGAAAATAAAATAGAAATCAAGTACAACCACCCACTCACTCCTAACTAAGACCATTGGCCTACCCGAGTAACTAAGTGATTGGGTTTTGAGGCGTTTTATTTGGAGTTCGGGTTAGAAACCTTTGATGACCCAACCCTTTTGAGGCGTTTCGTTGGGGGCTGTTTTCAAAAGTCTTGGGGTTATAAAAATTGAAGTCTTGGAAATATTCATTTAGTTTATGAAGATAGTCATTTTGTTTACGATATATACTTTATGGAGTAAGTGACTTATGGAGTTGTTTTCTTTAGAAGCCTACAAAGCTATTGACCAAGGTGGGGATGGGAAGCCATTCTGGAATGTGGTGAAGCCAATTCAAGATCTGCTGCATATCACTGCTAGTAAGCTGGTTCATGTTTGGAGGGAAGCAAATATGTTGGCAGATACCTTTGCTAAATATGATGTTAGTTTATGTAATATGTTTTTAGAAGCTCCTTCTTCCTGTGTCACTGCTTTAGAGCTGGACAAAAGAGGTGTAGGTGGTATTAGGTTATTTGTTTGAGCTTTAGCTCCTCTTTGTACAAAAAAATAAAAAAATAAAATAAAATTATTTTTTCTGAGATTTCAGCAACATAATCATCAATTTCGGAAATTCTACAATTGAACTGAAATTATTTTAATTTGTAGAGTTCCAGCTTAAAATTTTGGTTTCATAAAAAGCGGAACAAAATTAAAATGGGCTATTGTAATCAAATCGGATTACAATCTCCAAACATCTTACGTTTTCCACAAGCTCGGCCTGCTGTACACTAGGGATGCAAACGGCTCGGTTTGGTCTAGTTTGAGAAAAAAAATTTATATATATATATATATAATCTCTAAAGAAAGTAACATTGTCTCAAAAACAAAATATATAAAGTATACTCTATCGAACCCACAATTGTTTTCTCGATTTTAAAGAACTTTTTACAAAAAAATCAAGGGAGATTTACAAGAATGTGAACGACGTTCAACATTCTACGTGTGGTTCCATTTGAATTTAGTATGATTTGTGCTCGATTCCATTTTCTCTCGGTTCTGTTTAGCTCGATTTGATTCGGTTTGCAGTTCTCCTAATTTGGATTGACATCAGTTTTAAAGACTATGTCAGTGTATAATAGTCACGGATATATCATCTATCTTTTAACATTTCAGAAATCCCTTTTCCTTTCGCTCTTCTTTCTCTCACATGTTTATCGCCAAGAAGAACGCAGCATGATCCCAAATAAGCGAATCGTTGGTCTCCCTCGCCCTCTGAACTCGGATGAGTGTCGCCCCGCCATCACGCCTTCCATATTGAGTGGCTTAATTGTGTTTAGTATAGTTTTGTTTAGTATGATTTTATCTCGGTTCTGTTTAGCGCGATTCGATTTGGTTTGCGGTTCTCCAGATATGGATTGACATCCGTATTGAAGACTATGTCATCGTATAATATTCTCGGATATGTCATCTATCTTTCAACATTTCAGAATTCCTCTTTCCTTTCTCTCTTTCTCTCTCACCTGTTTACAGTGGCGGATCTACACTAGGACTGGCCCCCACTCAAATTATTTTAATTATAATTTTACACCATACATTTTTAATTCTTTGCAAGTTAGCCCCCACTAAATTCCCTGTCCACTAAGAACACTAATTTTATAGGACACCATTTACAATCTTATCCCCCACTGCATAGATTTTATAGATCTGCCCCTGCCCGTTTATCGGCAAGAACACAGAACGGTCCCAAATTAAGCGAGTCGTCGGTCTCCCTCGCCTTCGTCACAGCGCCTTCTGAGCTCGGACGAGTGTCGCCCCTGCCACCGCCACTGCACGCCCCCTCCTTGTTGAGTGGCTTAATTGCGACCGTTGGGTGGGCCTGAACCAACGACTGTGGATAATGACAGGGGCAGAGCCAAAACTCGGTCCGGGTAGGCACGTGCCCTGCTCAAAACTTTGAAAAATGACAATTTTACACTATAATGTACAAAAAGTTCAATTTGTGCCATTGCTAAAATTACTATAGTGGCCCAGGTATATTTTGCAATTAATCACAAATCTGAAAATGACAAAAGAAAACATTCTTCTACCTCCAGCTATATACATCGTCCGCTGCAAATAGACACCTTCGTAGCCGTGCAGAGAGAGAGAGAGCAAACCCTCTTTCGATCTCCATCTCCTTCTCCATGAGAATCCGAAAGCATCTCCGGCTCACCGCCGAAGTCACCGGCGATCCGTCTTCCCAGCAGTCCTCTGTTTTCAGCCTCCTCAATCACTTGCCTGCCGTCGTCTTCGACTCGTCTTCGTCTCCGTCTCTTCCAAAGGTACACACTTTTCTCTTTCTCCCTCTGAATCCACTTCATTTCTTTGCCAAAAAATAACTGTTTTGTTTTTTTGGCACATTTTGGGTTGCGTGTCCTCTGTTTCTCTGAGGGTTTTCAGGGGAAAAACCCCTAAACCCTGAAAACCCACGAATCACTTCAACCTATTTCCCTTTAATGGCGAACTCGATCAGTTTTGTGTGACACCCACCAAATGTTTGTTTAATTTCCTCTGTGGCAGGTCACTAAAGTTGAAGACTTTGACGCTGATTTAAGCAGCGTTGGAAACAACTCCGTTGAACCAGATCATAGGTAACCCCAAATGAAAAAAAAAAAAAAAAACATTAGTGTCTCTGATTCGTTGAGCAATTTCACGCATTGGGTTTCTAGGGTTTTTATTCATTCTTTATATGGTCTGATTGTTAACTGGTGTGCAGTGCAAGGAGCATGGAGAAATCTGGTGATGGAGAGGTTACAAAACTCATCAAAGAAGAAGAAGAAGAAGAAGAAGAAGACGAAGAAGAAGAAGAAGAAGAAGAAGAAGAAGAAGAAGAAGAAGAAGAAGAAGAAGAAGAAGAAGAAGAAGAAGAAGAAGAAGAAGAAGAAGAAGAAGAAGAAGAAGAAGAAGAAGAAGTTGAAGAGAGGATAGTTTTGTGTAGGATGAGGAATGGGAATGGGTGGAAATGCAAGAAACAAGCTGCAAAAGGGAATGTGCTATGTCAACACCATCTGGAGCAGCTCATAAACTACAATATCAGGAGGAAGATGAAGAAGATGAAGATGAAAACAGAGAAAGAGACAGAAAGGGGAGATCAAGTTGGGCGAAGAGTTCGTGCTAAGAAGGCGGCGTTGGATTCGAATCCGTACGACTATTACTATTCTGGGTTTGGACCAAGTTGGGGGAAGAAGAGAGGCAACACTAACACCAACAACATCAAGAACAATGAATTTGTTGCTAAAGAAGAAGAAGAAGAAGGTTCTGTTTTTTCTCCTTCTTCGTCGTCTGAAATGTGTGAGATTGAGCATTCCAAATGCGACGACGATGATAATGAGATTGGGAAGAAGAGAAGTGGAAGTCCCATCATCAATCTGGAAGGAGATGAAGAGAAAACGGTTTTGTGTAGGAGGATGAATGGGAGTGGCTGGAAATGCCATGCAGTAGCTGCAAGAGGCAAACTCCTCTGCGAGCACCATTTGGAGCAGAATAGAAACCACCGCAGCAAGAAGAAGAAGATGAAGAAAGATAGAGCAGCTCCGGCGGTGACGAAGGCGACATTTTTATCAAATTCACACTTGTGTTCTGGTAATGGTACTCCGGATTGGGGGAAGAACATAGCAGTTGATCCACCTTCTCCATATTTGTATCAATCATCTCATAGTGAGATTGATAGAATTCGAATCGATTATGCTGAGCTTGATGATGATGAAGACTAGGAGAGTGACGAGATTAGGAAGAAGAGGTTGACTCATTCCGCGACATGGAAAATCTAATACAGAGTAGTAGTTTGCACTCAAGGGTAGTTTTTAACTGATTTGTAAATGGCATACACCAATAGCGTGTTCAAGTCTCTCATTTGTCTTATCTTTGTGGGATCATAGATTTCGGATTATGCAGATGTCGCTACTGCAAGAATGTAAATAGTACAATTCTCAACTCCTACAATGTGTGAACAACATTTGCATCCTAACATGTCCAATTGTCCATGATTGATCCTATTTTAAAGAAACACAATAGTGTAGGAAAAATAGTAATTCACATTGTGCGCTCTTAAATAACGCAATGTTCGAACTTAAACCACATAAATTCCTACTAAAGTTCGCATTTTGTCCAAGTAGAAGGGAAAAGAACCACTCCAAAATTAGAAACTATTAGAAACACAATTAGCTAACAATCACATCCACTCACCCTCACAAATGAGAGTCGTTGGCCTAATGTTAAAGTTGCTCATGCATACATTTAACGGTACCTATTTAGGAATTTTTCAAATGTGTGGACTGACATGACAATATTGACAAAAGTCAGAACGTAGGGAAAGAGAAGAAACGGAGGAAGCATATACTAGTAGATATTAATGGCACACACCCAAACACTTTGGCTGCTAGCACGGCCAATACAACTACATGCCAAAGTCCAACACTCTTATAGCAAAAAATCATTTTGGAGGAATTAAATGACGTGTAAAGAAATGAAACATCCAATTATGCAAGGCAACTAGAAGACATAATTTTTGAAATAAAACAATTGAAACTCCGACCAAAGTTTGCACTACGAAAATGAGATAAATAAATTTCCAAATTAGTAAGTACTTGAAATAATCATTACCAACAACTGTCACTCTTTCACTCAGCATGTGTCTATTTTATTTGAGATATTCGAAGAACTAAGACCTCATAGACTTGCAACCACCCCAATTCCATATATCGTCATATTCCCTTTGTCTCATCTTAAATTCAACATCAGTTGTACTTTTAGAAAGTAGAAGTAGGGATTTGGCAACTTCGATTTCTATGTCTTCATAGGAATATGTGGTTGGAGATAGATTTCCTACCTTCTTCTTCTTCTTCTTCTTCTTCTTTTTCATTTTCTTCTTGTTTTTCGTCGCGAGAGGTGGATAGAGATAATCGTCGGACTTTTTTGTCTTTATGATACGACCCCAACAACTTTTAGCCGAGCCCTCCACAGCTTCACTTTTCTCTACCAACTCTTTATTTTTCACTTTCAGCCTCTTGCTTGAGCCACCTCTTGATTCTATTTGTTTATCACCCTTATCAACATTTGTATCAATCATCTCACTGGCGCAAGATATGACATGTATATCGATAAACCTGCAATAGGTAGATATGCTGATTTCAATATCTAGGACCTTAGATAGTTAATAAACAAATTGGGGAATTTGAGAGAAAAGAAACCATAGAGTTAATTATATTGAATGATTGATCGCCTTATACCTATCGTTCGGTGTGGCCGCAATAGACGAGTTCATGATGCCGCCGTCGGTAGCTGCGATGCTACCTCCGTCTCCTTCTTCCTTTGAACGATAAATTGAATTCATCAATGGTGATAAAAAGAAGAAATAGAGGAATCGGTCAGGTTAATTATGTTTTTCCGAGAAGGAATGAGCAATCAAAATGAAGCGATCTAGGGTTTCGACAGGGGGAACTTCTAAACGACTCAAACATTAAAAATGAAACACAAAAATACCAGTTTATTCTACGAACATTGAAACTCAATGAAAAATGTAGATCAAGAGAGAGCTAGACATACCTGTGATGGGATTTCCCATGATTGTTGATTGAGACAACACATTTTCCAGCTCGATTCCATGGGCGTGCTAAGCTTCAAACGCTTGGGAATGATCAACTGAGATATCTGCAGAACGAGACGAGGTTCATGTACAGAGAGTTCATTCTGAATGTAAGGTTTTGCAGTCTTTCATAAAATAGAGGAGCTCGCAAATGCATACTAAGTTCAAATTTTATTACCCATCGACCCAATTATTTTCTCGACTCTGACACACGGACACTGTCTTTGATCCCATAATTTAATATTGCCTTCATCACATAATAACTCTCTATTTAGAGTTATTAGTATATTTTTTTAATAAATATTCCATTCTTGGTTTATATGATTTGTATGGTATATTTGCACAAATATGTAAAATTATTGGTTAACAAATATTATAAGTTTGGATCAGAATGTACACTTTCAATAGAAAATAACACGGTACAAAGCACAGAGTGGTTGAGAGCAAGTGTGTACGGAAAGAGTAAACCTTTGCTAATTGCCTAAGAGAGAGACAGTGTGTGATGATTAGCAAAAGAGCTTAACCGATAATGGAAGGCAAACGTTCCAATATATAGGGTCTCAGAGTGGCAGTTACGACTTACGAGGAGTTATGTGGCCGCGTATGATGGCTATGTAACTGCCTCGCATGTTGCACGATCGACCGTATATATAGGGCACGTTGCACGATCGACGTGCCCTACTCTAGCCTCCAAGCCACTTGAACTCTACAACTCTCGTGCAATTAGTATGTGAGGGTGACGCTGTCTCACAGCCCCCATATAGGTAAGTGCGAACATAAAGATAATGATAGAGTAGAAGTGGAGTACCAACAAACCTCCTCGATGGTTTCCACGTGGGTGATGATCGATCTTCCTAGAATGCACTATCTACAGTTAACACAACATGTTTCATTGTTTATAGTGCACTATCTCAGCGCATATAAGTGGGGGTACCTTTAGGGTTCATGTTCAACATTTAGATGGACTCATTTATACTCTTTAGTAGGGGTGTAAGCGGTTCGGTTTGGTGTGGTTTTTGCTAAAATCATAAACCGAGCCAAATACACCGGTTTACTAATTTTTTAAACCAAACCAAACCATTTGAAAGGATGAACCGAACCAAACCAAACCAAAAAACATCGGTTTGATTCGGTGCGGTCGCTTTGCGTAAATGTTATCAAATGGATATTATAATACTACTTTGTCAATGAATTTCAAGTTTTAAGTGAAAAATAAATTCAATTCACTTACAAAAATATGCACAACTATCGTTTTAGAGAGAAAATATGATGAAACGTGAGAGAAATGGAGAATATTAAGATTGATACAACCATTATAATTGAATCTATCTACTCGTGTTTCGTGTTTCTAGATTATTTATATATTTTATGCAATATACATTGCAGTAAAAGTATGTTAAGCACATATCAGTTCGGTTCGGTTTGGTGCGGTGTGATATGTTTACAAACCAAAAACCAAATCAAATAGACCGGTTTGTGAGAAATTGAACCGTTAATAAACCAAACATCCAAACAAACCATCCAAAACCAAGCATTTCGGTTTGGTTCGGTCGGTTTGACCGGTTTATTCGGTTTTCCTTACACCCCTACTCTTTAGCTCAACTACCAACAATTGTGTGTTCAGCCACCACTACATGACTCCCAGTGACCTTGCCATTATTTTTTTAAATATGTAAAATTATATCATCTATTCTCCAACAGCTGTCATCTTTCTCTCTCTCTCTCATTCGTTTCTCAGCAAGAAGAACACAAATTGGCCTGGACAGACGATCCCTCGTACTCCCCCCCCCCTTCTCACCTCGGATTAGTGAAGCCCCCACCAGAAACGAATCAACGAATTTGTTGCAGTGGTGGGTTAAATTACATAAGTTATGTGTAAAATTTAAATTATATGAATTTGTATAATGAAATTGTATGGGTTTGAATCTATTAACAAAAATAAGGGTGCAAATGCGAACAAATCACCTTCAGCATCATCCAGTGTGATCTAGACTAGAGTCTGATGCGCACTTACCAAGTGGGCAACATTATCTTACTGGGAAACCTCTCGCAAACTCCTTTATGTACCCTAATCTAAATCCATTTCCTCTTGAGCCCTTCGTTCGATCTTCCTCTTCCTTTTGCATCTTGCGAGATTCTTTTGCATCTTGCGAGATTCCTTCATCGCATTTGCAAGTAACTTTCCACCATCACCCTCCTCTACGATAAATACTGAATTAGAAGGTTCTTGGCAAAAGTTAATGGAGTTAGCTACGATACAAAAACTATGAAAAATAATACGCCTGCAGACACTGCTACAAAAAATATGCATTATTTCAAGTATCAAGGAATAGGTAACCATATCATCATTCTACATGTCTACTGTTCACAAAAAATGCGAGAAGGCTCCTCTTCTCTGTAATCATAACCTTTTTAATCGTCAGAACTTTCAACATCTTTTTCAATATCTTCGCCCTTCACAGAATTCAAGCGATTTTTTGGGAAACCCATCCTTTTGTCAATCTGGGTTTATCTTTAGCCTTCAGAGTGCTATATTTCTCCTCATCCTCAAGCTTTACCTCATCCCTTTTCCTCTTTTGAGCCTCACTTTTCTCTTCATATTTAGTCTCTATTTGAGCACCATTCTTCTTGAGGGTCTTCTTTGGGGGAGCTTCCTTATCAACCTTGGAAGAGGAAACAAATTTAGATAGTTTCTCGCAGGGCCAATAGATGTTTTAGAAGGAATGATCTCAGAATTCTTGAGCCACTGAACGTATGATGTCATATGTTTCTTTAACCTGGCACATAGAGGCTCATCCATGGGACCAATCACTTTCAAATCCCTCATCAAAACCTTATTGCCCAGCATCTAGCTCTGAATTTGTTTGTGTAGGGTTTTGATCATGGATACGCAGTGGAAAAACATAATTTATCCATTCAATGTCCTCCAAGGATCACAGGACAAGAGACATAAGGATGGTAAGGGAAGAAATCAAGTTACACACCTTAGGGTTTCTCCTGTGATGACTTGTAACGTGAATTGTGTCACGTTCTCTATAGTTGATCCACGCCTAGAGTTGAGATCTAGATATTCCTTCTCCTTTGTGCTATCACAGAATGGAGGAAGAGGAAGAAGAAATCACGCAACACGAGGCAACAAGGAGGTGGGCCGACGGGGAGGGGGCGGCGGCAAGGGGGGCGTTCGACCTTCCTTGCTTGCTTGCTCTCTCTCCTTTTGTTCTCTCCCACTCAAGTTATGAACTAAAGGCTCATAAGTGTGTGAAGGAAGGAGCATCCTTTATATAGTCCAACAAATCCTTGCCAACTACCTAAAGGACCTATTCTAGTCCTACTAGAATTCGGTTTAGTCCCTTCCTTGCAAATTAGTCCTACTAAGTTTGCAAGGTGTTGCAAAGTGATCCTTCTAATTAATTAATCTTATTAATTAATTCCCAAATCTAGTTCAACTCTATATAGAGTGTGACCCCATAGGTTCTATCTAGTTGGTAGCAACAGTTTGCTAATATGGAGCGGTTTCTAGCAAAACATCCATTCTAGCCAACTAATAGAATAGTCATCCGACAAACCTTGTACAAGTAATTGTCTCATCCCTTTGTCTCTATATCCGGATTGGAAACGAGACATACAAGTCACACTCGTATATCCAATCCATAGTTTCTCGATCCATGGGAATAGCCTTATTCGTGCAAATAATATCAATGTCCCATATTGATTTATTTGAGTCTGGCCAGACATTTTATAAGCACTATCCCTCGAGTGGCCTAGGATATTTGCTCCCGTTATGTGGGAGGGACAAATTCTATCTACGTCCACTACGATCTCTAATGTTGCTTCTTATTGTACCCGGTACACGCCTTTATAACTACCCAGTTAGGTGTAGCGTTTGACGCTACCAAAATCACAATAATACACAACTAGAATATCTAGCGACTTCAAGTCTAAGGATGACAATACCATTGCACCACGAGAAGCACTTGTGACTTAACATAACGTGTATGTAGCCTTCTCGGAGTTGGGTCAATCCGGTGCGCCATTACCCTTAATGCACACCCATGAGTTGGATCGTGACCATATCAATCCAACCCCATACTAGTCTATAGATGATTGTCCTATTAATCATTATACTGGACTAGGGATACTTAAGATAAACAACACAATTGTAAATCTAAGGACTTCATTATATTAAATATCCAATAAATAATACGATAAATGTTCTAGCCAAAATAAATTCATACTAAACTAGATTGCCTCTAGGGCATCTATTCCAACAGTTTGCTCCTCTCCCCAACTCCAAACCTTCTAAGGAGACACTGCGAACCAACATTTCTTAGTAAAAAGATTTGCATTGTATTATTAAAAAACTCCCACAATATGATAACTTAAGGGTGATTAATACGAGTAGAAACATATTGGCTCAAGATGTCATCTCTGTCCTACCATACCTCACAGCAACCTTGCGCTCATTTGTCAGCATATTCACACATTTATTCTCTTCTTTGTCAAGCAAAGAGTCACAACTATATTCTGTGTGTAACACCCCCGATTTCCATTAAAGTTTAAAGGCACAAATCAAAACAAACAACTAATCCATTGAAGTTTAAAATATTACAAGTTAATTATTGAAACATGTTAGCCTCAACCCAAAGCAAATATTATTATTGAAAACTAGAAAGAAACGTCTAAAGTTCTCGTTTAATTTGAACTACACATGAAGAAGTGATACGCGTCTCTAGCTAAAACATGCCTCCATCATCTGACCTGTGGTGAGGGAAGAAACAAATAGACACCACAATATGAAAGTCAACTACAAATACTGAAGGAGATAATAACCATGCATGTAAACACGATGAGACAAGTATAAACATTATTTAAAGAAATGAATTTTTTTTTGTAATAAAACAAACCAATAAGAACTTCACAAGTGATTAAACTAAACCATTCATTTTTTCCATTTCGTGTCAACCGAATTTCAATTCTTCCTCAAAATCTCAAGTTATCATTTTCCAAGAAAAGTGTCAAATTTAAATCATTTGTATTGTAATGTACTGTACGGAGTCGAGTAACCAATATACCCTTAAACTAGCAACCTTGACTTTAAGTGTCGACACCCCCTTAAGACTTCTTGCAGCCAGAAATGTGAGTACTAGGAGCGACTCGGCCTATTGCGGACGAGCAATATCACGGGCAGCGTGGCCGTAGCCAACACGAAAATAAACACGGGGCGAGTGACCATAGTCAACACGACAATAAACACGTGCCGCGTGACCTTAGTCAAAACGACAATAAACGCAGGCCGAGTCATCGTAGTCAATTCGAAAATAAAGTACGAGTTATAGTCCTCCGTACAATCATTTTCTCTTTACGT
This sequence comes from Linanthus parryae, assembly GCA_023055425.1. NCBI lineage: Eukaryota > Viridiplantae > Streptophyta > Magnoliopsida > Ericales > Polemoniaceae > Linanthus > Linanthus parryae. The sequence goes on along the minus strand of JALGPY010000002.1, from coordinate 188,345,040 downwards.
TATTACGCATACTTCAATTTTATGTGATTGTTCCAAAAGATTATTTCAGATAAAATTAAACATCAAGTAAATCATGTAAACATGAATCATATTTTAAGAAATATATAATGAAACTTGTGGAGACACGAAAGAAGGTAAGGCTCAACGCCTGACATATTAACTCACCTTGAATCTCAAGAAAATACCAAATCAATCCTAGTAATACTCAACGTATCCTTTATCCACGAAATCATCGCCTACAAGTTACCATTCACAAATCAAAACACAGCCACCAATAGGAAATGCCTACTCTACAAGATAAAAAACACTACACGGTTTTGGTTTTAGGTTTCTAGTTCACTCTCCAAATTGTACCCGAAAACACAACTCAAAACCTTACTTTAGAACCATAACCTAACATGTCCATAAACTACCAAAACTTCACTAATCTACTACCTAAACTTTCCCAACCTTTGCTCAAGCTAATAGTAGTCTCATTAGAATCAAAAAATTATGAAAAATAAGTCTAGCATCAAACAAAAATGAAATCGGCTTCCGGAAACACAAGTTATGCGCTCTTTAAACTTATTAGCCACAAATTATGCTAATACATCACTTCCAGAAACGATGTTTATATCACGAATCAACATCTTCAAACCCAAATACAGAACTTTCGGCAGGTCAACGCCATTTTAATATGCGGAGGTCAACATAACATTAAAGGTAATGTGCAACCTCCATGACCAGATGATGTGTATCCTTACCTTCCATGGTGTCCCAGTAGTCTCAGTGGGAGATCTCACCCAATACTTTCGTTCCGTCGCCATTGTAGCATGCTCCTTAGCAACCCTAACCATGGGGTAATAATAGTCACACTCATCAAACAATTTAGTCTTTTTACACAAATCCCTAGGTAGACTCTTAACCTCTTATTCTTTAGTTTTCCCCCATTTAATTTCACATATCTATTATTAACAAGGAGAAAGTTCAAAACCCTAATTGATCTTTGGTGTAGTTTGTGAAATTGATTTACATACATGTTTGAATATCTGATTTGAGACCCTTGTAAATCTTTGTTCTGATTTGATTTGAGTTGAGAGGAAAATTTAAGTTCTGTTGAAACCTTATGCTTCCTTGCTTCATAGTTGAAACTATAGTTAATCTCTTTCTATCCCTTGTTCTGGCTCTAATTGGAAATAATGAGTGATAAGATTCTTGATAAGATTTGAGTTGAGAGGAAAATTTAAGTTTTGTTGAAACCCTCTGTATTTGAACCGTCAAAACGTATTGCAGTAAATGAATCCACTCACATAAGTAAATCATGTCAATCGACAGCCCTTGTCAATTGTTAGATCAATTAGTGAAGTTTCACATATAGTATTGGGGTTGACGACACATTTTTTTCATAATTTCTAGCTTACTGCAACCTACTGATAGAAAAGAGTCACATGTTGACTCATCAAGACGAGGGGGCTTTTAGATGTGCATGGATCTATGCGCAAGGGGGATAATGTAGATGGTCCAAAATACTGTTTTAGTCCGTAGCCACGTAGACCAATCAGCAAATAGTGCTCCATGCACACTAGTACATGCCATGTCACTTTACAAGGACAATGAGACAAGGTCCCTTTGCAAGCACCAGCTCGCACGAGAACCAGGAGAATGAGTGGTTTTGAGGCTAAAATAAAGTCCATCGCAGGTGGATCCCTTCCCCATCCGCGACCATATATTTCATAGAGAAGGCTAGCGCATCTCTCCGTATATACAGTTCTGGACTGTTATCTGATGTGGCCAGGGGCGGAGGGAAGTAATAGCCTACAGGGGTCATGGCCCCCCCCTATCAAAATAAAGTCGTCTACTATTTTATAATAAAATTATGAAATATTTGTGGCATGTACTACTGTCCCCCCCTACCAATGAACGTGGGTGATGGCAGATTCACTTTCACTTTTAAAGTGATGGTAGTTATTGTTGGAGACAAAAAAGGAGCCACATATTATTACTTTTCCAGTTTTGTATTATTTTTAAATGACAAAAACTTATCAAATCTTTTCAGGTTAGTTTTAGATATATATATATATATATTTGAGATAAACACAATCACTATCTCTCTCTCTCTCCAAACCCTCAGTCAGTTGGGAAACCCACCTCTTTGTTTTACTGCCTACCCTATTCAGTTCTCTCCATCGATCTATCTGAAGAGTATAAGCAGAAAAACATAAATTGAACACTGGAAAGTGAAAATACATGCCGCAATTACAAACTGGAATCTTCAATTTGTTTTTTCAACAGGGAGGGTAAGAAGTTGCGTTTATATTTAAATTATGTTCTTTAAATATATTGATTTAGGATTTCGGGTTAATCTCTTGATTTCGGGGTTCTCTGTTGCAAGTTGCGACTTTACTAATCACTCCAAAATCGCTAAATCTTATTTATTGTGAACATGATATTGTGAACAGAAAATTATGAATGACTTTTGATTTGAGAAGTCTCAAATTTCGGCAACTTCAACATCGCCAACAAGGTTCAAATTTTGAAGGTAAATTATTGCCATGTACTCGTATTAAAATTTATATTCATATCCTCCCATTATTTGCATATGTAAGCTCACTATTAATGTCCTTTCATGGTGTTTTACTTTTTTGTGACTAGTCATTTTGATTTTTAATAAAGTATCATCTATTTTGTTAGCTTTATATGGCATAGGTTAATAAATATAATGTAATTTCAAATAATTTTCAGGTTCATAATTCAGCCATGGTTAAGTCAAAGACAATTCATTCATTTTTTAAGAGGAAGAATGATGATGTTGCTGATACTGAAACTATCGTAACTGAGCTGGAGTCACATCCTTCTACGGTTTCAAGGATGTCAGGCAGATTCATGAGCACATCGTCACTGGAGCGCGATCCCGGACTACGTCCTCACATATGGGACTTTCCAAGTAACTTACGAGATGATTTTCGCCGAGCTTATATTGATGCCAGTCCATATCAGATAGCGCTACCAGATTATCCTCTCTCCGGTAATGATAATCACCCTCGTCGATTTCAATCATCTTGGTTTAAAAAAATTCCTTGGTTAGAGTATTCTCCTACTACAGATGCTGCATATTTTTTAACATGCTATGTTTTCTCTAATCAATCAAATGGTCGGCCTGGTTCCAATACATTCACTAGTGAGGGTTTTCGAAATTGGAAGAAGGTCAATGATGGGAAAAATTGTGCTTTTATATGTCATATGGGAAGCGACCCTTGTTCTACTCATAATAATGCTGTGAAGTACTGTGACAGTCTAATGGATCAGGCATCGCACTTTAACAAGAGGGTAGAGACACACTCATCCATTCAAATTGCCAAGAACCGATTGAGACTTTAGACATCGATAGATAGTGTTAGATGGATTTCTTATCAAGGCTGTGCATTTAGAGGACATGACGAAAGTCCTGAGTTGGTGAATCGTGGTAATTTTCTTGAGTTGATAAAGATCCTGGCAAAGTATAATGAAAAGGTTGCAGAGGTTGTCCTAGGAAATGCTCCTAAAAATGCAAAATACACTTCCCCAACTATCCAAAAAGAACTCTTGCATATATTGTCAAGTAAGGTGCGGAGAAAAATTCGAGAAGACATTGGAGATTCTAAATTTTGCATAATTGTGGATGAATCAAGAGATGAGTATAAAAGAGAGCAAATGGCCATTGTTATTAGATTTGTTGATCAAGAAGGTTTTGTTAGAGAACGCTTCTTTGACCTTGTGCATGTTAAGGACACCACTTCACCTACTTTGAAAAAAGTAATAAGCGTCGTCTTATCAAGAAATAGTCTTTGCAATCAAGATATTCGTGGTCAGGGATACGATGGTGCTAGCAATATGCGGGGTGAATGGAATGGTTTGAAAGCTTTGTTTCTGAGTGATTGTCTGTATGCATATTATGTACATTGTATGGCTCATAGATTGCAGCTGGCCTTGGTTACTGCATCCCGAGAAGTGATCAATGTTCATCAATTTTTCAACTAATTAACATGCATTATCAATATATTTGGGGCATCTTGCAGACGTACGAATGAACTACGAGAGGCCCAATCCAATGAAATAGCTAATTTAATTGCTATCGATGAGCTAGAAACGGGAAGAGGTGCAAATCAAATTGGGACACTGCAACGAGCTGGGGATACTCGATGGAGCTCACATTTTAAATCAGTTTGTAGTCTGATGAAAATGTTCGGCTCAACCAAGTCTGTCTTAAAAAATCTCATTGCGAATGGATCTACTTATGCTATACGTGGGGATGCTGATGCGACATATGATATGTTAACATCTTTTGATTTTGTTTTTATAGTTCATGTGATGAAGGAGATTATGGGGACAACTGATGTGCTTTTCCAAGCTTTACAGCAAGAAACTCAAGATATTTCAAATGATATGCATTTGGTGTTAACAACAAAAAAGCTCATTCAGAAATTGAGAGAAGATGGATGGAATAAACTTATTGAAGACGTAAAGTTATTTTGTGGAAGGCATGAAGTTGAAATTCTTGATCTGAGCATGGAATACAAGAAGGGTCGAGGTCGGTCTCGCAATCAAATTGATTATATCAGTCTTGAACATCATTATCGCATTGACATTTTTGTGGCTGCAGTGGACTCTCAAATGCAAGAGTTGGATACTAGATTTAGTGGAAGTGTGACAGAACTTCTCACTCTTGTTGCATATTTGGAACCTAGGAATGGTTACATGTCATTCAAAGTTGATGATATCATTACTCTTGCTAGCAAATTTTATCCTAAAGACTAGACTGAACAAGAAAAGATTCATTTGAGGTATCAGTTGTTACACTATGAGGCAGATGTGCTCCATCATCCCGATCTAAAAGATCTATCTACAACCTCACAATTGTGTAGATCGTTGGTGGTTACTGGAAAGTCAAAGACCTATCATTTGATTCACAGGTTAATTTGTTTGGTGCTGACTCTTCCTGTCTCGACAGCTACTACAGAGCGAGCATTTTCCGCCATGAAAATTGTGAAAACAAGTCTTCGCAATAAGATGGAAGACAATTTTCTTGCTGATTGCTTGCTTATCTATATTGAGAAAGAGTTAGCAGAAAATTTTAGTTCCGACATGATAATTGATGACTTTTATTCTCTGAAAAATCGTCGGGCTCCGCTTTGAGGAAAGCGTACTATCACATTTTTTTTGTTTGCTATCATTGATGTAATACTCTATTTCTTTTTGTCCATTTGTGGTATGGTCATGAAAACGAGAAATTATTGTAATTTCTTTAGACTAATAAATTTAAAGTCCTCTTTTGGCCCCTCCAAGAGTATAATCCTCCCTCCGCCCCTGAACGTGGCCACAACCACGATCTCCCTTGATATCCGCCATCGCTGCCTAGTGGGGAGTCGGTACATCTTCTAATAGCCACGTAGCTCCCCATGATCATCTATCCCGGACTTGTATAAGTAGAGAGATAATCCTCCTTTTAGAGGTTTAGATCTTTTGTGATTCTACAACGTTAAGCTGCAAGTTGTCTCTCCTCTCTATTTCATACTTGGCTTATTCCGATTACCCACCATGACTCATTGTTTTTTGCTCTGTTTTTACATGTACACGCAGTAATCAACAACCCCATCTACATGTTGCTACAATTTACGTTATGTTTTGTTTGTAATGGAGAACTAGGAGGAGAGCTAAAAGAAGTCTAAGACATGGGTGATCTTTGTCCCCCCTACATTTTTCTCTTGGCAATGATATTTTTCACAAGTACTTTGCATATCATTTCAGAGTAGTTGGTATCGTGGTTTGGGGAATATCCAAATCAAACTTTTCCACCACCCATACTTGGGTATCCTTTTGCGTAAGAACTGGATGTTCCTTCTTATGCTCACACATGACTCACCTTATCAAGTTGTTATTGTTGATGGTTTTGGCTCGTGAATGGAAGTCATTAAAATTTATTATTAACAAATATATAGTTGAACAAATTATTTATCAAACCAATACTTTAGAATTATATATGTAGTTTTTAGTCTAGTTTAGGCACATTTTTTTACTCTCCCAGTATTCTATACATATAATATTGTTAGTACTAGGTGCATTCATAAAAGAGACTATAATTATTTCATACGTAAAATATTATTTGAACATGGTGCATGTACTTCATCTATATGCATATATGGATATAGACTATGAATATTCCATTCGTAGAATATTAATAGTGCATGGTGTATGTACTTAGTTTATAGACATGTACAAACATTAAATATAAAATAATTCATATATAAATACTATTTAAATAGAAAAAAATGCATTTATCTAGAAACGAAGAGTATATTCATTTATCAATCATTAAATAACTTCAGGATATGTATACTTTTCCCTAATCCCAATAGTATTTAATTTTTTTAAATTTTATTGTACACACAAAATGTTAACTCGCACAACGAAAATCAATTGACAAAGCTAAACACTTGAGAAGTAATCATCTTCAGAGTACTGAAAACTATCACAACCTCACATGAATTTGATTAGTGACATCCCACATCGAGATATTGTTATATCCCATCCCACATCGAGATATTAAGAATTCGATGTCTGGTATTTAGTAAACCTTATGGATTACTACTAGCACCTTCATGACTTAAGCATTTTTATACGGTGGTACGGATAAAGAAGTTGTTGGGATAGTAATTCTCTCGGCTTTTACAAATGGTATCAGAGCCAACCCAAGTCCCTTGTTACGAATGGTATTAGAGCTAATCCTAGTGTCGCAAGAGATCCGCAGGCCTAGGGTGATAGAGAACATGAACATAAACCATAATCAATGAGACTGAAAGGTAATTTGAATATGATTGGCCATTTTGTAGACGACAGTGGACCGACAGGACCTGTAGTAGACCGTGACGTAGGACTGCGTGAGATCGAGAGAAGATCGTAGTGACTAGTTACCTGGCATAACTGAATTAGGATTAGCGTGTTTCAATACAGTATCTGGAATTTTCTAACAGCCCTAGGTGATCCATAGATCGCCTAGTCTTTCTCCATAATTGATTAAACCGTGTTTTACTATAAATCCAAAAACATTGTCTTTTCATTATTTTAATGCGGCCACTTGTTTGGGGGTGGCAAACTATTGAACCATCAAACATTCCTCCTGGTTACTTCACTCTTAACTAATATTATAACTAAATAATCTCGTGATTTTCCTCGTGGGATCGATAACTCGGGGTTGAAATACAACCCTACATTACTTGAACCGTGCACTTGCTGTAACACGTAAGAAAGTGTGTCAAGTTTTTGGCGCCGTTGCCGGGGACAACGGTAGATTGGTTAAATAGAAACTAGTTTAGAGTTTTATTTTATTTTTTATTTTTGTTACTATCTGTTTACCTCACGAGTGTGCTAGTGTTGTTTTCTCAGGTAACTACGGCGGAAGGCCAAGGGCAGATTAGCCTCACCACGGAGCAGCTGCAAGCTATGGTTGCTGCAGCCGTAGAGAAAGCATTGGCGGAAACATCCAGACCTTATCCATCCTCAATGCCATATAACCGTTCCGGAAAAGCAATAATCATGGCATGTGAGGCGGATCTTAAAGGAAGGGAGCCAACAATTGTGGTGCCATCGATTCAGGCAGAAACCTTCTGTCTCAAGCTGGGAACAATTCAATTTGCTCAGGAACAGTGCACCTTTGCTGGTACACACGAGGAAGACCCACATGCATTCATGGGGAGCTTTCAGAGCCATTGTGGGCTAATTCGCTATAGTGAGGTCACTTCTGAAGCAATAAGGCTGATGATCTTCCCTCATTGTCTCAAGGGAGCTGCTATGGATTGGCTAGATTCGTTGCCATCCGACTCCATAAGAACATGGGAAGAGTGTGTCTCCCAGTTCATGGGTAAATTTTTTCCCATCTCACGCATGATTCAGCTGCAGAACGAGATATGGTCATTCTAGCATGAATAAATGTTCAAAGGATGGGAGCGTCTCAACTGCTTGCTACGCAAATTCCCCAACCATGGCATTTACAAAGCCCATATCATCCGGGTCTTCTACGATGCACGTGGAAATCCTGACAAAGACAAGATCGACAGAGAAGCTGGGGGCAATTTCTTGTTCAAATGCGATGAGGAGGGTGCATATGAGCTGATGAGACGTGTGGTGGAACAAGAGGAGAGCTTGGATATGAGTCACACCAGCAAGAACTGATGAAGAAAAATGCAATTGATTATGAAACATTTCAGGTGAATGCGGTGGAGGCAGTGCATGAAGCAGTTGTTTCAGAGTTGCAGCAGCAACAACAAGAATTAGCTTTAGAGTTGGTCGAGTTGAGAGGAGTGATGAAAGTGATGGGTCAGCACGTGATGACCATGATTGCAAAGAGCACTACTTATGCAGTTGCACTCCGGGAAGCTCTAGCAGAAGTTAAGGATCTTAAGCAACAACTCGAACACAGAACACAAGAACACACTGTTATTACATCTGAGGAACATGTTTAGGCCATCACCACTCGCAGTGTTACAGCACTCAAAGACCCTCCATACCCCATTCATGCCAGAGCTGTAGAGTCAAAGGCTAAGGAGCATGAGGTTTTCGATTATATGAAGACCCATGTCATGGTCCCCCAATCAAAGGGCATGAATCACAGGACGAGGAGGATTCCACTGAGGTATTAATTTCATATCCTCCTTCTTCTTCAGAACTTCCATATCCTTTGAGTAATAGGAAGAAGAAGGATGATTCTGAGGAGTACAGGCGCTTTCTGAACGTCTTTTCTAAATTGCATATAAATATTCCGTTGATTGAGGCACTTCAAAAGATGCCTAAGTATGCGCGATTTATTAAAGATGCAGTCCTTGGAAAGAAAGCGGTGGATGAATTTGAGAGAGTGAATTTAAATGAACGTGTTAGTTCACGTGTGTTGCATGGGCTACCTAGGAAGAAGAAAGATCCGGGTAGTTTTGTCACTGAAGCTACGTTGGGTGATGCCTACACTGTGAGAGCTCTCTGCGATTCGGGAGCAAGCGTGAATTTGTTGCCTCTGTCGGTATTCAAAAAGTTAAGTGTGGGGGAGCCTCTGAAAACCTGGATCACTCTCCAATTTGCAGAAAAATCATCCAAGAGAGATTGTGGGATGATACAGGATGTACTTGTGAGGGTTGGAAGCCTGATTATACCAGCTGATTTTGTCATATTGGACATGCCAGCTGGTGATGTGCCTATAATTCTAGGGAGACCGTTCTTAGCGACTGGGCGCACCCTCATTGATGTAGAGAATGGAGAGCTTATTATGAGGGTGCATGAGGACATGGAAACTTTTCGGGTCTTCAAACCGACACCTCAGTACTCGTGGGAGCATAAGCTAGGGGTTCCATTTGCTGCACAAGTGAAGCGACAACTTCCTGATTTATCGCACGGGGATCCACCTGACTAATGGGAAAGGAACAGGCCATAAGCTGTGCAAGCACATGAAGCAGTGCTTCAAATTCAACATAGGAAAGCTAAGCTGGAAGCGGCACAATGTGCTAGACCACCCTCGTGAGGTGACATAGGTAACTGGGTCGGGCCGTCGACCTTAAATTACAAGCGCTTCTTGGGAGGCAACCCAATGTAGAGTAGGATATTTGTTATTTTATTTTTGTATTTAGTTCTCCATATTTGATTTTTAGGGGTGAGGGAGAGTTGGTTTAATATTTTCCATGAGTGTGCAGGACACAGGTAGCGAATAACCCTTCGGATTCCCCTTCTTGATGCACGTGCACTGCATTGCACGTAAAACGAGGCACAACGAGCAATTTGATAATAGGAGCTTGGAAGAGAGGCTACTCGAGTTTGAGGAGTAGCTATTCACTAATTGAGTATATTTGCAGCTAGTTGTGGCCCGGAGTTTCACGCATCGGAATCCGAAGAGGGATGAAGGAAAACACAAGTTTAAAGGGGCACGATTCTTGCGCTAGGGTTTTGGAGATGAGATGGAAAATTCCCTGAACTTTGGGAATTTTTCAGTCAACATTGGATTCTACATTCAATGACAAGTCCGTGAGCGTGAGAATCGAAAGAATCGGACACCAGATGAAGAAATTAAAGCGAAAACAAAAACCGGTAAGTTCCAGTGCATTTCGGGCCGAAATGAAATCATTTCGGGCCGAAATGCACTGATTTCGGGTCGAAATGAAAATAGGCTACTGTTTTGAGTTTCCCAAATCATTTCGGGCCAAATGATTTGATTTCGGGCCGAAATCAAGCCATTTCGGGACGAAATGGTCTGGACAACTCACTTTTTGAGGGCAGTTTTGGTATTTTGGGGGTACGCTTTATAACAAAAACCGGGTTTTAAACCTCCTACACCCCAATTTCGGATAAAAAACACCCTCCTTCATCTTCTTCCTCTCAATCTCTCAAGAACACCAACACACACAAAATCAAAAACATCTCCAAATTTAAAACTTGTTGGTGAGTTTTGCTCCTTGCAAGCTCATCATCAACATTAAGTCTTGGAGTTTTGAGAGAGTGCACGGTTTGAGTGTGGGGGAAAACAAAGAGGAAGAGCTCCAAGGACAAAAATTTATGATTCGCATACTTGGAGTAGGATTTGGACTTAGCTCAAGAAGAGACTTGTGACAGGGACACCGAGGAGCTTAAGGAGGTACTCTTGCCTTCACTTGCTCGTGATTCCGAAAAAGTTGGTACAATTTTTTTCTCTCTCGGATTTAATTCTTGCCTAGGCACTCTTAGGGCTTAATTTTCTTGAAAATTTTTATTTGCTCATACTCAGATTGTTGGATACTTGTTTAGTTCACTCTCGACCTCACATGCACCTACTTGACTAGACCCACCGGCCCTGCATTTGAGCAGCCGAGTCCTCTTGATTTCACTCTTTATTTCGTTGAGGACAACGAAACGCTTATGGGGGAGTTTTTAGCTATCCGCTAGTTAGCGGTTGCATAGCTTTGTTACATGTAGTTTAGTGAGTCGCGTTTGCATGTATGTGTCAATCGGTTAGTTTTGCATATGCACGTTTATTTTATGCATTGTATATTATTGTTGCATTCTTATTTATTGAGTCCATCTACTCTATTTCTTGGTTAGTCGAGTTGGCCAGTTACATGTAGTTTCTGAAAAAAAAAAAAAAGAAAAAAAAAACAGTTAAAAACAAGGAAAAACCCTAAAAAATTGATTATTTTTAGAAATGGCAACTTAGGACCTAGAAACCGAAGAGAATCCAATGAAAGGGCTCATGAGAGTAGGAAACACCGTAGTAGGGAGACGTTAATTCTAGTATTTGTGCACGGAAAATTTGGATTCAATTCAACGTAGGGCTTAAGAGGGAAACTAAAGTCAAGCCGTATTACATAGGAGTTGTGTCTCCCAGCAATGGGACAAATTTCATTCAAAGCAATCACGGCTAAGAGGGCCAGGAAACCTCAAATGACTTGGCGAAGGAAGATCACTTAGAAACTTGAAATGCCTAGACGCTTTGAATCAAAAGACGTGCCGTATCTTGGTATGATTTGGTGGATGTTTGGGGACGCCTTAGTGAGTTTGTGCATAGGATCACCATATCATATTTCTTTCTATGTGTTGTGAAATTTCAAAATGAGCTAGTTAGGATTTGGTGATTTTCCGTTAATGATGGAGAGGTTGCCCAATCTCTAACTAAAAAGAAAAAAAAATATGTTGTTCTTTAATTCCTTGCATTGTACATACTTGAGTTGAATTGTATATATCATGTAGTTTGCATAGTCGTGTCTTTGTGTATTGAGTCATGAGTCGTGTTGGCTAGCGGAAAGTGAAGTATGCAAAGTGGTGGGGTATGCATTGGTTTGGTATTGGTATGTATTCAATGTCTCAAGTGTGGAGGTTTTGTGCTTCATTGTTGCTCGATACGAGCAAAAGAGTAAGTGTGGGGGAGTTTGATAGAGCCTTTTAGGAGCTATAATTCTTTAGCATTTACCACATGTTAATAGGTATTTGAGAGTGATTTGAGCCCAAAGTTAGAGAATAAAGGTCGTTTTATCACTTGTTGCTTACTATGCGCTTTATTGTTAGTCCGGGCGTTTTCTATGCATATTTCATTTTTATTTGTCAAATATAATAGCTTGGTATGTTTGTTCATGTTGTCTTGGCAGGAACGGATGCTAATCGGTTGATAGGAGGCATGAAACGAACTTCGAAAACAACGGGAGCTCAAGTGGAGTAAAGAGAAGCCGAATTGGAGGAGCTTGGATGACCAGTTTGCACTATTTTAATCCTAGCTGGAGTTATAAAATTAATTTGGGAGCGAGACCGGTTCCAAATGAAAGTAGACTCAGAGATCTTTCCATAGATAGGTCTTGGAGCTAAATCCGAGTTCGGACGAAGAAGTTATGGCCCGACGAAGTCAGGAGCAGATTTCAGGGGGCTATTGTGCAATTACTGAAGACTTGTGACGGGTTATGACTAAAAAACGACCTAGGGACGGAAAAAGAGGGCATTCACGCATAGAGGGAGTCAAGAAGAAGTAGGAGGGAAACGGGACACCATTGGAGAGCATCTTGGAGCTTGGGGATTGCACGGATTCGTCTACCCTTCGGCGATTTCACTGTTTGATCACTTCTTCTCTTCTATTTATCATTCTGTGGAGAAACTTGTGTATATTTTCATTGCCATGAGCAGCTAGATTCTTTTCTAGGCTCTAGGGTTATGTTAGATTTTGCTTTTCCGGATTATTGTGATTGATTCATGTATTTGATTCATGACTATGAATATTCTTCAACTTCTTTTGGTGTATTCTTGAACTAGGGTTATTGACACACCCTTGGTATATGATGAATGACCATTATAAGATGTTTTTGATGCATAATATTGATTCTTACTTAATGCTTTAATTGAATTTTGTTATTGTTCCTGTTCTGAGCTTCAATCTTAGCAACAATGGAGTAGCTACCCGGAATTGCTAGTACTTAGGTGGAGTGCTTGAAAGAGACTTGGCCTAGGGTGATAGAGAACATGAACACAATCCATAATCAATGAGAGTGAAAGGTAATTTGAATAGGATTGGCCATTTGGTAGACGACAGTGGACTGACAGGACATGTAGTAGACCGTGACGTAGAACTGCGTGAGATCGAGAGAAGATCGTAGTGACTAGTTACCTGGCATAATTGAATTAGGATTAGCGTGTTTCAATACAGTATCCGGAATTGTCTAACAGGCCTAGGTGATACATAGATCGCCTAGTCTTTCTCCATAATTGATTAAACCGTGTTAAAAACATCGTATTTTCATTATTTTAATACGGCCACTTGTTTGGGGGTGGCAAACTCTTAAACCATCAAACATTCCTCCTGGTTACTTTACTCTTAACTAATATTATAACTAAATAATCTCGTGATTGTCCTCATGGGATCGATAACTCGGGGTTGAAATACTACCCTATATTACTTGAATCGTGAACTTGCGGTAACACGTAAGAAAGCGTGTCAGCCTCCTTCAAAGAACAGCAAGAAAATCATGCATAGCTATCATAAAACTCAAGTTACAAAATAAACAAACACTGATGTGCAGAGAAGTGTTTGGCAGAAACTTTCAAATTTGAAAGGTTATTACTACCACTTGGAGAATAGCAATAATGCTCATCTTCTCCATGATTAATCCTCAATGAGTCTAGTTACAACACAAGAAAGATGATGTTCCAAAACTTTCTGAAAATTGGGTTTTAATAAAAAAAAAATGGCAAAACTGGTCCTGAAACAGAGTTTAAGAAAACATGCAACTTTGAATGAGCTCATCTCCCTAAAAAAGGCTATGCAGTTTATTTTTTTTTCTCAAAATGACCCTCTCTAAGTCTACTTTTAAAATTTGCAGGTTTTGAAAATTCTACAGAAACAGAATTCAGAGATAATCCATGTTTTTCACAAACTAGTCAGCTTGTATCAACATGCAATTTTTCAAAAATTAAACAAAATTTTTTCTACTAGTACATGCAACTTAAGAATAATTGATTTTTACCGAAATGACATCATTTTAAGCATGTAATGAGACCTTTACATGCTCTCGACCCAAATTATCAAAACTCTCTTGAGATACAAATGCAAAGAAGAAGACATTCACAACATGCATGTGGGTTCTAGTGTGAGTTTCAAGAAATATTTTAACTCTTGAAGTCAAACACATAATCTAACCATGGAAATGTAGAATCAAGCATGGAAATGAATAAAACTAAGATAAAATTTCATCAATAAAAGTTAAACATGGAATTGCAAGCATGAATTCAAAACTACCCAAAGATTCAAGAAGATGGTGAGGAAAAGAGTGGAATTGGCCTTCAAGGATTAAGAAGAATAGTGGAAAAACTCCCCTCCATGATCATACTATGCTTGAACTCATTTTTTCATGAAATAGAGACTAGGAAATGGAGTTTTGGGGGTGTTTTGTGAGGGTCAACCCCCAAATCCGAGAATGGAGTTTGATGAGAGAGGAGAGAGCTTTTTCATGTGTTCTAGAGGAGAGAAATGTGTGAAGAAATGAGAGGAATATATAAAGGATGGTGGAGATGATGGAGTGTTGACATAAAGCTTGATGAACTAGCTATACATATCTTATTTTAATGAATTTTGTTATAACATGACTCCTATTTCAGAGTTCTGATACCAGCTTGTTATAACATGGGGGTATTCGAGCAAGAACGACGAGGCGAAAACAAGAACGAGACAGATATTAAACGTGGTTCCCTAACGAATTCATAACGAACCCGCTAGCTACTTCCACGGCCATAACCCGATATTTTATTGAGAATAGAACCCGATTATAATGCACGTTGTGGCCGCAACGGCCACGACGGCCACCAATCAAAACACCCACCTGAGACACACACAACCAAATATCTCAAAGCTATTGCTCTCAAACCCCCATGTGTGCATGTGTGTGTACTGTTACAAAACAATAGAAGTGCCTTTTATAGCCATGTGCCGGCATTACTTGGGCACAAAGAAAAAAAAGCACCGCCTCATAATACATGGAAACAATTCCGTGTATGTGTTGCCGATTTTGACTCAATTCACCACCTAACAATTCTCCACCTTGAATTGAGTCATCTCAGCAACCCGAAACCAGAAGTTGATGCTTCTCTTCTCAAACCTGAACTGGATGCGTCTCACAGAACCTGAAACAAGCACGCCTCCCAAACAGATGTTCCGTAGCTGATGCGGAACCCGAATCGCCAAATCGTAACTCCAACTACCATGCGTTCCAGCAACGAATGTGCCCGATGTGGTTGCACTTCCGAAAACAGAAACAATTGCTCCACCCAGAACCAGACTCGAATACATTCACTGAGAAAGTAGGACCGAACGATTTCTAGATGCGCCCAATTGCGCCAGACAGATGCACCACGACAAGTTCCCAGATGTGATTACTTCCCAGACCCGATGCACCTAATCACAAGTGCCCACACAGATTTTTCGTGCCTGATGCGCCCCGTATGCCTCATATGCGCCAGATGCTTGCCAGAAACAAATCGCGCCAGATGCGAGCTCAATGTGTGTCATGGTACACGCTCCAAAACCATATGCACGTCAGAACAAACTCGGGCATAATGTGTGCCAGAACCAAGATCAGATGCGCGTGCCAGAAATCTCACGCGCCAGATGCTCCATGTAGTTGCTGTTGGAATTGTGCCCTAGAGGCAATCAATTAATTGTGACATTTATGGATTTACGATTCATTATGTTATCGATATGGAGATATGTTAACATGAATGAAGTCCTTAGAATATAAGTGTTATATTCTTAAATATCCCTAGTCAATTATAATGATTAATAGGACAATCATCAATAGACTAGTATGGGGTTGGATTGATATGGAGATATCATGATCCAACACATGGGTGTGCATTAGGAGTAATGACATACTGGATTGACCCATCTCCGAGAAGGCTACATACATGTTATGTTAAGTCACAAGCGCTTCTCGCGGTGCAACGGTATTGTCATCCTTAGACTTGAAGTCACTAGATATTCTAGTTGTGGATTATTGTGATCTTGGTAGCGTTAAACGCTACACCGTAACTGGGTAGTTATAAAGGCGTGTACTGGATACAATAAGAAGCAAGCTTAGAGATCGTAGTGGACGTAGATAGGATTTGTCCCTCCCACATAACGGGAGTAAATATCCTAGGCCACTCGAGGGATAGTGCTTATAAAATGTCTGGCCAGACTCAAATAAATCAATATGGGATATTGATGTTATTTGCACGAATAAGGCTATTCCCAGGATCGAGAAACTATGGATTGGATATACGAGTGTGACTTGTATGTCTCGTGTCCAATCCGGATATTGGGACAAAGGGATGAGACAATTACTTGCACAAGGTTTGTCATGATGACTATTCTATTTGTTGGCTAGAATGGATGTCTTGCTAGAGGCCGCTCCATATTAGTAAATTGTTACTACCAACTAAATAGAACCTATGGGGTCACACGCCATATAGGGGTGAACTAGACATGGGAAATAATTAATTAATATGATTAATTAATTAAAAGGATCAAATCGCAACAACTTGCTAAATTAGTAGGACTAATATGCAAGATGGACTAATCCATGTATGGACATGATTAGGATATGCCAAGGTGGCCTAATTCATGTAGGGACATGATTAGGATTAATTTGCAAATAGAACTAATCCATGTATTGACATGATAAGGACTATTTTGCCAAAAGGGACTAATCCGAACTTGAGTAGGATTATGAGGGGTTCTTTATGTAGTAGGACAAGGAGTTGTTGGACTATATAAAGAACACTCCTAGCTTATTTTTCTCTCTACACACCCCACATCTATTTGATAGAAGTAAGGAGAGAACAAAGCAAGGAGAGAGAGCAAGTCCCAAGCAAGGGCCGAAACCCCCTTGGGACCGCCGCCCCATACCCGTCGGCCAAGGGAGAGCCGCCCCACCTCTTGGCACTCCATTGTTGGCGATTCCTTCTTCCTCCTCCATTCTTCCTAGCTAGCACATGGATTTGGAGGATCTAGATCTCACCTCTAGGCGTGGATCAACCGTAGAGACGTGACACTATTCGCGTTTGAAGTCATCAAAGGAGAACCCTAAGGTGTGTTTATGATTTCTAACTCTTACCATCGTTATGTCTCTTGACTTGTGATCCTTGGAGGGTTTTGCATGGTTTTATGATTGTTTATGCTTCCGTTGCGCAATCCATGAATCAAAACCCTACAGTGGTATCAGAGCCTGGTTGTAGAGCATAAACGTGGTTTATGTGTTACGTTTTAGTTGTTTTACACCTTAAATTGATTGTTTATCGCGTAAAACAAGACAAATCAAGCATGGGATGCAATTTGTCAATAATTAATCATAACAAGACCCAATTTTTGCATTGGATGCATGAATTGGTGAGTTTGAGAAATTTTAGGATCTAAGATCTAGGGTTTGGGCATCCTTGGGGAAGAAGGAGTTCTTTCCATACAAGGAAACAACCAAACTTGGGCACCAAGCAAGGGAGTTGTTTTGGAAACAACTCCCAAAGGAGGTTCGGCCCCCTAGGGGACCGCCCCTCCTTGCTTGCCGCCCAAGCAAGGCCGCCCTAGCCCGCGGCCTAGCCGCGTGGGCTAGGGGCCGGCCGGCCCTAGGGCCTTGCGGTTCACCTTTTTGGGCCCGGACAATTGGATTGTTGGGCCCATGGACCGTTTTAACCCTAGAATATCCTAAAATCAATTAAAATTGACCAAGCGCGTTAAAATTGGATTTTAACTGTTTATGTGCAATTCGTATGGTGATTGGATATGGCCTTAGGATGTGGTTTGATGTGGATGTTTAATTTTGTGGTTTGATTTACGGCCTGCGAGCTGATCAATTAATTGTAATAATTAATTAGGGTTTTATGGCCTGCGTGCCATTTTTTTTTCTCAACTTGTGAGATTTATTTTATTTAGTATAGAAGTTAGCTAGTGCTAGATAAAGTAGATTGTTAGCCAAGATTGGAGAAAAGAAGCCCAAAGCCAAAGAAGCCACAAAAGATGGAGCATGGAGCATGGAGCATTCCACAAGACTATGAAGGATGGACCAAAAGATCAAGACGCATGGAGATGTGTTTGTTTTAGGGTTCATAGATAATTCCATTGGCTTGGAATTATCTTAGTCTAGAAAAGGCCATATCCACATCACGTTTAATTTCTGTTTTGTGGTTGTTTATTTTATTGTCTTATTATTGTGTGGTTGGTGTATGGATGATGCATGCAATTAGGATAATAAGATAATTAGACAACCCGGATCTATTATTTGGAGTTGTGCCCAAACTCAAATAGATAGATTAGTTGATGTTGATCAACAAAACAATTAAAATTGAATTCAAAATCCCTCAAAATTCAAATATTGTGTTCTTGCCTTCTCGTTATTTAAACACTCATGATCATCATTATTTATCAAGTTCGTGCGTGCCAAAGCATGGCGACTTGGTTCATAATGATGGAATGCGATGGCACGTAACAATGTGCAATTGTTTAGATAAGAGGTTGAACACAACTAGGCTATTAATTTGATTAAGAAACCTAGAGGCAACCAATTGGGATTATCCATGCGGATGGATAAATAAGGAGTTATTTGCCCAATTGAACCAAGAGTTGCATATGGGATGCAATTGGAATTGTTCCTACCTAAAGTAGTCAAATTATGGGTGACTTGCCAAAGCAAGCTCATAAGGAGATGAAACATGGATCTTGGCCCACTAGAAAATATAAGGATATTTTCCGCATTAATCAAAACCCTACAGTGGTATCAGAGCCTGGTTGCGCAATCCATGAATCAAAACCCTACAGTTGCTCCAACTCCAACGAGTTCCTGCAACACATGAGCCATAACCAGATTCAATTCACATGCCAGATGCTCCACGCCTGAAGCCGGATTTTACCAGACCGTCAATTTCTAAAACGCCAGATGCGCGTGAACCGCATGATTCGCGCCAGTACCGAATGCGCACTGGATTTTCCAGATCCCTTGCACGCCTAATCAGATGCACGCCAGATTGCTCCGATAGGAGCACGGATAACCCCCTCCATGGGGCTTCATATGGTGGGTATACCTACTTTTCTCTCACGAACAGATCGATCTTGATCGCCAAGCCAGACATCGTCCTCGACGGAATCTCGAAACCCAACTCCCGATAGCCTGCTCTACCTGAATCGCGAAACCCTAGCTTTGAGTTCCACCAAAACGTGAAACCCAAGCTCTTGGCTCCACCCTGATCTTGGAAGCCTGGCTCTGATACCAGTTTGTTGTAGCAGAACTCCTGTTTCAGAGCTCTGATACCAGTTTGTTGTAACATAACTCCTATTTCAGAGCTCTGATACCAGTTTGTCATAACCTAGGGGTATTCGAGCAATAACGGCGAGATGAAAATAAGAACGAGACATATATTTAACATGGTTCACTAACGAATTCGTGACGAACCCGCTAGCTACTTCCACGGCCAGAACCTGATATTTTATTACGAAGAGAACCCGATTACAGTGCACGCCAATCAAAACACCCAACTGAGACACACAACCAAAGCTCTCAAAGCTATTGCTCTCAAACCCCTGTGTGTGCATGTGTGTGTACTGTTACAAAACAATGGCAGTGCCTTTTTTAGCCTTGTGCCGGCATTACTTGGGCACAAAGAAACAAAAGCACCGCCTCACAATACATGGAAACAATTCCATGTATGTGCCATAATTGATTCCAAAACAAAGTATTTCCAAAACAAATTAGGAAGATTTGCCATAATTGATTCCAAGTCTAACTTTCCTAACAAGGTTCACCAAAGTAGTGGGATAAGGGCTTTATGGAAAATAATCAAGTGATGAATTAATAGTTGAGGAAGAAATGAAAAGAGCCAAAAGTTGAGGGGTGGGAAATGAAGCTCTCAACCATGAGTTAACACATAAATGATAAATTTGAAAAAAAGATACCAAGTAATTCCAAATAACATACTATGTATATAAATTTCAAAAATGCACTTATATAAAACTAAAGAAAACAAGTGAAGAGTAAGTATGAAATAGTAATACTTTTCTTTTATTATTTTTGAAACTCAAGTATTTGTTATACCGAAATTACAAAATAACCATTAGCTAAAAATACGGGGTATTACACTCACATGCAGATGCTCCATGCCAGGAGACCTGACAACCCCCCATGGGCTCAGAAAACTAGAGATCTTCCTTGGAGTTCCCTCCACCTAGGAGCCCTGACAAACCCCAACGGTCTCGGAGAACTAAGTCTTCCTTGGAGGTCCCTCCACCTAGAACCAGATCTGCTGACGATTGGTTCTTCTAGGGACACTCCCTCTTGAAGTGACATTCTCCTTACAGTAGGCATAAACATCATGTGGTAAGATGGATCCTGAAAACCTCTTATATCCCTTACCATTGTCTCCCTTGACCATGAAAGTGACATAAGAATTGTCATTGTTTCCAGCAGCTTTGTGCCTCGTGTTCCTTGTGTGAAGATTTTATCTAACATCTTTTAGGGTTATTTTATCTTTGTACAAAATCCACATACGATGGAGGCAACGACAACAACAGAATTAAGGCAGCATCATCATCATTATTTTATCCTCATTATTACGCAACTCAAGCAAAATAGTGTTCATAACGTCTAAGTAATCACTGATTTGCGTACCTTTAGACATGCGTAAACTGAATAAATTCTGCTTCAACATCAACTTGTTGGCTAGTGATTTCGTCATGTAATCTTCTCCAACGTTTACCATAAGCCAGCAGTTGTCTCCTCATCTGCGACTCCGTTGATCACATTGTTCGTGAGACACAATATGATCGTTGGCTTCTCATCCATATTCAGATACGTTGGGTGGTTGAATCCACATTGCCCTTCTTGGGTGCCAGGGGTAGCCACATATCGTCGTGTTTCAACGCTCTCACGTTGATATTTCACAGAGCAAAACGGTTCCTCTCACTAAACTTCTCAATCTTGATTGAAGAACCTGACATCGTTCCTCTTGAAACCCTAACCAGGATCTGATACCAGTTTGTTATAATTTGAAAATCGAGAGTGAGCGATGAGCGAAAAGCAAGAACAAGAAACAAAAAGTAACGTGGTTCACTAGTTTTGATACTAGCTACCTCCACGGCCAAAAAACCCGATGTTTATTGAAAGAAATCATCCTATTACAACTCACAACATACCACCCAAGCTAATAGACATGACCTACATCCATATATAGACCTAGACTACTGACTTGTGCTCAAAGAAACACCTAAACATTACCAGAACTGAATAAGAAACAAAACAGCCCACCTTCCCAGACCCATTCGTACAAATAATCGGAGTATTAGCACGAATGACTTCGGCATTCACACGAATGGAAAGTTGTTCATATCGGTTAGTTCGCCTCAAACAAGATATTTTTGTTCTGACTCAAGTTCGTGTTTTAACTCCTTTAGCCGCTAAGTTAAACGAGCAGAACTCAAACAATAGACATCCGGTTCGCCTCGGCTAGTTTACAGTCCTATAAAAGAATCAACAGTCCACACACGCATACACACAAAAGTGACATCTAAAGATAGCACAACAACAACCTTTCTTATGTAAAATAGCACTACAATGTTTTATACTACATAAGAGACTTCAACGACCTAGCCTTGATTGGTTTCCGACCTCTCCTCTGCCTAATCTCACCACTCTCTTCTTCTTCATCATCGTCTATAGGATGAACGATTCCATCAATCTCATGAACATCAGAGGAAGACGAAGAAGAATGCGAGTCTTCTTCTTCTTCAGATACAGTTACAACCACCTCATCTTTGTTCCTAGTACCTCTCTTCTTCCCCCAACTCGGCCCAAACCCAGAATAATAGTAAAACTCGTATGGATTTGACGACATTGGCGTCTTTCTGGCACGAACCCTACGGCTGCTTTTGCTCACCGGAGAAGCAACATCACCTTCTTCCGCCTTCTCCATCTCCTTCTTCTTCGTCATCTTCTTCTTGTTTGAAGGATGGTGTGATGAGGTCTGGTAATTCCTAAGCAGCTCCAAATGGTGATTGCACAGCAAATTCCCTTTTGCCGCTTGTGATTTGCATCTCCACTTCTTCCCATCGCTCTTCGCACACATAACTCTCTCCTCTTCTTCTTCTTCTTCTGATGATGAATCGAAACAATTAGCCTCTTCATCTTCAAACATCTTCGTGTTTATCACACTGTAACAAAAGCGAATACTCTGATTTCAGCTCTCTTCTTATACGACAAATTTGGAAATCTGAGAGTGTTCGGAAAATGAAAAAAAAAAAAAAAAAAAAAACACTAGAAAAGTGTAGGGTCACTGATTATTCACTCAATTTCGTTCAGAATTCATACCTATCGGTAGCAGCGACGGAGTTTGCGGAGGTGCCGACATGAGCTGCTGCTGCTGCTGCTGCGAAGCTGTTGTCTCCATCGAGCTTCGTGGAAGAAATTGAAGCAAGCAATTGGTAAGAGAGGTTCAAACAGAGTAAGCAATTGAACTAATCGAGCGTTTTCAATGAACAAAACGGAGAGATTTAGGGATTTTTTCACTGGGGAGGAACCCTAGTGAAACCCTAGAAAACAGAGAAAATGGGAATAGACAAGCAGCGGCAGCAGAAGAGTGGTCTGTTTCTTTCGTGAAATGGAAACAGATTCAGATCGAAAAGGAAGCTGTATAACATACATACCTGTGGAGGAGGAGAGGGAGGAGAATCGAAGACGTCCCACGGAGACTGATTCAGCCGACAAATGCGAGACGGCGGCCGAGGGGAGTTGCCGCCGGCTGCGGCGGCGCCGGAGAGGAGGCTGCTGAGGTGAAAATGTTTTCGGATTCTCATTGCCAGACAGAAGAAGCTATCGGTGTGGTCGAAGGAGGAGGATCTCTCTGTGTATCCGTTGAGGAGCGGCTTTGCAGATCTCAGGAGCTTAAATAATGAGGAGGAAATTCTTTTTCATTTTCGTTTTGTTTCTCTGAGCTGAAAGCGAAAATTACCTATTGGGGCCCAACCAGTTTCCTGATTCAACGAGTGAGCTTAGATTCCACTGCCCAGTGCCCTTCCTCACATCCTTTTGCAGGTGTTGAGGGTATTTTCGTCCAATCTCTTTGTAGATGATCAGGGCATTTTCAGAATACGGACTCTTCTCCCTCATTGCTAAGGGAATGTAATTAGCAAGTACCTGTACAAAAGTAATGTTGTCACAAAAAATGTATCATTCCGCCTCAAAATGGATGTCATGTTGTTTTTCAAAAGAAGGGACAAGCGACGACAATGTAGTACTACCTCCGTTTCGTCTGCGTTTGACTTTTTAACCCGTAACTGAGTCACTTTGACTTGGTGATTTGGGTACCAAAACGATGTAATTTTTTAACAATTTTTTCATGGTATTTTAGAATAAACTTTCCTCTATAACACCATGCAAAGATTACCAAATTCTTGTATCGTTTTGCTAATCAAATCACCGGATAAAAGTAACTCAGTGAATAGTGACAAAAAGTGAAGTAGGCTGAAACGGCGAAACAGAGGTAGTACTCTCCTACAAGATTTGTGTAAAATTATACTTTTGTTAGAGTTTGTTGATAATCGGGGTTTGTTGTCTCCGTCGTACATTCAAAAAGAGAGTTTGTCTGCGTGCTCATAATAAGTGGTCAAAATGTCTTCTATCCTAAAAGGTTTCTTTCCAAACAGCCTCATTACACGTCAATACATTTTCTTACACTGATTTATTGTAAGATAAAAGACACTTCCACCCCCCAAGTTTGATGCAGAGGCACATTCACCCCTTTAACTTTGGAAAATGACACTCTTATCCTTGTTGTTTGTCAAATTTCATAGCAATATTTACACTTCCTAATTGTGACGTCATTTGCAGTTGTTCATCACTATAATAGTTTTGAGGACGAAATTGCTCTCTTAGATATGATATGAAATAATCGGGAGGGTGCACGTGTTTGCAGTTTGAACACAAAAGGGGTGAAAATGTTATTCTCAAACAAAAGGGGGTGAAAATGTCTTTGCATAAAACCTGAGAGGTGAAGTGTCTTTCACCATTTAGTACACCACTTCTTTTTTATATGAAATGATTACATCACATTTTATGTCTGGACTCTGGAGTACTCGTGTTATACTTAGGTGACCCATGCCAGGTAAATGACAAAGTTACCCCATGAGTAAACACTACTCAAACTAGACGTCACGTTAGGAAAAAAAAATATTACACATACCACTCCCACAAAAAGACATCAAAGCTCGAAAGAGACATTCAACAACAATAACCAACGCTCTCACATAAGAGACTTCAACGACCTTGCCTTGATCCTCTTTCGACCTCGCCTCTTCCCCATCCTTCCACCACTCTCTTCCTCCTCGTCAGAAAAATCTATTTTATCGGTCTCATACGACGAAGAAGAGTAAACATTTTCCTTTCCACCAACAGTTGCTTCATTTGTCTTGGTGGTAGCAACCGCACCTCTCTTCTTCCCCCAACTCGGCCCAAACCCAGAATAGTAGTAAAACTCGGATGGATTCGTGGTGGACATCTGTGTCTTTCTACCACGAACCCTACTTGTCCTAGTCACCGTATCCGCCTTCTCTGTTTTCTCCTTCTTGTTATTATGATTCCTCTTGGTGGTGGTGGTTGAAGATGAAGGCTGGGCCAAGCTCTTCCTCAGCTTCTCCAAGTGGTACTCGCAGAGCGAATTGCTTGTGGCTGCATATGATTTGCATTTCCAGCTATTCCTATAGCTCTTCGCGCACATAACCCTCTCTTCATCATCATCTTGTTCAACGCTGACATCAATCAGTTCATCATCGCTAAACGTCTTTCTATCATCCACACTGCAACAATTACACAATCAATTAGACGCCAGATTAATCAATTAGACGCCAGATTTGGAAATTGAGACTGTTTAAAAATGGAAACCCTAGAAAGGGAGTGTGTTCAATTACGACGACGAATGCGCTCCTAAGCGAACCAATCGAGAAATTTTGTTGTTACCTATCAGTAGCTACAACGGAGCTGTTCCAGAAGCTTCCGGCATGAGCTGAAGCTGCGAAGCTATCTTCTCCAATGTCCTTCATAGATGAAATTAAACAAGCGTTTCATGAGAAAGGTCCGAAGAGAGGAAACAATCGAACTAATTGATGATTTCGAGCATGAATGCACGAAGAAATGGGGAGAGATTTAGGGTTTTTTCATGGAGGAGCCCTAAGAAACCCTAGAAAACAGAGGAATAACGATGAAGTGAAAGGGAATCGGAGTAAGTGTGTGTGTATACCTGAAGATAAGACCACGTAGACGAATCGAGTACATCCCACGGAGACTGATTGAGTTGGCAAATGCGGGACGGCAAGCCAGCGGCGTCGACGGCGGCGGTGGTGGAGTCTGCGGTGGCGAGGAGGAGGGCGTTGAGGCGTAAATGTTTCCGGATTCTCATCTTAGAAGAAGACAGAAATCGAAGAGAAAAGAAGAAGAGGGATTTTCTGTTTGTGGTGTCGCGAAGCTGCGGGGTTTTTTGCAGATCTCAGAGAGCGAGCTCGATAACGAGCAGAGACAGTGAGGTGTGTAATTTTTTCCTATTTATGCTCTCTTGCTCTGTTGTTGCTTTCTATTTTGGGTAAAAGACACCTTCACCCCCTTCGTTCCTCCATTAAAACATTTTCACTCCTCCATGTTTGAGAAATGACATGTCAACTTTTTCAATGTGCTCAACTTTAGGATACTTGGACAATCTCCGACGGTTGGCTGCGGCCACCCCAACGGGTGGATTAGCGCCTCCAACGTGAGGTGGTAATGGCTAGAGGGTGGCAATTGAAGTCGGAATGGGTGTGGGCGGGGGAGGCGAGCACTTTCCAATTTCTCTCTCCCTTACTTTCTTTCGTTCTGTTTGTTTTCTTTTTCTTTCTTAACATTGGACAGATTTCAGAAAGAGAGAGAAAATAAGAGAAGACTATACAAGATTTAAAAAGGAAATAGAAAAAATAAGAAAAGAAGTTGGGCTAATGAGAGATGTTCTTACACCATTTGAGTGTGTCATTCCACACACTACAACAGATTGTGCTATCAGCGACCAGTTTCCTTCTGACTACCAGGATTATGGTCTTTAAAAGCAGTACAAACATTCTTTTTTATCAGTTAGTCGTCTTGTCGTCTTTTATATTTTTAAAGACAAGCTGTGTTTTTTTCGTGGGGAAACGACTAGTCATCCAAAATAAAAAAATAATTAACGACTTGCAGTTTTGTCGGGGATGGATCTAAACAGAAATTTGACCAAACTTTTGGGCGGGAAATGAAATTTTCGCTAAATTTGGGGGAGGGAAATGAAATCTCCCCAAGTGTTGGTGGCAAAATCAAATCATACCAAAAAAAATAATTCACCCTATCTGCTGGCCAACTAACAACTCCCCGCCATTACTCCCCCTTTCGGCCTCCGCATCGAATTCACCTATCAAGAACCCTAGCTAACTCATCATCTTCCACTCGACACCACCGTCGGCTCTCTCTCTCCATCTAGCTCTCTCTCTATCTCCGCACAACCACGGTCCTCTCGCCACCACCATCTTTCTCCTTTCCCGAATCGATCGTTCTTCATTCCGATTGACTCAATCGGGCACCAGCTGGTTAAAATCTGAGAATAGAGTTTTATTGTAGGAAGAGAAATTCCATGCCTCACCCTTCACAAACATCTGTCCTCAGCACTGGTCTGTCGCCCTCTGTCTCTCTGTCTCAATTTGGCTTTCTCAGTTTCTATTGATTATAAATGCGCTTTTCAATTTGGGTCTGTATGGTGGCTTGAGCTCAGATCTAACAAGCTGTTTTCATTTCTATGACTTAAAAGAAGCAATTTTATTGTGATATCTGTATTTGTAGGCCGGGCTCCATCTTTCATGCTTATAAATTGTATGTGCTTTAATTTTACTGTGATATCTGCAAACATTTTAACTATGGGTAAATCCTGTGTTCGGATCTGCTAGCTGAGTGTAGAATGTGGTATATGTATATATATATATATATGTATGTGTGTGTGTGTGTGTGTGTCTATATATATATATATATATATATGTATATATATATATGTATATATATATATGTATATATATATATGTATATATATATATACACTGTTTCTCACATAACCAAGTGGTTGCTGTTAACTGATTGGAAAGTGTGTATTCATGGGCTGAATGCTATATCTATGCGGCAACATACGGATAGGAATGTGTGTTTTAATGTATATATAATTTGGCTAGTTGAATGTTATGTGGATGAAACTGAGGTAGCTGAAAATGTGCATGTCTCCCAATTTATGTGTACGATATGAAGTTTTTAAGTACCCTATGTCAATGCTGAAAGTTCATAATCTGATGTGTCCAAACATTTAGTTGTGTAAAAGTCCATGATGATATGGATCTACCGAATTCACTCATTGAAGCTGTTAGAGTGTAATATGTCAGGCAAGGCAAATTTATTTTTGCAGCCTGCTATTGTCATCTCTTATTTGTTAATGAGTACTGATCTGATCCTCTTCATACTCACTGAAGAGGCCGTTATGATATGTATC
This sequence comes from Linanthus parryae, assembly GCA_023055425.1. Taxonomy (NCBI): domain Eukaryota; kingdom Viridiplantae; phylum Streptophyta; class Magnoliopsida; order Ericales; family Polemoniaceae; genus Linanthus; species Linanthus parryae. Next base: position 188,317,515 of record JALGPY010000002.1, on the reverse strand, counting down.
GTTCGAATTCACTCTGTAGCCGATACAGTGTCATGATATGCATGGCGAGGCAAAATCCTTTTGCAGCATGTGATCATGGATGTGTTATCGGGTTTTCACGAGTACATATCTGAGCCCATTTCCGTGTTTCCCTCCATTCATTCCATGTTTGTTATTTGTTATTATCTATTTCATGCGTTCAACCTCTCTGTTCTGTCGGGTCTTGCGAAGGTCATTTTGACCCGCTCATAATGTTGGAAATTTAATGCAAACATCTGTGCATGAATTTCCTGCGTTCAACCTATCTATTCTGCCGGGGCTTGCGAAGGTCATTTCGACCCGCTGATAATGTTGGCAATTTAATGCAATCATTTGTGCATCAAGATCGAGTCGAAGTGGCCTTCGCAAGTGCGGAGATTCGGTAGCGGATGAACGGATGAATTTCCAATTAATGAATGCTAGTTCATTATTAAGTCAGTTTTATGGCAAAATGAAATTATCAATTAATAAAAATAAGAGAAATATATGAGATAAATCACAGTACATAAAAGTCTTGACCTTGTTGCTAGGTGTACTTGTGAAGGGCATTTTGGCCTGCTGATAATTAATGTTGGCAAAATGATGCAATCATTAATTTGTGTGCCTCCAAATCGGGTTGAAATGTCCTTCACAAGTACTCGTAGACCATAGAGGAAGAAATGTTAGAAGTAGCAACGAATGGTGTTTGGTTCACTTCAAGTCTATGTTATGGCTTAATGCTTCAACCGCTTGGGAAGTTATGAATGATCTCATGAATGAATATATGAAATATAATAGATATCTTAAACGGATCAACGTTGAGCTGTATTTGTAGGTGCTCGATCTTTCATGATTCTAATTTGAATGAGGTGCATTGTCTCAGAAATAACTGTTGCTTTCAAGATATTAGTGGATGTTAATTCAAGATATTAGTTGTCATGAGTACTGATTTGGGCCTCTTCATGATATTATGATGTTCTTCATGCTCACTGCTTGATGACTGTAAGAGGCCGTGATGATATGCATCGTTCGAATGCGGGACAAATGCGGGACGGCAAGTGAGGGGAGTCGCCGGCGGAGGAGAGGAGGTTGCTGAGGTGAAAGTGCTTTCGGATTCTCATATCAGCCAGAAGGAGATAGTATCGGTAATCGAAGACGGCTCTCTGCGTCTCTCGTGGAGGAGCGGCTTTGCAGATCTCTGAAGCTCGATAGTGAGCACGATGGGAAGTAACCATTTTCTTTTTTCTTTTTCTCATTTTTTCTTTTTTTTACGTGGAAGTAGTGAAATTACCTATTCGGCCCCACAAGTTACATGATTCAACGAGTGCGCTAGATTCCATTTCAGTGTCCTTTTTCCTCGGGTGTTAGTTTTCTCAGAAGATGAGGGATAGTTGTCTCGTTCATTTCTTTGCTAGTGATGAGGACAATTTTAGGAATATTGTTTCTCAACCCACAAATTTTCATGTCAAATTAGGAAGCCAATATTTAAGGACAGATAGAGCAGAATTTTACTTTTTCTTTTTTGAGAAAATGCATAATTTTACTTAAAATTCAATTAAAGATGCACTGTTTGAAAAAATATCGGGTAAACAACACCTTTAGCCCCTCAAGTTTGATGCAAAGACACTTTTAACCCTTCTTGTTTGTGAAATGACACTATGTCAAATTTGATAATAATTACACTCCCCAGTCATGACATCGTTAGTTTGGGGAAGTTGTCTGTCACAATAGTAATTCCGGGAACGAATTGGCTCTCTCAAAGTGTGATATGACGCAGTTAGAGGTGTAAGTGATATGAAATTTGGAACACAAAAAAGGAAAAAAAGTGTCATTTCGAAAACATAAAGGAGGTGAAAGTGTCTTTGCATCAACCCTAGGGGGGAAAAGTATCTTTTACTACCTTATATTATTGCATATATACCCTAAATTGCGATAGAATCGACGAGCCACATGGCACGCCGCATAAGGGACACATGTGCAACTGTTGTGCTCCGCATAGCTGCGAGGCAGGGTGCTTCGCATATGCGCCTTATGCTCACAGACTTGGGGGTACGAGTGACTTGGAGGCTATAGTAAGGCGTGCGAAATTCCAATCCCCTCGTATGTTATCCAGAGATCCGTGAACGGACTGTCACGTCTCCGAAATCGTGGACCACGATCCCTACATATACCGGCTGCGAGCCGCTCAATTAGGCGGACGTTAAGGCCGCGATGGATTCCATTACCGTTGTGTGTGTTCGCCCACCTCCGTCTAATGACATGTATATGAAGGATTAGTACCATTCGTAACAGACACAACAAACGACCGACGGCGAACAACTAGAGTAAGTACAACACTCAGCTCAACCATCACTGTTTCACCTTCGGATAACATGCGTTGCCTTGCTCTTACCCAAAAAGGCCCTCAACTATGGTCTCCAAAAAAGTTAACCAAGTATCGTTTGTTTTGTTCATCTACTTGCACGGACACAGGGGACTAGTTATTTGGACGGGCTTGGACATAAATTCTCCGCCCGAATTGCAATTAGGGTCGGGCTTGGGAACGAATATTAAATGACGGACTAACCCGATTTGCATGGCAACTACCTATAAATATTACTTTTTGAGATAATTATGTAGCATATCTAAGATGAATATGTTTGTTTTCTTTTGATTATTAGCGTTTTTTATCAGTTTTTTAGTTTTTGAACGAGTTAATTTTCTTTGTTGTACCAACAATTTATTATTCTCTTGTGTGTTAATAAGGATATTAAGTTAAATGTACTAGCCCGAATTCCCCGAATTGATTTGTACAAATTTGGGCTTGGGCGGGCTAGCGATGCTCTGAACTCGGGCTGGGCTTGGCTTGGGCAGCCTCGACAGAACTCAGGCTCAGGTTCGGTCAGGGGTGCCAACCCGACCAGCCCGCCCAAATTGCAGTCCTATTTGTGGTTTGTTGGATTTTTTAGTTTTTCATTGCTTTTAATCATCCTTCTACATGTTCTTCAATTGTTATTGGTGTTATTGATGTTTTGGATCCAAAGTGGAAGATGTTATTGGTATTCTTCGGGCTTGAACCATGAACAACAAGAACATAAACAACATCAACACAAAAAATATTACACCATAGGAGTAAATCAGTTGGTTTATTGGTGTTGTTGATGTTTTGGATTCAAAGTGAGATATTTTTGGTGTTGTTGATATCTTTGGTGGATGTTCTTTATATTCTTGGTGTTCTTGATGATAAAAGAGGCAAAAAAAAGTGAAAGAAAAACACACATGGGTAATACGATCCAAAACATACAATCATCTACTTTTCTAACGGGACATGACAGAAGGGTGCTTAGTGTCCGAGGAATCTTCCATTACAGGGGTGGTCATTGTTGTTTTTCAAAACCCAAAGTAGCGGGATGAAATTTATTCAAAAGTAGGGGTGATCAGTGTCTTTTACCATTTAATTAATTTTTTTCCTCTTAATTTCAGATATAACCCGACTCGACATAATTCTTAGATCCGCTCATTAATCCAACCAACCAACACTTTTCGGAACTGGTAGCTAGGGTGATAGCTCAAGTAGTAGAGCTCTGGAAGCCCCTGCATGAGGTCTAAGGTTAAAACTCAGTTGACTACAAAATAATTTCTCAAAAAAAGTGAAAGTGCTTTCGGATTCTCATAGCCAACAGAAGAAGAAGATATCGGTGGTCGGAGCTCGTTCTCTGCGTATCTAGTCGAGGAGCGGCTCCGCAGATCTCAGAGGTTAAATAAGGAGTTGAAAGTGAAAATTACCCATTGGGGCCCAACCAGCTTCCTGATTCAACGAGTGAGCTAGATTCCATTTTTAGTGCCCTTCCTCACGTGTTTTTGCAGATGTTGACGGTATTTTTGTCCAATCTCTTTATAAATGACGAAGACATTTTCAGAATTTGAAGTCTCCTCCCTCATTGATAGGGTAACGTAATTAGTAAGTACTACTACAAAGAGGTGTTGTCAAAAAAACATACTTTCTCCGTTTCTTCTCTTTCTCTACGTTCTGGCTTTTTTCACTATTCGCGGGGTCACTTTGACCCGATAATTTGGATAGCAAATTGGTTCAAACACGATCTACATTACCTATGTGTTTGAGGGAAACAGCCTTGCCCGAGCTGCAGTAGATGGAGACCTCTTGTCAGCTGGTCCAGGAACCCCATGAATAGCTGCAGCATTACCGCGCGGGGATTTACGGTGTTGATTGGCTGTTGGTAAAACCTACAGCATTTGCACGAAAATTGGTACATTTAAAAAGTATTAGTAATATTGAACAAAACAGTGGTTGTAACTTGGTTCAAACATCATCTATATTACCTGAATGTTGGCCAGAAACTGCGGAGTCCGTGCTGCAGTAGACATAGCCCTCTTCACGGCTACTGTATGACCACCGCCAACAGTACTGTTTCCTTTCCCGTGCGGGGATTTAGCTTGCTGTTCCACAGGTGATATGACCTACAACGTTTGCACAAAAAAGGTCACATTTCAAGATTACTATGAATATTAAAAAAACAATTATAGACCTGATCACCTTAATACTTGCGGTGGTTCCCGAATCTATGCCGGAACCGGCACTCTTCAACTTTGCCTGATTTATAGCTGCCAAAATAGACGATTGTACTATTAGATAGAACCTCATTCCCAAAGTGATTTAGTTTCCCTTCCAATCAACACAATACTGAAATGCTAATTAAATGTATTAGCCTTTTGTTACAACTTACCCTCTTGGTCGACATTCAACTTCCTCGCAGCATTCGATCTTTCAAGGTTTTTTGCTTTAGCCCGTTCCATCAAATAACCGCGTGGTACATTGTACGCGTTATTCTAAATTACCAACAATTAGATGTGAGGAAGCAATGCAATTCCAATAAGACATAAATATCATCAGTTTCACATATATACCTGCGATGTAACCCCTCCAGCACTAGCGTCAGCATTTCCATTTAGGCCATCTCTGCCCAAACTATTCTTTCTTTCCGACACAGCCTTCCGCGTTTGTACGCCTTCAGAAATATTGGAAGTGTTGCTCCTCAGCACATGCGATCCTGCAGAGACTAAGAATTACAAAACAGACTTGTAAGATTATAAGCACAGCAGATACAGTAAGGATGCATCAAACACAGACGAAGGGTCATACTAACCACGATGGCTGCCAGTGCCGTCGAGCTTGGCCAACCCCTTCGTCGGATTGCCTTGGGAAATTTTCTGCATTAACCACATTGTGAGATATACGTAAGGAACTTATAGCTACCAAAATATTTAAGTTACAAAAAGACTAACGTAAAGTGAAAATAAACACTACTCGTTACATATAAATAAGCGTTCACGCTAACAAAACATAACATATCCCCTCTATATTCACCTTCTACGCAGCAGACGCACGACCAACAGAATGATTCATTGTGTGCTGGACGTTCTGCGAGCTTGTAGAAACTTTTGTCGAACCAGTTTCTATAACTACACAAGAAAGGAAATATCTACAGCATGAGTCGATAATATGTGAAGACATAAAATTTGCAATAACGTAGGACAACTCTCACCATGATTTCCGAACGACGAAATGTCCTCCGTGGATTTTAGTGGACTGAACCAGCCCGACCGTCTAATCTTTTCGGTCGTCGACATCATGTAATCTGCTTATTTACAGGATATAGCAAATGTCAATACAGGACCCTGTAATATGAACTAAGAATATTTGAATTACTTGCCAAGTCAACAATTTACGTAAGCCTCACCAAGTCATTCAAGCAATTCGTCGTAATACTTTACGTAAATAAACAGCACGCATGAAATGCAAACATTCATGTACATAATATGATCTAAAACAAAACAACTTAAACAGATCATCATTCCAAATCGCTGAGATCCGTATCGTAATCATCATCAGCGGTACCATCTTCGCTTCAGTAGTCCGTTTCATCCTCAGATGCATAATCCTTGCCAAATTTTTCTTTTAAGTTGTCAAAATAATTAGGGTCCACAATAGGGGGATCCTGGAAAATTTGAGTAGGCAAAACCTCATCTATGTTAACATCTACTTCAAACGCCTCACCGCTGTTCGATGACTGCTGATAAGCATCCTCAACTCGTCTGTCTATATTTCCATCATTCGCTTTCGGGACCTGATAAGATCGAGCTTCTATCTTCTGCACTATTCGCCAGTTCATACCCGCAACAGTGTCGGGAGCGTAGAAGGCTTGTCTAGCCTGGGTCGTAAAAATGTAAGGATCATCTTTATACCAAGTCCTAGGCCAACTTTCTTAATGCCTTTCTTATCTCCTACATTAAACCTATCACACTTGAACACCATAACCCGATTGTGAGTTGGATATGTTAGTTCAAAGATGTCATTTACTGTACCATAACAATCAATTTCCTTGCCTAAATGTTCCGATAGCACAACAACTCCGGAATACTGGGTTGTATTATGTTCATCATTTGCACACGTGCGGAACCTTAGGCCATTCACAACACAAGCCTTATACCGACGCACTTTCTTGTCAGAACCACAAGCGATAGAATACAGTACATCGGTTGCTTCTGTTGATTTGTCAAGGCGCTTTCGGGCCATCTGAATGAACTGATGTATATTGGAGTTTTAATAAGAATTCGAATACATATAACATGTTCATGACGAGGCCAAGAGAACGAAATACCTACATGCAGCTTAAACCAGTAAGGAAACTCCAACGATGCACATGATCCCCACGTTCTTGGTCAGTTTCAAGCTCGTGGATTTCTTTACGTATTGTCTGGATTCAGAGTTATATCAGGATTAAGTACGCTTAAAAATTTACTGAATTGGCATCCAATAATTAAGCAAATTTTATTGTTGAACCACTCACATCAAATACAGCTCAACCTCCGTACAGGTTTGTAAAATATACCAACTGATCTGCTCATATTCCTGCTGACAGCTCGTAAAAGGATGACCCCGTCAAAGGGTGAGCTGCACCATCGAATATGGACAACTTAGGCATATCACTAGTGTTGACCTGCCCACCGTTTCGCTCAATCCTATTAAATCTCGTATCAACTGCGTGAAGATACATCGAGCAGAATGTGAGACATTCATTGTCGATAAAAGCTTCGGCAATTGAACCCTCCGGCCTCGCTTTATTTCTTACATACAGCTTTAGCGTATGCAGAAATTTGTTTTAATAACCAGTACATACACCGTAAACATTACGTCTTTTCGAACAAATTATATATATTATAACTCATGTATTATACCAGCACCTAACCTTTCAATGGGATACATCCAGCGAAACTGAACAGGACCTCTGTATAGTGCTTCTCGCGGCAGATGAACCGGCAAGTGCATCATGATATCGAAGAAGGAAGGAGGAAATATTAACTCAAATTTACACAATATCAACGTTATGTCTTCTTACAGTTTTTCTAAACTCTCGACAGTCAGAGTTCTTGAGGTCAGCTCCTTGAAAAATGCGCTCAGCTCAGTAATAGCAACAACAACTTCGCTCCTGAGGTGGCCACGTATTGCGAGTGGAAGCAGTCGTTGTAACATGACATGGTAATCGTGGCTCTTCATTTCAACTAACTTGTTATCTTTGACACTTACACATCCTAAAATATTTGACGCATACCCATCTGGAAACTTAATCGCTTTTAACCATTCACATGAACTTATCTTACCGGCTGCGTCCAAGGTATATGGTGCCTTGGGAAGTTTCACTTTCTCCCCAACATTTTCTTCTGGCAGATGCAATTCCGGCCTAATTTTCATACGCTTTAAATCCCTTTGTGCATTTGCATGATCTTTACTTTTTCCTTCAGTACCCATCGTGTTAGTCTCCACACGAAAACAAAGTTATTATTATTTATTTATTTCATATTGTCCATTATCCATGTTGGCATGGTATATGACATAGATAATATGTGAAGTATACAGTTACTTCTATTTTTTCCATCATAATCTTCTAATTTATTAAGTGGATTTGGAATGCATTTTAAATAACTAAGATCAAAAGACAAAAAAATATTGTCATTATTGCTATTATTAGTAGTAATCCTTCATTAGTTGAATATGATAGATAATTAGTATGGATAATTTTTTCTTAGTGCATAGCAAATACACAAAGAAAATAATGAAATCATGGAGTGATATGATATGCCCTTAAGCCACATATCTTTTAGTG